>OX638408.1:22218766-22756572 GCA_951813805.1 Limnephilus auricula
CTACAATCTACAATAATACACAGATTTATATATAATACTATACTTGTCAAAACGCAAGTAAAATAAAATAAATATTATCATCATCAAAGATACTTCGATTGTATGTGCGTGCGTTGAATGCATTTGCTTTGAATTTAACCCCTCGAGTAATTTGTTCGCTTTTGGTAACAGCTCATATAGGTCTCATATAAATCGTTGTGTCTCCCTTACTGTCATAAGTAATGTGATATAGAGGGTATTAGAAAGAGAAAACATCACGATTTATATTTAAATCTAAAATTTAACGACAGAAAAATTAAAAAAGTACACCTCTATGAAACCAAAGTTGCAGACAATAATTAGAAGAAAAAAAGAAATTATTTTTAAATGAAACGACAAAAAGAGAGGTAAAAAAGGAGGCCCTGAGGAAAATAATTTCCATCGAGGCCTATATCATCTTTGAAGATGCTGCGTGGAGGGTCTGTTTGAGGAGAGGAAGGAGTGAACATGGGTCTTGAAGAGACCCATGTTGTAGGAAGGAGGAAACACAGAGGCCGGCAAATCGTTCCACAGCCGAGCTGTTGAACTCAAGAACGAGTCGTAAAAATGACCAGTTCTCATGTGACAAATGTCAACCGTGTAGGGCGAGCGTTTGGCGTGTTTCCCGACTATGCAACGGTGCCGAGGGGATCAATGACGCCAGTTCCTCGGAGCATCTTCCATTGAAATACCGGTAGAACAAGGATAACATTCCCACCCGACGCCTGTGCTCTAAAGATTGCAATCCGTTTGTTAAGACGGTAGAATCTATCAAACGGACCGCCCGTTTCTGCACAGAGTCGAGGGTGTTTTTCAGGTACTTTGGGGCTCCAGACCAGAGGTGGCTGCCAAATTCAACCGTGGGGCGCACTTGCTATTTTTACAGGGTTAGCAGTTGTGTACTATTACAGTATCTGCGGGCCCTGCACAGTAAGCCCAGTTTCTGAGAGGCTAACTTAACTCTGGCCTCGATGGAGCCCCCATATCTGAGCTGGTCACTTAGAGTTACACCGAGCATATCAATGGAGGACCTGTTCGGAAGAATGCTACCGTTGAAGGAGACTAGATTGTCATTTCGATCCCTTTTGGACGTAATCAGTCATGATTGGGACTTTGAAACATTGAATTCGACGAGCCAAGAGAAAACTCTCGAGGTAAGCGTCCATTCTTTGCTTCAAAGCCCTCCGAGCCATTGGAATTTGTGCACCCTTTGGGGGCTTGTCAAACAAAAAGCTATAATGGACTGTAAAAGAAAGGAAAAAATTCTAAAGAACAGATCGATTTTCAAACCTCGATTATGTGAGATTAGGTTGGGACAAACAGGTGCATTTTTAAATGAACTGAAAAAATATAGGTCATTTGCACACGCAACTGTTTCGATCTGGGGAAAGTCGGGTCGATTTCCAGCTTAAATAAATTAAAAACAATTTTAATAGGTGGTAATAATATTATGCAGGTTTTGTCAATAATTATATTCAACTAGCCGTATATATATTAACCGTGAAAAATCACGCGATCTTACTGTAAAATTTGTGAAGCAGAAAGTACATACATAATTTATAAATATATGTATAAATACCTATTATTATTATTTTAATTACTGTACTAAACAAACAACAGTTATTATGTTTTAAACTTCTATTTTTCTTATTCTTATTTTTTATCTATCTTTTTGGTAGTTGTTATTATTCTTTCTCTTATTTTTGTTTCTATAAAACATATTCCATATATCATCCTAATTTGACTGCTCTAAAACGGGATTCCTCCTAGTTGGGCAGTCAAAACATCTCATAAATATGTATACCTAATGTGTGTATAATGTTTTACTAAAAAAAAATTATAAAATATTTGCGTCGGGATCATTTCCTATCAAAAAATAGCTTTAAAAATCATTTACATCTGTCAAAGATTTAAATATGTCGAAAATATTAACAAAAGAAAAACACATCTCAAACATAGAATTATTATTATTATAATTAATTAAAAGTAGTAGCTACTTTATGGCTTGTCCGATACGATTTTTTATTTATCAGTTACAATTTTTAAAATTAAAATTATTATGAAGAAATACTGAGGAATAGTTTAGTTTACATCACATACGCACCGACAACCGAAATTTGAGCGAATTAGTGATATTTCACCTAGAGTTTTTTTAACATTAACTACACACTACGTCATCTTCGGGGAATAGTTTAATACGGAGAATAGTTTAATACGGAAGAAATACGGAGGAATAGTTTAGTTTACATCACATACGCACCGACAACCGAAATTTGAGCGAATTAGTGATATTTCACCTAGAGTTTTTTTAACATTAACTACACACTACGTCATCTTCGGGGAATAGTTTAATACGGAGAATAGTTTAATACGGAAGAAATACGGAGGAATAGTTTAGTTTACATCACATACGCACCGACAACCGAAATTTGAGCGAATTAGTGATATTTCACCTAGAGTTTTTTTTACATTAACTACACACTACGTCATTTTCGGGGATACTGTGTACAGGATCTTTTTGAGGTGGGGAAGGAGTGAATATGGGATTTAAAGTTTGAAGAGACCCATGTTGTAGGAGAGGGGATACACAGAGGCCGGCAAATCATTCCATATACGAACTGTTGAACTCAAGAACAGGTCGTAAAAAACTACCCTTTCTTATGTGACAAATAATGTCATCCGGGTACAAATATATCCTTTCCTACCCATTCCTACTACCTTTCTCCTTACCAGAACTTCTTCTGCTTCCTTTCAATAAAAATACCCTCCACACAGCACCCCCAAAGATGACAGGTCCTAAGTTGTTTTTTTTTACCTCAGGGCCTCCAGTGCGGAACTAATGTAGAAAAATGTTGGGCGTGCGTTTGGCGCGCTCCCCTACTATGTACCGGTGCCGAAAAGATCAATGACGCTAGTTATTAGCAGCATCTTCCATTGAAATACCGGTAAAACAAGGACAATAGTTCTTTTTAAATCAAATTATAACCAAGCTCAGTAGTGAGAAAATAATCCTTCAGATTTGTATTTTAACTTTTAACCCACTCGTTCCAAATCGGTTTCAATCAATGAGTAACGTCATACGATCAGATATCTCAATCATATATTATTATGTATAATCTAATCAAATTATTGTTTCACGGTAAATAATATGGCATGAGCAATAATAATAATTGTGTATCAATGTCATAACATTAATTACCCTACATAAGTGTTGTGATTGACAATGACAGACACTCTGGAGTTTGTAATACAATATTATCATAGGTATTGACTGTTATCGGGAAAAAATAATTCTCGGTTAATATATTGCCGATTACAATGCATTTATACGGCTCAGGATGAGATTCGATTTCAATTGAGAGATAAGGCTTGAAGTTCATTGTGCTGACTTTGTCCTTGATTGAATTATTTATGACCTATTGTTAATGTTAATAGCCGAATTAGTGTTATGTGAGATATGACTATACGAATGTTGGAGGGAGAAACGGCGATTCGCAGCCTTGCGTTTGACCTAAGGCAATGATGATGTTTGACTTGATCAATAAAATCCTCCTATTCTGTCTGTTTAATTTCTTTAGTGTGTGTGATGAAATACCACTTTTGGTTCGGTTCTAGTCTGTAGTGTAGAAAGTATTCAAAGTTAATGAAAAAAAAACTTTTGTTTTATCTTGGCTGGTCTGGAATACATAATAAATATAAATAAAATAAAGATTTGATATGGCGTTTTTTCCAAAACAGTCATTTATAAGATTTGGAGTTTGGTTTCTAAGTTGTGGACTCTATACCTTTTTATACATATCTAATAAGCGTATGAGTCTGTAGATAAAATAATATATTATATTGTATTATAGACTTAACTTATTAATTCCCAGTTGATCCAGACTATCAAAGATTACGCAGGTACAATGTAAGCTTTCGTCGGTACATGTAATCTGTTTTTAGATGGTGTATAGCAGAGACGAGCAACCTACGGCCCGCGGGCCAAATACGACCCGCGAGCCCAATTCGTTTGGCCTGCGAGCCTTTTTTTACTGCCCACTTAACTAAATAAAATATCTGAAAAATTGCGGTAAAGAATATTTAACGGTTTCAGTTCTGTTTTGCAAAAGGTTTTAGCGGAAAACTTCAGTATCCTTAAAGTATTGGATTGCCGCTCTAAATAATAAGATTTTTCCTGCATAAAAATAAATAAAAAATAAAAAAAATTTCGTTCATAAAAAGATACAATTTTGTGGTTCTACCCTAAGTACAGAAAAAAATTTACCTACGCAGAGCAGCGTTTTGTGTTGAGATCTGTATTTGATGCTTTTTTATAGATTTCCGTTTTATAAAATACCAAAAGTTATCTTTTGGTATTTGAACTAAATTTCCAAACAAATCAACAGTTGCCCAAAATTGCAAGATATTTATTTATTTTTTATTCCGATTAATTAAAGCATACATAAATTTACGCACTTTTTACACGACATCTATTAATCGCAGGCCTTCTAATTTTTAAGCGTCTAATATAGCTGTTTATTTTATTTTTATTTTGGCGCTAGCAACAATAAATCTCTACACGCACTTGATAAACTATTCAGAAACATGTGTATAACGATGCGGTGTTTGTATTAATGAGAGGGAGAAACAAAGGAACATAAAATGCTAATGACCCGGCGGTGATACTTACAAGCTTTACGACCTGTTAAATAAGAGAGTACCTACTGTTAAATGAGTGGAGAGAGTCGCAATAAGGAAAGCATTGTCTATTGTAGTATAATATCTACCAATTAACAACACAGAGGTCAACTAGTTTCCGTAACCACAGGTTACCAACAACAAAAACTCAACCAGCCAAAATTAATTTATCAGTGAATAGAAACTGTTATAGAAGAATTTGATTTGGTGTGAAAAGAGAAGACGCAAGATAGCAAGGGAATAAGTAAGTTAACAAGAGAACGAGTAAATAAACAGCAAGTTAACAAGTGATTGTAAGTTGAAAAGTGAACAAGTTGGCAAGTGGACAAGTACAAGCGAAAAAGATAACAATTGAACACGTGAGCAAGTAAACACTTAAAAAAGTAAATAAGTTAGATGACAAAGTGAACAAGCAAGTTAACAAGTGAATAGGTGTACAAGTTGGCTAGTGAACAAGTGAGCAAATGAAAACGTGAACAAGTGAGGGAGTGAATAGGTTAGTTGACATGTGAACAAGCAAATTAACAAGTGAAAAGGTGAACGAGTTTGCTAGTGAACAATTGAATAAGTGAGCGAGTGAACAATTAAAAAAGTCAACATGTGAATAAGTTAGTTGACAAGTGAACAAGCAAGTTGACAAGTGAACAAGCAAGTTGACAAGGGAAAGGGTAAACAAGTTGGCTAGTAGACTAGCGAACAATTGAAAAGGTAAGCAAGTAAAAAAGATAACAAGTGAACACGTGCACAAGTCAACAAATCTATAAGTTTCTTAACAAGTGAACAAGAAGTTAACAAGTGAAAAGGTGAGCAAGTTGGCTAGTGGACCTGTAAACAAATGAAAATGAGAGCAAATGAAAAAGATAACAAATGAACCAGTGAGCAAGTGAACAAGTGAATATGTGAGCAAGTCAACACGTAAACACGTGCGCAAGTGGACAAGTGAGCAAGTCGACAAGTCAAAAAGTTAACAAGTGAACACGTGAGCAAATAAAATCATCATATTAAAATAAATAAATACAAATATTTGGTCTCGTGTTCGAGTTCATAGTCTGTACACGTATCAAAATATTTGGTAAAATCAGTGCCATTTCTCCCTAGAAAATAACGAATACTTCATCCTCTTGGCATACCGTCTAGACAAGAAGAGAGGGGAGACAGGATTATATGCATAATGAATAAGAGATAGAGAGGGGGTGATGATTGAAAGTCCCGTCACGCGAGGCTCAGTTGCGTCAGTCAAGGACGCCGATGTGACTCGCAATCACCGACTAAACTTAGACTTAGACAAGTGATTCGACTAGTCATTTTTAGTAGCTAACACCCAAGTCACTGTCACCAACGACAAATTAACTATATATGTTTTTCTGCAAACTTATTTTGTGGCATCATTTTAATTCGAAATTAATAAATACTTGATTTTAACCACTTTTATTTTCTAAAAAACTAAAATCTTTCGTAAGCAACGTTTACTTCACCAGGGTTTACTTAAAACTTGTAAGTGTTTTTAAGTAATTCCTGATGATGAAGCATTGTCTGCAAAACATGTTGGTTTTTTAAAACAATAATTTATTTATTAATTTTGAACTCAATATTCGCTCAGTTCAGTGTCGAGAAATATTTTAAAGTTTTAATTTTTAAATACATCTATCGAATTTTACACTTGTTTTCTTGATTATGAATGAATGCCGAGGAATCTTGGAAGAATAAAATTAACGCACTTCCTGACATCCGATCGAGCTGAAACTCGGCAGGTAAACTTGTTGTCGATGACAATGCAATCTATCATTGGTGGAAATCCCGCACAAACATACGCACATACGTTTTTTCTTAATTAAAATAAATTAAATTAATTTCCCAACGCAAAAGTTAACGGTTTTAAAAATCGGAATATAATAAGATCGGTAGCGCGATTTATGACGATCGGGAAGGAAGGTTCTAATCTCAGTCAAACCATTTTTTTCTTCTTTTTTAAGTGTTTTAAAATACATTTAAAAGAAGATGTTTAACAGTAAAAAAACGTTGTTTTTTACGTGTTGATGTTTTATGAACAGTAAGGGCCAGTTGAGAACTTTCACAGAACTTTAATATTAAGAGGATACCCGGCGGTGATTTTTCCATACAAACGAATTCCCTATTTATCTCTCTGAATTTTAACCCTAGAGAAAATATTGTTTTTGCATAAAATAGATATCAACTACTAGCGTGTCGGTACTTTTTTTTTTTTTTGATAAGTTACTTCTTATAGAAGTTATGACCTTCCAAAAATCAATAAAATTGACTGGTTTAAACGCCGTCAAAAGATGTTCAGTATACAAACCAGACAATGTTTTTTTAAAAAAAGCAAAACGTACAGACATAGAATAGTTTTTTCTTATGGAGTTGGTAAAAAAAAAATTGAAAATCAGTCCACTTTTGGAGGAGAAAAGTGGGGAATACAAAACCTCCATTTTAGTTAGGTGTCAGTGCATTGTCCCTTTCGCTCAATATCCGGTGGAGTAAGAGCAACAGTGACAGCAATATTTTAGTAAAATCTATTTCTGCACCACCGGGTATCATCTTAACTTTAAAATTTGGTAAATTGTTCAGGTTCTGTGAAACAAGTATCTTATACATTTCTGCCATTTATTGATGCGGCAACATGAGCAAATACTGTCTCAAAAACACTGCAAATGTCATTAGTCATTAGGTTAGCTTGACCTTTTCAATGCAAATTAACAGTACGTATCTAATATTCATTTACCACATAGCGAAATCATCCAACGTGTTCGAGTCATGTTTATTTATTTACATTATGTTATAAATCATAAGAGAAATAAGATGACGCAAAAAAATTATGTACCCTAAAAAAGATGACTTAAAAAACTATGTACCTTTTTGCTATTGGCTAGAGACAAAAACGTACAATATTAATTGTTTTTGTGTGAATTCGTGGAATTTTTTTTATTTAATTTAAATTAAATTTATTCAGTTTTGCAAGTATTTTGGTTTTTTATGATCATGACAGCTGTTTCGGCTTACAAGGCCATTTTCAAACTGTGGCTGGACCACTTTCAGACGACCTATTTATATGATTGTGAATTTTAATTTTGAAGGTGCCTAACATGATTTATTACGGAAAAAAGAGAACTAAGTCGGTGGCAATAAGGTTTCCTTTTAAATCTACATGAAGGCATTTCTAGTGTGTATTGTCTGTTCAGTGGCCCTAAGATAAAACTTGCACATTAAAATATATATTATTACTAGCTGTCCCGCCCACGCGTTGCTGTGGCTAACGAAACACAACGCTACTTGGTGGTTACCTAACCCAGATAACCAAGTGTTGTGTCAATAAATTAACTCACACCGCCATCTAGAAACTTATGGAACATACAAACAATTTCAAATATTTTTTCCATAAAAAACATTTAATTCGCAATAATAAATATTAAGTTCAATAATCGAGATAAAAACTATCCTATCTTTTAAGTTGCCACATTACACACAGTGAGCCAAATTTCATCAAAATCGGTTCACTACTTTCGGAGTTTACCTTGGACGAACATTGTGAGGCGAGAATTTTATATATAAAGATGTATTTGGCTGTGACCCGGCAGTTGATCCCCGGCAGTTTGCCCCCCGAAATTATAATAATTATAAAATATAAATTATATTATAATATTATTATAATATAATATAATGCCCATCAAAATATTATATAATAATAATAATATAATATTTTGATTGGCATTATTTACCAATTTTACACGGAGAAAAATGTTATTCGAAAAACGATCATTTTAATAGTAAAAACGGTTAAAAACGGGACTGAAGTTCTTACGAACAAATTAACAGGGTTTCAATGTTTATTGGCGGGAACGTGTAAGAATAATTTGTTGGTATACGTACGAAATTACTTATACAAATTATTCTTACATGTTCCCGCCAATAAACATTGAAACCCCATTAATTTGTTCGTAAGAACTTCAGTCCCGTTTTAATCGTTTTTACTATTAAAATGATCATTTTTTCGAATAACATTTTTCTCCGTATACAAACCTAAAATAGACTTTAAAAATACCTTTAAAATAATAAGTTGGTATTTATGAAATTAAAATTATGAAACCAATTTATTTACACTGACGAAGTTATTCGCTGGTATATACATTATACAGACAAGTAGTTTTATTCTTGATGCATTGTTATTCGGCGGTACATTTTTTCAGGTATAGGTTTCTGCAGGCGAGGGCACTTAGATATATTTTGTATAAGTAGGTGTACCGTATTTTCCCTAAACCGACTGCATATTGTATAATATAATGTATGCCGGTGGGCTATTTGGTACTTGGTACCTTTTCAGTATTAACTCATTTAATTGCGTACTTTCAGTGATATATATTCACGGGCACAACCCACAAAATTATGAAATATTTCTAAAATTCGTTAAAAGGCGGACAAAAAAAAACATTAAAAAATAATTGCGAGTTTCAAAAAGTATGTCCCTCTGGTCTAATTTCGCTAATGAAGAAATACTAACGACAATTAAAACTTTAACACAAAAAAATTACGACTCTAAAGGTAAAATGTTGCCATTCATTTTTCAATACCAAGGAACGGTGGCACAGCATCCCAAGGGCACTATATAGGGAGGAAAACGAGGCGTGCGCAATGGAGGGAGATGTTTTATTCACATACCAATCAGAAATCCCCTAGCCCAGAGATATTATACAAAACGTACAATATGCCTGTAGGCCTGGAGATAATTATTTAGGTAGCGGTGGCGTGTAAGACTAACAAAAGTGGATAGTTCTCTGAACAGTAGACCCAGCATCCAAAATAATTTGTTTTTGATTTTCTCTTATTTAATAAATCAAAACCAAAATGAATTCTCTCCCACTTTAATAAATCTTGAGCAGATTATTTACAAAAAATACCCCAAAAAAAATTTGTACAAAACCAATAAATACTTAGTTTTAACCACTTTTACTTCAATTTGGGAGAAGGGGATAGGTACCGCCGCCCCGGAAATCACTTATCGGATAACCAACGCCTCTGCCATAGGTCACTCTAAGTGGTTCGCTAGGTTTGGTAACTTAGATTTGGATTGAGAGAGACCTTTTGACCTCTCCAGCAGGACTCTCTCGGAACATCGCCTTCCACCGCAGGACACATACGTCCGCCATTCCTGGAGACATGCCCCCCAGATTCCTACCCCCCTCATACCTGTTTTATTCCAGAACCTCGTATCCTTCCTTTTCTCAAATGACCCTACACACAGAATCAATAAAGATGACATAGGCACTGAGGGGAATTAATTTCCTCAGGGCCTACGTGTGGAGCTAATATAAAAATAAATGGTATTTCGCAACCTAAGTTTAAGATAAACCCTGATGAAGTAAGTATTGCTTACGAAACCTATTAGTTTATAACCGTATTTGAGTTAAAACGGTGCCACGAAATAAGTTTCCTGTGTTTGAAGAAATAATTTTAGTAGTCTCGGACAAGAGTAGCTTCTCAAAGAATATTAGAGCATTGTACATAATATATACATCATAAAGTTCTACTTCCAAGTTAAGGTACTGACACATTTGCTTATTACAAGCCGGCTTATGAGTATGCTCTTTAATGAGCATGCTCACACAACTGTACACACTTGCTCATAAATGAACAGGCTTGGCTTGAGCTTTCTAATGTATGAGCATGCTCAAAGCTAACAATTGAACACACATGCTCTTTAAAGAGCATGCTCATGTCAAATAATAACTATCATCGTATCTATAGAGACAATTCCGTTCGCCCAGAACATCTTATTGCTTGCAACGTAATTATTAATTATTTAAGAAAATTATAAGGATTATAAAAGATTTTATTTTATTAACGCGGTTAATCACAGGATACCATATTATTTGTCCCAGCTCTCAAAGGTCTCATAGAAATCGTTGTATCTCCCTTACTATCATAGTGAGAAGTATGATTTAAATGGTATTGGAAAGATAATACAACACGTAATATATATTCAAATCTAAAAGTAAACTACAAAAAAATAAAATGTACACCTTTTTGAAACCAAACTTTCCGATCAGAATTTGAATAAAAATTATGAAACTTTGTGAATTTTTAAAGTTTTTTTTTTACATGAAATGACAAAAAAGTGAGGTTACCATTTTTAAAACTTTTAAAAGTTTTCATCCAAAAATTTTATATTTATAAAATTACATGGTTATTTCCAATAATATAATTTAAAAGCATATTTCATCACCTTTCGAAAACAGTTTTTAGTTTTCGGATACGTTAACAAATATTCCATTTATTTGGATTTTATCTCAAAGCGGGAATATTTTTAGCCTCTGACAAAAATCGCCAAATTTTTGAAGGGATAAGAAAATTAAAAGATCGATATGGGTTCGTAATCGGATCACTAGAAGAGCAAACCTTGGAGCAAGTAATCATTTGTTAGTAGAAATGCGAGATGTCAACGGATATAAAAATCATTTACGAATGCTTCCGCAGTATTTGACGAGCTACTCTCTAAAATTGCATACAAAAACGAGATACTCAAATGCGGAATGCTATTCGGAACTGAGATCGGATTGAAATGAGCATGCTCATAAGCCAGCCTGTCCACATATGCTTAGAGGCTTCCCCTTCCATCCGATAATCCAATGAGCATGCTCACAAATCAAACGTCTGTCGATTTGAGAGTATGCTCTTTTGGCTTCAAATGAGCATGCTCATTACTAGCAACGTCACTGACACACATGCTACTAGGTAGCATGCTCTTTGGCTTCAAATGAGCAAGTGTGTCCGTAGCATTAGGAATCGTTCGTATTTTGGTCCGGTCCCCCCTTCATTGGGTTTTTGTTTGTTACGATTATTGTATAAGACTGTTTTGTAACAAGCCGTTCCTGTAACACGCCTGTAATCCTGTAACCGAATGCTTCATGCATCACGCCCGGCATGCACTTGTACCAAGGAATGCAACTACAGCCCTGCCAACTAGAGATGTGGCATTACCAGCAGTTAAAATAAATATAAAGCAAAAGTAACAAACCATCAAGCAGAAAATCGCGAATGGCAAGGTCTCAAGAGCGTTATCTAGAATTTCTAGGAAAATACAACCATTTTCCGCTCACAATTCGTTTTATTGGTTTAACTTAATTTAATTTTTGGAATAACTTAAAGAAAGAATACCGGATATTAGTCATTTTTAAATCAAATTCTAGACGTATTGAATCTTTTTTACAAAAAAATATATACTGATTTTGAAAGATTGTTATTTTATCTGGTACACGAAGTTTTAATTTTTTTTAAACTAGTGTATTTGTATTTTTTAATATACTAAGGTCATACGTTGGTCGTTGGCAGAATTGTTCAATTTTCAAACGATATTTTCCATTAAACAACACAAATTTCAAATCATATAATCATACAACCAAATAAATCAATACGTAATCTAGTCAACACAGTTTTCAGAATTTTAATTTTAGTTAAATTAAAATCATTAAAAAACAAATCCGAGAACATGTTTTGTGACTAAAATACCTCAGTTTTTCTATTTATTTAAGGTCTTACAAACAAAAATAATTAAAAAAAATTTTACACATTTATTTTGTTTAGACATTATTGAAAAATCATAACTACTTATGATGAAAAAAAACTTACAAGAAGTACACGGTATTTAATAATTCATCATTGTGCGTTTTGAGCATTTTTATTGCTTACTTGAATGTAGATATATATATATATATTAAAGCAAGTTTTTAATGAAATAAATCGAATTCAAATTTTTAATTTAAAAAATTTGATACTGGGAATAATTTATCTTTCTCATTGGAACCTCCCTGTACAGTTGCTAGCATTTTTAAATTTTTATTCTCAGCCGCTGGTCAATCACTCTTAAGAGATATTGATATTTTCCACTGTATCTACCCATGAAACGTTTAAAATCAAATTTCCTTTCATTGTATTTAAATCAAAACTATTATTTCTTTATTGTTTATTTATTTATTTTTTACTTATACTGAGTAATATTATAACTTTTAATAACTGCCTGCTTCCTAATCTAACTTTAACCAAATTTATTATAAATTTAGTTAACTGGTTTTTATTAAATTTACTATTAAATATTAAATGATTATGTGTATACTATATATAGGTAACTGTATGTTTCCTAAATAAACTTAAATAAATAAATGATACAGAACATGGATTCTTTAAAAACATATACATGAATGTATACCGATTTGTCGTCGGTAGAACTATAATTGATAGTGGTCGGCTGACCACTACCGAAAGAGTAGCCGGGACCGATGGCGCGATAAGGGAACATTAATTAAGATATGAATATCGCGCAATCGCGGTCGGGAAATATTCGACCAGCTGGACACAAATGGTAGAGCCAACGAGCCACGTGAATAGCCCCGCGCTGAGCCAAAACTCAGATGAATCGTCAGAAGTCAGAATTTAGGGAAAGGTTTCCTCTTTACGAATACTTCGTTCTGCCAACCTAATATTGAGGAGAATCCTGTGACGGATGCGATTATTCGACCCGAAAGATACCCTTCTTCTAGTTACAAGGTAAAATTACCTGTTGAATAATAATATGAAATCTGCACCTTTTTTTTTTTTTTAAGAAATACAAATATTTCCGGGTTACGAAAAACCTGACATATTTGAAAATCTTATACTACCACAAGATTTTGTTGTGTCTTTTGAGACAGTTGTATTGTGACGGAGGACTTAGCCAGCCGAGGAATCGAACACGCGACGCCCTGGTGGGACCCAAACGCGATGCCCACTCAGCCACAGACCGGTAAAAATAATTTTTCTTTACATTTTTTACAGGCTTTTCAACTACAATAAATACTAGGCATATGTTGAGTTGCATTGCAACGCATGTCGGGTAAGTACTTGCTAATAATAGATAAAAATCACAAATATTGTATTAAATCAGTGGTTCCCAAACTCTTTCGGCACACGGACCCCTTTTCATAGTCAAAATTTTCCCACGGACCCCGGGTAAAAAACTACATAAATTAATAATAGAAAGTAAAGTAAAGAGGGGAGGGGGGGTTATCAGCGACAATGACAGTAATAATATGGAGTCATAAAATCACATTATTTATTTGTTTTGAATTGACTCACCGTGATGCCTGTATATTAGAGATTTATTTATTTAATACATGATTTATCGAAAGTACATACAGTTTATTGTGATATTTCACCCTCCATGCTAGGGATGACCCTGTATTATGGGGGGTGAATTTTACAGTTTGCGGATATTCATTAATATTGGTTGATAATTTTCATTCATTAACACTATGCACACAATTCTTCTACAATAAAAAAGTTATATGTAGTTAGATTGAATTACAAGAGTAAGATGAAGAAGTTAAAGAATTATTGGAAAAGAGAATTAAAAAAGATATTACGTGTATTTTACGCACCTGTCTATATTTATATTTTACTCAGGACGTAAAAATCGCTAATCATTTATTCACTGTTATTTATTATAACTCAAAACTTCCATATTTATAAAATTGTGTAATAGTTTTTTTTATTTTATATTAACCCGTTTAATCACAGGAGACCATATTTGTCCCAACTCACATAGGTCTCACAGAAATCGTTGTTTCTCCCTTACTATCATAGTCAGAAATGTGATCTAAACGGTATTGGAAAGAGAATACAACAAACTATACATTCAAATGTAAAAAAAAACCACAAAAAAATTAAAATTTACCCCTTTCTGAAACCAAAGTTTCCGATAGCAATTTGAAAAAAAAATTATGGAACTTTGTGAATTTTTTTTGAATTTTTTTTACATGAAACAAAAAAAAGTGAAGTGACAGTAAGGTTTATAATTCATTTATAAATGAAATAAGTATGTGTTTTATTATTTTTTTCATTATCAGTAATTTTCGTTAGAAAAAAAAGTAAAGTGAGCCATTTTGAACACTTTTTAAAGTTTTCGCAAAAAAAAAATTATTTAAAAAAATGCAAAGTAATTTTTTATCTAGAAATTTGAAAGCCTATTACATCACCTTTCGAAAACAGTTTTTAGTTTTCGAATACGTTAACAAATGTTCCATTTATTTGAATTTTATTGCAAAGCGGGAATATTTTTAGCCTCTGACAAAATACGCCAATTTTTTTAAGGATTAAACCTTGCGCGGACCTCCTGACTTTGTTCAGGGACCCCCGAATCAATTTTAATTTTCCACTGACCTCCAGAATGATCCCGAGGACCCCTGGGGGTCCATACGGATCACTTTGGGAACCACTGTGTTAAACGAACACCATTACTAGTTCAATGCGAAGGTTGTTGTAATCGTGCAATAACTCCCGACACTATCTTGCCCTCTATGATAACACACAAAGTAGGTAGTGTAAAAAGAGTGTCCAAACCAAACCCGTTTGAAGTGGAAAAAATCCAGTGGGCGACAGACCAGCAGTTGTGCCGTTAGCGTGTTATTAATTTCGACGCGATACAATATTTGCATACTAATTCCTCGGGGCATACCGCTGAAAGCTCCGTTGTGCTGTCTCCCTCTTTCTGAAACGACGCATGCGACAGAAAGAGTGGTCAGAACGGAGGTCTCAGCTGCTGATATGATACTGTTCCATTAGAATTGTAGGAAAAAATGAACTCTTTTAACTTTTCATTTAGGCGTGCCCGCCATCCTAGATTTGTTTTTGATAGCAGGTCAAGAGAAAAAAAAATGTAACAAACCATCTTAGTAATATGTAGATTTCCGAGCGTATATTTTGTTTAGTACTTCGATCTTGAAGACTTTCTCGTTCTCGAATCGCTTCGTCTCTTACTAATTAAGGCTAGGAATGCCCTGTGATTTGTTTTTCATCCCGCCTTTCATATATGCACGGAGAAAAATGTTATTCGAAAAAACGATCATTTCAATAGTAAAAACGGTTAAAAACGGGACCGAAGTTCTTACGAACAAATTAACAGGGTTTCAATGTTTATTGGCGAGAACATGTAAGAATAATATGTTGGTATACGTAATTTCGTACGTATACCAATAAATCATTCTTAAATTTTCCCGCCAATAAACATTGAAACACTGTTAATTCGTTCGTAAGAACTTCAGTCCCGTTTTTACTATTAAAATTATTGCATTTTCGAATAACACTTTTCACCGTGTGAGAGGCCATGTTTTCTCCAAAAATTAAGTTGCTTCCGGGTGCTTAATGCGCCACTTCAATTATTCCTGGCAGGTCTGACCCAAGATACGCTTTATTAACCGACTGCTTAAGAGGCTAGACTTTAAACCACACGCGGAACACACGCGTCGGTCATTCTGTACCGCTCACAATAAGCTCACGCACACTTACAATACATGCGAATACGAAATGTGCGAATGAGACAACGCTCAAATTTACCTACAGAAATCGCTCGAAAAGGGGTTTATGGAGAATACACTTTTCTACACCGAAACTTCCACGAAATTAAAATAAAAAATAAAAAAAATTATTTAGAAAGAAGAAGCTACGTCGGTAGCTTTTTATAATTCTTTATGAGAGTTGAGTTAGCAGCACTTTTTCCTTAAATAATATTTTTTGATAAATCATACATGTTTGACAGTGAATGTTTACGTTAACCTCTCGACTGCCGTTCGCCCACCGGTGGCCGCGGGTCAAAATTAAAAAAAAAAATTTTGAAGCGATTTTGTTCCTCATGTATAAAGAAGTTGTATGAAGAAACAGAATCGCTTGCGCCGTTCTCGGTCTTGACATAGCAAAAATCCGCATAGCGCCAACCCATCTGAATAATTTATAATAAATATCTATGGTCAACTTGGCGTCACTTTTACAAACGGTTTTCAACTGTCATTTCATTTTCAAACAAGTATTTATGTCACTACTTCTTCGAAAACACCTTTGAATTGGTTTTTTTCATGTAGGGTGTCTATTCAGGTTTGTAGAGAAATAAAAAAAAAATGATCATTTTCGTATGAATATATTTTATTTACATTTTTTTGTCGAATGGGAAATATTTTCACATTTTTTTGTTAAAAATAGCTATTCTGGGAAAACTTGTAACGATATTATCATGAAATATATATGATTAATAAGGTACATTATCTGGGAAACAGAAAACAATCACAAAAAAAACAATTCCTTTGTTTTTATACGATATTTGAGCAAAAGCCGGGAAGATAATTTCGCGCGATTTTTTCCAAATATACCTGGCCTTCCAGAGGTTAATACGAAACGCATCGAAAATTTAAAAACATACCGACATAGTTTTCACCCTCTAAAAGGCAGTATAAAAAAAATATATATTTATTTTGTGCAATTTTCGATGTAGAAAAGTGTTTTTTCCCGGGCGTCTTTTTTGTATGGGCCGAAAAGCGACGTCTATCATCTTAAGAGTTCAGCTAACCCAGAGGGAGAATACTCGTTGGAACCCTTTTGATAAACCAAAGGGTGGAGGGAACCTATTCAGTGTCCTTTGGGAGGACCAAGACAAGCGTAGCTCGTTTCTCAGTATTTTACCGCCTTACTATTGTTGAAATGCTATCAATTTTTTTTATTTATTTATTTATTTTTTTTTATTTTTTTTTTTTATTTATTTATTTATCCAAAATGACATTTTTTACAAAATAAGGGTAGTCCCACAAAGCTGTCAAATGGCAGCTTGTCTGTAGGTTCTACAATTTATCACTCTTAATATTATACATAAGGAAAATTTTTGTTAATACATATTATATAGTTTTAAGGACACATTAGGATAGATCACATAATAATATTAGATTATTTGAATTACATCTATAAGATATTTCAATGTACATGCCTAATAAATAGATATATAGGCAGCTACATTAAGATAATCAATTCAACATATTTAAAGATACATGGAGTTTTCGTTAATTAACCACATTTTTATCATTTAATAAGTGTCATACTTTAAATTGACCACATTCCGGATGCTCGGTATATCCTTGATGAGCATAAGACATGTAATCCCCGTCCTGAATATTCGTACTCCGACAAGACGGGTCTCTTCAAACTTTAAACCAAAATTACCTTTCATTAAAAATACTTACAACGCAGCATCCCTAAAGATGATTTTGAGCGGTTTTGAGTTGAATATGCAGAAAAAATTTCTGTATTGCATTACATTATTGGATAAAACAATAAAATCCATAAACAGTATATTAACTGAAATTAAAAAAACCACTGTCAAATATGTCAATTTATGTAATTCATAAATTGACATATTTATCTTAACTATGGCCAAAAACGAATGAAATATACCGTTCACAGATCTTAATTATTGCAGTAAGTAAAAAAAATATTTAAAAAAAATATAGTAAGTAAAAAAAATATTTTTTTTAATTACTAAAAAAATTCCCTTCAGGGCCTATGTCATCTGTGAAGATGCTGTGTGGAGGGTTTTTTTGAGGAGAGGAAGAGTGAACATGGGTCTTAAAGAGACCCATGTTGTAGGAGGGAGGAAACACAGATGCCGGCCAATCGTTCCACAGTCGAGCTGTTGAACTTAAGAACTAGTCGTAGAAACGACCCGTTCGCATGTGACAAATGTCAACCGTGTACATATGTTAAGCGCGCTGGCGTGTTTCCCGACCATTCACCGGTGCCGAGGAGATCATTGATGCTAGGTCCTCGGAGCATCTTCCATTGAAATGAACAAGGACAGCATTCCCACCCGACGCCTGTGCTCGAAAGATTGCAATCCGTTTGTTAAGACGGGAGAATCTATCAAACGGATCGCCCGTTTCTGCACAGAGTCGAGGGTTTTTTTTCACCAAGTTATAAACCTTCAAACATTATTTAGTTCACAAACACAAAAATCGCTTTCCAGAACAAAAGTCCAAAGTGGACTTACGTGGTTTATCCTTTAAGGTACAGATACAGGCCCTGAGGGAAATCAATTCCCTCAGGGACATTAGTGAAGTTGTATCGATGACCCTGTATATAAAAGTTTCTAGTTAGATGGCCACTTCCCATCCTTCTGTTTATAATACTCGTACGGTTCATTATGATACATTAATTAAAAACTATGATGAATTTTCACGACTACTGATGGTAGTGATGACCTAGCAATACTTTTTTTTCTTTTTTTATAGTGAATACCTCACAAGAGTCCCAACTACTCCCGTCTGGAGCCAGTGAGACTACGGCATCCCCAATTGGGGATGTTATGAGGCTGAAGGTAAGTGGGAAAGGGAAGTAGACGAGGAAGAGGTAGGTGGGAAAGTACCTGGCTATTTCAAGCAACGTTTCAATTCTGAATGGTGGTCTTACACCAGGGCGATACTAAGAGTATTTTCCACTCTGGAACGTGCCGCAAATACACTATATATTATTTTAAATAATTAATTGTGAAATAACACAAATCAATTAAATAAAATTTATTTGCGCACGCCGGGTTCGAACCCGCGACCTTCGGAATGGCAGTCAAACGCTCTACCGCTGGACTACGCCGGCCGTCAAAGTTCTTACAAAAAATCAACATTTATGTTCAGAAAATATTGACTTATTTTGAGGGAAGAAAGACAATATTACGCATGATAAATAACTATAATAGTGCATTTCCGAGGTTGAATCATTTTAGCAAAGGACTAATTTAAGTGGAACTATTTAACCTTTCCGACCGTGAGTATATAATATATATAGATTTTAGAATGTTTTCCTCGTTATCTATCTAGAGCGAATACAAATTAGCGGTTTTCGTTTTCTAATGGCCGATATAACTGGTTTTTCAAATAATTTTTACCCATAAATTTCGGTGGGCCAAGTTGCAAATTCAGTCAGACGTTGATAATACCGATAATAAAGAATGCAAATAACAGCAGGTAAGATTAAAAATAGAACTGAGACATATAAACTTGGTCGATGTATCTAAAACAATAGACAATATGGGGTTATTCTCTTTTATTAAACATTCACACTCAAGCGAAACATATTTAAACCATTTTATAACCTTATTTTTAATTGATAAACTAATGTTTAAGACAAGATTTTTATGCATAGCACAAAGGGTAACAATTAATATAAGCAATAATTATCAGCCAGAAACACTCAAATCTTTGAAAAAATTGAAAAAATCTTCCGAGAAAAGATACATGCCGCCGACGGAACTCAAACCCGTGTCCTTCTGATGTCCGGTCAGGTGCTCCAATCCACTGAGCTACGGGGGAGTTACCTCTTACCCGCCAAATGATAAAATATATACTAGTGTTTCATTCAACAATTACCGCTTATTAATTTTTTTCACCTGCAAACAACCAACTTTATTTTTATATGGGAAAGGCATTTGTATGTGCTAAATTTCCCACTGCATAATTTCACTATTCCTATGTAAAAGTCCCTAAAAACGGGGTTAGTAAATACAGCGGAGGAGAAGGAGATAAACATCAGAAAGGTGTGAAAGTATCTAGCAAATCAGATCTGGTCATCAAAACGGCTAAAGTCACTTCAAGCGACATGATTTTTTTTTATTTCTATATAATATTACAGTGTTTATTTATTTATTTATTGTTGTTATACGCCCACAGGGGCTTTTATAGATAAGTAGATTATAATATAGATTTATAGATTATAATATATTCACATATAGTTATTAATATTTATACATAATAGCTAATAACATAATTTATGAACCTTTTGTTGTGTTGTGCGTAAGGTAGGTTATTGAATGTGAAACTGTGGTTGGGTAATGTTGTATGTTTCGTGAACACCTCACTAGGAGTACCTGTGCTGAGGTGTTTACGTGGTTATGTTTAAGTGTGACAAGTATTTATATGTTGTAGTAGAAAGTTTCTTCTTTATTAATTTTTTAAATTAGTGATTATTTTAAACTGATTATTTATTAAAAAAAAATTATTAAAAAATATGTATACATATATATATTTTAAGTGTGTGTATAGTTGGAATATTCTCGAAATATTAGTTGTTTAGTTATTTAACATTTTTTTTATAGTTTACTTTTGGTTTGGAGTTATTATGTTTTGAACGAAGTTAAAATCTTGATTTTTGATCCAGGCTGAGATAAGTTTTTTGTGAATGTTTGTAGACGTATTTGCAGTTATTAGTTGATTCTGAATAGTGTTCTTTCACCGAATCGATGCTGAGAGTTTCGATAACTCTCAATAGCTAAATTGGCAGCAAAAATGTCCATTTTTGTATCGCAATATGACGTGTGCCGGTTGGATCTAAATTTCCTAGGCCATTAGCTCCAACTCCACTCGGTTCACTGCGTAATTAAACGCTTCGGCTATCAATTATTGGAAATTTTGCGCAAAAACGTTGTGATGAACGTTGCTGATGAACATCGATACTTGTTACTGGGTTCGGAACCGGAATTACAGAAGGGAGGCGGGTATGGGTACCGCCGCCCCCTGGAACAACCCTGCCGTAGGTCACCCCAAGTAGTTCGCTAGGTTTGGTGAGTTAGGGTGTGCTAGGGGTGCCCGGGTTGGTGATCGGATAACTCGGAATGAATTCAACTCAACACCTCTTTTGAAAAGTCACTAAAAGTGAAGAAAAAAAAGTATAAAAAATTGGTTAAATAGGTTACGTAAGGTTAGGGGTAGGGATATTTTTCAATTATTTTTTTTTATAGCATAATGACTTTTTAAAGAGGTGTTGAGTTGACTTGATTCTGAGTTATCATGGAACCGCCCGGGTTCACGGGGTGAAGTTTGTCTAGGTCTTGGCGGCGGATGCGTTTTCCCACTACCTTCGACGAACCCATCGCCTTGCATCGCAGCGGGAGGAATGGATTCACACGTCCGTCACTCCTGGACACATTGAGTCCCAGATTCCAAGAACTTCCTCTCCTTCCTTTTCCTAAAAAGACCCTTCACACAGCATCCCAAAGATGACATAGGCTCTTCTACAGATTCTTCTTCTTTTGTAAATATTTGCAATTTTCGATTTCTTTTTAAATAAAGATGTCTTTTCTTTTATTAGTTTTAATTGAGTTTTATTAGAATCAGGTCTAACAGTTAATTAAATGTGCATATAAAGAAGATGATCATAAAATATTGACCCAACGAAAAAAAAAGTAACAATTATTATAAGCAATAATTATTAGCCTGAAACATTCATCCATATTGAAAAAAAAACGGAGGAGCTCGGTGGATTAGAGCACCTGACTGGCAATCAGAAGGGCACGGGTTCGAGTCTCGTCGGCGCCTTTATCTTTTCTGGGGAGGTTTTTTCAATATGGATGAGTGTTTCAGGCTAATAATTATTGCTTATAATAATTGTTACCCTTTGAGCTATACATAAAAAATCTTGTCTTTTAAACATCCGTTTATCAATTTAAAAAATAATAATGAAAAAAAGTGTCTCTTTAAGAAAACGTTCCTTAAATATTATTATGTAACAAACCATCTAATTGTTGTGCAAATTTCCGAGCGTACGTTGATTAGTTCTTCGGTTTCAAACACTTTCCCATTCCCGCATCGCTTTATCTCTTACTAATTAGAGCGAGGGATGCTATTGGCTAGTTTTCACCCCGCCACTCAGATGTGATCCCTGGAAGGGATGTCACAGCTGAAATGACTGATATAATGACATGTGGTAACTCTAGAAAGTCAAATTGCTTCCCGGTTCTTAACCGTGCATCTTCAGGTCAAACTCTGGCAGGACTGATTCATACGCGTTGTAAGCCGTCGGCTTCGGATTTCAGCTAACCTAGAGTGAATAAACTCGTTGTAACCATTTTAGTAAGAGGGTGTAAGGGTACAAGGTTGCGGTTAAGGGAATAATTAAGTTTCCTTTGGGAGTGGACGCATAAAGAAGTTTATATTATAATGTCGTATTATTATTGAACCGTGGCATAGGTACTTTGATTGTACCTGAAATAAAAATAATAAAAAATTAACTGTGCTTATGGCGGAATCAGACAGTTCACTCGAGTGAAGGTTTACGCCATGTTTTTCGGCCTAATCTTCCATCTTCGTTTCATTCCATGTTCAGTCGGCGCTATAGAAATAAGCGTTCACTCGAATTCGTTTGATTTCCAGCGCGGTCCGGCCTCGAATTTTGGAGAAAAATGTCAGATGCGTGGATTTTTACGGAATTTAATTAAATTTAGAAAAAAAACAGTCTTGTTTCGTCTTATAAACCTTTTTATTTTTATGACATAGTAACACAATTTGATTTTACTTTTTTATTACGAATATTTACCTACAAATTAATAATCTTACATAATATATTTAAAAATATATTATAATACATGATAGTAAGGGAGATCCAACAATTTCTATGAGACGTGTTCCAAAAGCAAACAAATTAGCCGAACGAATACTACCATTTTGACGTTTTGTGTGCGACGTGATAGCGTCCTTCCAGTACATGACGCGAGACGAACTGATGGAGATTTCACTCCGTGTTCAGACTTTCACTTTGCTCTCATCCTCGCGGGAGTGAAGGATGCCGAATGAAAATATTCAACATTGTTAGATCGGTTCACTTGAAGATTTCATTCGGTACTATTCGGCACTTTCGTTTCATTTCATGTTCAGCAGTGTCATTCCGAGTAAAATAGGCCGAATGAAATACAGAAATAAACGATTAGTGAACCGTATGATTTAGCCATTACTATTAAAATTGTGCATTTTATTTAATTATCCCGTTACAATGATCTTTTTCACACAACACGCGATAAAAACAAAGAGATTATGAACCAATGCTTTAGAATGCAATTGATCAACCAGTTGCACAGAGCGGTTGATCGATAAGTTCCGAGTTCTGACAGTTTTATGCGGTAAAAGCAATAACATTGTGTTTCCAAGAATAGGCAACGCCGGAAGCCCGCTTGGGAAACCGCTAAACGTCGTTTTTTCCTTTTTTACACAAACTGACGATTAAACTTCGTGCCATTGACATTAATTCCTCGTAAAATAATTCAATTAAAATTACTTCAACAATTTTAGCAATTGTTAAAATAGCTAGATCGTAATCTTCTGCCCGCGACTTCGTCTGCGCAGGATTAGTACTTCGTGTAGCCTATTTTCTTTTCCTAGGTCCCAACTACGTTTATACCAAAACTCTTAACCTATTTATTTAAAATATCTATATTTCTTGATTCAATTCAAAGTACTCGTCTAAGAATTAGGCGAGTACTTTAAATAAATTCACGAATTTTGATTTATAATTTCGACATTTTCTATTAAACAATAATTATTATTCATAATATATATTAAAAAATATCTAGCTTTATAAATTATGGCCTATATGTTATTCTGATGTATGAGCTATATTATTGTAAAGTATCATTAAAATCCATTCAGTAGTTTTTACGTGAAAGAGTAACAAACATACATACATCCGATACGTTTTTAGATTTTCACGGCCAAAAGCATTTTCGATGTTTGTTTTTGGGGTGTTATGCCGTGTTGTGCTACCTCCTTCTTTAGCCGACGATTCGGACAGCGTTGCAGTGTCCATCATCAGGGTAGATCCGACATCGACGGATCTGCCCTGATGATGGACACTGCAACGCTGTCCGAAACGTCGGCTAAAGAAGGAGGTAGCACAACACGGCATAACACCCCAAAAACAAACAACGAAAATACATACATCCATACAAACTTTCGCGTTTATAATATTAGTAAGATAATGTTAATTGGTAGGTGCATGTGACTAAATAACAATAATAATGTTGGGTTATTCATCAAAGGTCAATCAGTGCCATTTTTTTTAATGGATACATAGCACCAAACTGTTCCCACCTGGAGCCAGTGATACTATGCCCCCCCCAATTGAGACATGTTGTGAAGCTGAAGGTAGTGGAGAGGGAAAGGAATTGGGGAAGAGTAAGGTGGGGAAATACCTGGCTATTTAGATCTGGTCACTAAATACAGCTGAAGTCCTTCAAGCAATTTTTTAATATTAACAGATCTGTTCTGATGATGGACACTGTAATGTTATCCAAAACGTTGGCTAAAGAGGGAGGTAGCGCACAACACGCCATTATAACTCAAAAATAAATAACAACTTAAGCGATCTACACACCATGCTGCGAACGTCGGGCTGTTAGCAGCTGGCTATTGTCTCCTGTCTCTTTTTTCCTCGTGCGAACCCGTAACATTCTGTTTCACGTTGTCTTTTGTCTCTTCTATTACACAACAAATTCAATATCACCATCTCATTTCAATGCGGCGCATCGGTTGGTACTAGCGGCAGACGGTTTCTTCCAATTTGCAGTCAACGTGAAACAGAGTGTTACGGGTTCGCATGAGGAAAAAAGAGACAGGAGACAACCTCCAACCTTCGATTTTTAGCCAGCTGCTAACAGCTGCTGTTCGCAGCATGGTGTGTAGACCGCTTTAGAAGTTATGGACGCCCGAGGAAGACATGACACGATCAAGTGAATCAGATACTTGAGTCCGGCCATGTTAAGAGTCGGAATAATACAAGAAAGTATGAGAAGATGTGTGAATGTTAATGAAGCAAGCAGTGTATGCCAAGTCCGAGTTGTTTGGCGTTCCGTTCTCTTTGCCTACCCTTGCGGGGAAACGGCGTGATAGTTAGTTAGTTATATTGGCCATGAAAATCTCAAATCATATCTCCCCTTACCGATGTATTTCTAACAGACCACCAAATTTAGGCAAATTAATTACGTTGTAATTCTACCCATTTTTGTGTAATTTTAATTGCACAGTGCACCAAGTCGATACGAATCCGTGATGATTTAATTCAACTGATTATAAATTTGATTATATATGAATTTCGAATGCCACAAAGAAATCAGTCATTGCAATGATACACTCTCATCTTAAATAATGATAAGTTTATTTAAGCGGTAATATTCCGTACGGCAGGGGATATAAAGGCGAGATTCGTCTGCATAATTGAGATATTCAAAGCTCGTGCATGATTTTTGCAAGTCAGTGAAGAAACGAAGCGAGAAAGTATTGATACTGAAGATGAAATTGTAATTTATGCAATTTTTTAAATAGCGTCTCGAATCGTGTACACGGTGTCCGGAAACTCGTATTACAAGCGGGAAGCTGGTGAATCTACATCACATTGGGGTCGATTTTATGCTCGCAAAAATGCTTGTACTGACACTTTACCTGCCTTAAGGCGCATGCGTTATCGTTAATGTAAACTCGCGAATGCGTTACGGAAATTACATCGTTACGAAAAGTAAAATGCGTTGAGAGGCGAACTGGCTGTATCACACTAGAAGCAAGAGAGAGCAGTGCGCGCGCACATTTCCTTTCTCTCTTCCTCTCATAGCCAGCGCATGAAATATCTCAGTCATGCGGATGCGGATGTATAGATGGAGCTAAAGAAGTATTTACTTCAGTCGTGTGGTCTAAAGCACACACCCATATATATTTTTTGTCCCCGACCCGATTAGGACAAGGGTAAGAAGAAGAT
Source organism: Limnephilus auricula (assembly GCA_951813805.1). Classification (NCBI taxonomy): domain Eukaryota; kingdom Metazoa; phylum Arthropoda; class Insecta; order Trichoptera; family Limnephilidae; genus Limnephilus; species Limnephilus auricula. Next base: position 22,244,825 of record OX638408.1, read on the forward strand.
GATGATGATGATGAAAATAATACTTTAAAAGAATATTTTTGTAGTACATTTAAAAATGAAAACATGTAATTTTCTCGTCATATTTTGTTCTTTCTTTTCTCTTATTTTCTTTTCCCTTTATTTTTAATCATCAATATTATTTGTATAACCTTTTTGTTTCCTTTATTTGTTTTCTGTTGCTCTTTGTTCTACTTTATTTTTTTAAACTTTAACTAACTAACCATCACGCTGTTTCCCCGCAGGGGTAGGCAAAGAGGACGGACCACTTAACAAATCGGTCTTGGCACACACTCATTGCCTCATTCACATTCATACATCGCCTCATACATACTCTTCTACTTTTCTGACTCTTGACATGACCCGTTTTTTTAATTTTATTTATTTATTGTGAAAAACTGTATATATATCAACACTTACGTTTCACAAATTACAGTTAATAACATACATACATTTAATTTCATAGGTACATTAATAATATCCGATGAGATGGAGCCTTATATTAAAAAAATATTTATTGCGATCTAAAAATTACTTAGGTTTAAATTAAAAATGTCTTTATCAGAAGAAATGTGGTTTAACAAAGTAGTCATTCTCCCCAAAGGAACGATCATTGGTAGGTTGGTCCTGCCTTTGGGAAAAATAAACAGTCTATGCTGTCTAGGTCTGAAGAAGTTATCAGGAACATAAAGCGAAATTCATGCTGTAATGGATGTGAAATCAAAAATACCTTTGTAAAATATATCCTATTGCCTCCCACTTTCGAATTGGAAGTTCCTCCCGTCCTAAAATAAGTTTTGTAAAGCCAGCTACAGACCTTCTATGCAATTTAACTGTACAGATAAATAGTTAGGTGTGTAGTTCAACATTTTGTTCTATACACCTAACGATTTATCTGTACAGTTTTTTTTTTTATATTTTTTTTTTATTGAAATTTTTTTGTTACAATGGTACATAAAATAATAAAAGGTATATAACATACTTAAATATAATATTGTATGAACAAAAAATCCCACAAAGGCAAATGCCTGAGCGTGTGAGGGTATGATATTGAATTTATTATAATTTTATGGTTAATAGGAGATTTAAGAATTTAGTTTATTTTTAGGTATAAAAAGAGTAAAAGTAAAAGAGTAAAAGTGCCTTAAAACATAGAGCAAAATAACAGCCTTTGTTGTTATTATTGCATTTGTAAAATTTAATGAAGAATTAATGTTAACCGCTTGGACACATAAGCTTGTTTTCACGATAATTTAACGTAGGTAGACATAGGAATGACGTATGGCCCGTACCTGAATTATAAGGCGTAATTAAAAAAAAAAAAAAACAAAACATAGCAAGCAATATAATATTTCTATTTAAATTGCATAGTTAAAACTGACGGTCTGTAACAGGCTTTACTCGTTAGGATTGACCTAGTAAGAAATAAAAACAACAAAAAGATTAATGTTTCTTACTTATATTATAAACGCGAAAGTTTTTATGGATGTATGTATGTTTGTTACTCTTTCACGCAAAAACTACTGAATGGATTTAAATGAAACTTTACAAAAATATATATCAACATCAGAATAACATAAAGGCTATAATTTCTAAAACTAGATATTTTTAATATATATTATGAATAATAATTATTGTTTAATAGAAAATGTCGAAATTTGATAATGACATTTTGCAAAACAATGATTGTTAAATCAAAATTCTATTTTAGAAAATATTTAAATTGCTGAATTTATTTGAAGTCCTCGCCTAATACTTAGACGAGTACTTTGAATCGAATCAAGAATTATAGATATTTTAAATAAATAGGTTAAGAATTTTGGTATAAACATAGTTGGGACCTAGGAAAAGAAAATAGGCTACTCGAAGTACTAATCCTGCGCAGACAGACGAAGTCGCGGGCAGAAGCTTGTGCTTTATATAGACTAAATAATTACACCCGTCATGCAAGAGACTTGTCAAGCAAAAACGACAAGTTACAATATAAAAAGTGGTACGGTAAATAGTGTTCAGTGCACCTCCACAAGTAATTTATAATACTTGTGCGACATGCAATATAATGTATTGATATTATTATAAAGACCTAAGTTATGTAAATAAAGAAAGTGAAAACCAGACGACCGGTTTGTTCGCGGACAATATACCGGTTAATAAAAACGAATACAGCTAAAATATTATGCAATGAAACAGGGTGTCCGGGGGTAAAGTGCATTAACTTCGGGAGGTGATTCTACATGATGGTGGGAGTAAAAAAGATTAACAACTTTTTCCGAAATTCCAACATTTTTTTCCCATAGAAAAATCCTTAGTGTAAGGTACAAACTTACTCGATAAATTTGCTGCGAGCCCGCCGGGCGCGATTGTGGCGACGTGGGATTGGCCCGTATCATAACGGCGTAAAATAATAGTGCTGGCCGCACAAGCCGGACTAATTTTGTTTTTTTACCAAAAAATTACCCTTAAAAGTTGGAATTTAGAAAAAAAGTTATTTTTCTTTTTTACTTATATCTACTATCATGTAGAATCACTTCCCGAAGTTAATGCACTTTACCCCCGGATGCTCTGTATTATCTATGGCATTGTAACTTCGAGCCAATAACTAATTATAGCATAAATTAAAATGGTATTTAACTATGCACCAGATGACTTTTTTAATTTCATTTTTAACATTAGCTCTACACAGAGGCCCTGATGAAAATAATTCCCCTCAGGGCATGTCATCTTTGGAGATGCTATGTGGAGGGCCTTTGGAGGATAAGAAGGAGATGAAGTTATGGGAAGGAAAAGTATGAGGGCTGGGTAGGAATCTATCGGGTCAGAGTCCGTCCCTCCTACTACGGTGCAAGGCGATACGGCCGAGGAAGATTTGCTGGAGCGATCAAAGGGTCTTCTTCAACCTCTCCCGGTTTGGCCTGACACGCAGTTGGGCAGATAGGCTGATTAGCTGGTGGACAGATACATTCACCACCCGGACAAACCTCACCCAATGAACGTGGGCACCCCTGCTAAGCCAAAAAACGTGACAACATTGATTATCCAATAAACGGTTTAAGGGGCGGCGGTTCCCGTACCCACCTCCTCGGGAACAAATAACTCCCCGGAATAATTATACTTTTTTTTATTTTTGTATTTATTTATTTATTCGGGAGTGTAACAGTTTACACTACATAAGAACAAAGCATAATAGTATTTAAGTCACATTAATAATTATTGTACCATTTACAGGTTAGCACATGGGTATTATTTATAAGAAAAATGATTCGAAAAATGATAATGAAAGATTACGTAAGAAGTTGTTTGAATGGGGATAGAAAGAGGTTAGGATGGGGGTCGGTCTAGTTAAGGTTATATAGTAAGCATAGATACTAATAAAAATATGCATAACAAAAAAAAGGAAGTTTATAAGGAAAGGAAAAATTGTGGTAGCATTAAATATAGCTGTAGATGTTGTAAATTGTAAAGTATCGTGATGCAAGAGTTAAAAATGTCAAATACTAAGAATGTAACGTTAACGAGTTCAGTGAAATAAGTTCCATAAAAAACAATTAATTTTTATTAAACACACTACTTATTACAAGAATCTTTAAGAGCCATTGACCAGCGACAGAGAATAAGAGTTTAAAAATGTTTGCAACTGTATAGGGAGGTTCCGATGAGAAAGATCGATTATTCCCCGTATCAAAAATTTTAAATAAAAAATTTAATATCGAATTATTTCATTCATTTATACCTACATTCAAGTAAGCAATAAAAATGCTCAAAAGGCACGATGATAAATTACGTGTACTTCTTGTAAGTGTTTTTTAATCATAAGTATTTATAATTTTTGAAAAATGTCTGAACAAAATAAGTGTGTAAATTTTTTTTTAAATATTTTAGTTTGTAATAAGACCTTAAATAAATAGAAAAACTGAGATACTTTTGTCACAAGACACGTTCTCGTATTTATATTTTAATGATTTTAATTTAACTAAAATGAAAATTCTGAAAACTGTGTTGACTAGATTATGTATTGATTTATTTTGTTGTGATTATATGATTTGAAATTTGTGTTGTTTAATAGAATCTATCGTAGTGAAAATTGAACAAATCTGCCAAGTACCTTAGTATATTAAAAATAAACTTAGTTTTTCAAAATTTTAAAACTGCGTGTACCAGATAAAATAACAATCTTTCAAAATCAATTTATGTATTTTTTTGTAAAAAAAAGTCAATAAGTCTAGAATTTGATTTAAAAAGGACTAATTTCCGGTATTCTCTGGTAATAAATACCCTCTTAACGCGTTTCAAATGTACGAAATTGCCACGTTAAACCGAAAACACTCAGCCAGGTGTGCCTACCATAAAATAATATGCACACTAAAGTTAACCTGTTAATGTATCTGCGAATATTATTTCTTCGTGGTCTGATATTTGCAAGTGCAGGTGTTCGCACCTGTAACCCCCACGCTGATTCTTTGAATAATATAAATAATGGACCAACACCTACGTACAATACGCGCCAAACTTTAATACCGACCTGATGTTGATACAGAAATCGTCACAAAAGGCGAGTTTAAGGTCAGAAAAGTGGCGTGCCATACCGCCTTTCTCTGTCGGACGTATGTTTTACGCACCTCACGTCTCGATTACTGTAACGGTATTTATGCTAGCCTTCCGAAATGTCAAATCGACAAACTTCAATCCGTGTTTAATGCAGCGGCACGGCTCATAACCGGGGTCTCTCAATATTCGCACATTTCAGAACACCTTCGCAACCTTCACTGGCTTAAGTGCCCTGAAAGAATCCAGTACAAACTGTGTTGGACAGTGTTTAAATCCATCAATGAAATGGCCCCACTTTATATCTCTGAACTATGCGTCCCGGAAAACACTGGTCCAAGGCAGTCAACCCTTAGATCAGCAACATCATCAGCTCTAGGTAGACTGATAGAACCTAAACGAAAGCCAAATACTAAGTTTGGAGATCGTGCATTCGAAGTATCTGGGCCTAAGGCTTGGAACAAACTACCTCCGGAACTAAGATGCATAACAAGCCCAATAGAATTTAGGTCAAAACTAAAAACCTACTTATTTAGGCTCTCATACCCTTAAATTAAATAAATCTATTTGTATCGTGTATTGCCTATAATGTATCTTAATCTATTTTCTTATAAGATTAACATCATTCGAAGCCTTCACAGCAATCCGTCGCTTAACGAGAGACTGAGACTTCATTTAAGAAAATAAATATTCTAATAAAATTCATGTACTACTGTACCGCCCATTAATTAATTTTGCTTTTCCCAAACACGTTCTTCAAATAACATAATTGTATATTAGTATTAAAAATATACCAGGATCAAATAATTACTTTTCCAAGAACATGTGTTCGCTATTATGTCATCTGCGCGCAAACTGTATATAAATAAACATCTTTTGACTTTAATCTCAAGTGACCTACCAGGTAAGTATGGTCCTGTACATTTACATTATAAAAAAATAATAATAATAAAAAATATATATATATATACATTTACAAATACATGTACATTTACATTTTTAGGCAGCACCGCGCTAGTTGTTCAGATGCATTGTACATATAGTTTTGTATCGCTGATCAAAGAACCGGTGGATTTGCATCCATTGTTTTAGCCATAGGTTTTTTATATTTGTCTAGTGTGTAGTTAGAAGTAAGATTGTAGAAATTATTGAAATTTGTACAGCGCCCTTGAGGTGATTTTTCACAAAAACGGCGCTATACAAGTCATCCAATTATTATTATTATTATTATCTTTCTCTTTCGCTTACCGTATTTGTAAAGTCAGTAAAATGACTGTACCTGCGACAGAATGGAACGTATCAAGTTCAGGTCGGCGTTTAAGTTTGGCGCCTACTAATTCTTAAGTAATAATTCATGTAAAATTATTGAGCATAATACTAGATATTTACACTCTATACTATGGAATGAGTGCAGCAAAGTCCTGTTTTAAGTCGACCATTTTGCTTTTCGTCTGTCAATAAATTTCTTTTGTAAAATAATGGTCTGTTTCCGTTTCAAGTTGGTGACTGTTTTAAAGGTTCACTAAAGATTCTTTTTTCAAATGTGAAATCATCGTGTTTATTTTAACTTTAAAAAAATATTATGATACCCTTCTACCTGAAGAACATTCGATAAAAATAATTGTCGTTGAGATAGTGACGTTTCTTTGGACAAATTGTATACATAATTCCTTATTATTTGTTTATAGATAAATAAGTAGGTAGGTATTTAAGTACCTGCTTAAAAATCTTTTGATTTGAAAGGAAATTATTATTTTTTATTTATTTAATACATAAGTGAAAATTAGAAACATACTTTTATTGCTCTCGAAATAGAGTTCGTCTGACGCGAAAGTGAATGGTAGAAGTCGGAGACAAGGCACGATCAAGTGAATCACATGACAGATTTGTGTTGCACCTTTATGCATACCTGCGGTCAAGCAGCTTGATGAATTAGTTTAAATTTGGAATATAAAATGAAAACATATAATCCATGCTGAAGTGTTGCCATATAGATAATCGAGGTTTTGATTATTATATCTCAAGTACCTACTTTAGCAATCTAATTCAACGATTTAACAAATAAAATAGATAGGTACTCGAGATACGTAGGGTTCGCCTGACGCCTTTCAAAAGCAAGGTCAAATAGGCCCATGAATATATAAGCTTCAGATAGTAAGTTATCCAACCGTATCATTTTAAACGCAATCAAAACCACAATACTAGTAGTTCTGTGACCAGTAGTAAACCTCGCATCCAAAAAGTATGTTTCTAATTTTATATTATTTAATAAATCATAAGAATTTACAAACATCGTTATTATCAACTGTTTGTTTCTTCGATCTTTTCAAACTCACTTTGTGGCATCTTTTTATTTAAATTTATGAAACTAGTAGATATTAAAACATTTATTACAGTGGTTTACACAAAATTAATTTGTTAAATTTAAATTATGCTTTGCATATGTACGAAGCCATATAGAATTTGTGTCAACTGTGTCGGCCCCATTTTATGTATTACATATAAACAAAATGGAATCTATTTAAAAAATCACAAAATACATTCCTTACAAATCACACAATCGATTTGATAATTATCTGGATGCAACAAATTTTTTAAAAATTAATACATTGAGTGCACGTAGACAATTCTCAGATGCAATGATGCTATATAAAATCATAAACAACATTACCGACTGTCCTGAATTATTAAACAGAATTGATTTGAAAGTACTTTTAACTTTATGTTCGTGTAATCTTTTTAAAGAAAAACACTGGAAGGCATTTCTTTCCAGTGAGTGCATGTTTCATTATACGTTTAGGCAATTCTTATCAATTTTTATATAATATATTTAAATTTTTGTGGTGAGAACGCAGTGTACATAATTAATTATTTGTTTTATTTCTTAGGCCCTAAGACTTAGGGTATAAATCCCGTTTTTGTTGGGGATATGTATACGCTCCACCAGCAAATTACGCCCTCACCACGATTTGCACTTATTTTCTTTAAGGATTTTCTTTAGTATGTGCTTCTTTAATATTATTATTTTCACTGTAAGTTATTTGCGATAAGCCACAAGCCACCACTCAGTACTCATACACTCGTGTGAAATCAAAACCAACAGTGCTATCTGTATTTTCGCCAACTACTGACGTACTGTAAGCTACATACATAATAAATTGGAAATTACCAAGAAACAGAAATTTCTTTCTCATGGTGAAAATATGTTCAATTTCGAAATAATTCTACTACCCGCATTTATGTAAATAGGCGTAAAATATATGAATAACAAAATATACAGTAATAATTGGATGTATAATATATGAAACATTTCATCTTCCTAATTTTGAATCAATATATTTTTTTGTTTTTAATTAATGAAGACAATATTAGCGACATTCAACGAAAATCTGAAACAGAAAAATCAGAAAAAAGATACGATCATAACTGGGACTCGAACCCAGGACCTTCGCCTTGCTGGGGCACAGCTTCACCAACGGAGCTAATGTGCCCCTATCCGATTCGGTCATATTTAACTGTATACTTCGACTGAGAACCACCAGCATTATCTTCATTTTTTTAACGTATATTTTATTGGCTGCTATCTTTATGTATGATTGCAAGATCCCGAATTAAATCAGTTGGTAGAGCTGCACACCGGCAAGGCGAAAGTGCTGGGTTCGAGTCCCAGGTGGGTATCTTTTTCTGATTTTTCTGTTTCAGATTTTCGATTGAGTTTCGCTAATATTGTCTTCATTAATTAAAATATTACAATTTGAGGTTTTACTTATTAAGTTAAAATATAATTTTTTATTTATTTACAGATGTATTTCAGTACATTTTCTTAATTCTAAGCGCCTTTGAGGTTATTTTCTCACGAAAACGGCGCTATAAAAATCATCCAAACATTATTATTATTAAATTAAAACAAATAACTTTGTATTAAACAACTATTATATAATCACAATTACCTACATGTTTCGAAACCGATGGTTTCTTCGTCAGGGTAGTGATGACATTAAATAACAAAAGAAACAAACAAGTATAGACTAAAAATAACAGACTAAAAAGAACTATGGACAAAAATATTATAGAGAAAGGTGATTAATTAATTAAAAAATATCGTAAAAAAAAACAATTATTTAAAACTAAATATAAAAATTATATTAGAATATTTTTTATAATTTTTTTAATATTGTATATTATAGTGGTTTAATACAAAGTTATTTGTTTTAATTTAATTCAAAATGACGCCACAAAGTGATTTTGCGAAGTTTGAAGAAATCATTATTATTATTATCTGTATTGAATTCGTTAAAGCTATTTTAAGGGATCTTACATTTTCTGGCAATTTATTAAATAAGTTCGTTTCTAGGTGTTTGTAATTCGGTAACGTATTTGACCACGTATTTTAACACGTACTTTAAACGAGATTTGCTGTGTTTATGAATGGTACATCTATGTTTTAAACATCATTATCATAATAAACTTTCACCTTCACAAATCTTACAATTTTATTGTCCTGCACAGTTTAAAATTTAATTCGAAAAAACGATCATTTTAATAGTAAAAACGGTTAAAAACGGGACTGAAGTTCTTACGAACAAATTAACAGTGTTTAAATGTTTATTCTTACATGTTCCCGCCAATAAACATTGAAACCCTGTTAATTTGTTCGTAAGAACTTCAGTCCCGGTTTTAACCGTTTCACGAATAAAATGATCGTTTTTTCGAATAACATTTTTCTCCGTGTGTGATTTTCAGGAGTCCATGCAATAAATCGTAGAATGATTTATTTGTTTCCATGGCAACCTCAAATTAAAGAATATACGCTACGATCTGAGATGGCAACCAATCCCCGCTTTCAAAAGTTTGGATGCACACGAATTCCGATTTTCTTCGAGGCGACGATCAAATAACGATAAATCATTCCTTGTTCTCGTGCAATTCAATCGAAACCAAACAGCACGTCACACAAATCATTTTCAGACCGTTGCAAATCCATTTCACTTAAACGCTTCGCGATAAGAAGGCATAACTGGACTCGAGTACAGAAAAAATAAGTACGATTAACCCACATTTTCAAGACGGCTGCGCAAACCGATAACGAAAAAAGTATTTATTTCATAAATAAAATAGTCTCCTCACACAGGGTGACAGGACACGCCGCGTCGTTGAAATACATAGATGATAAAAATACAATAGAAATTCCAGATAAAGTGAAATGCTTACATTCCAATGTACGGCCCTCCAAATTCGATGATAAGGTCTTGGTAAGCCTGTCAAGCCGTTTTTCACTTTTACAGTACAAAGGATACTGCTACGACCCTCGGTTGAGGAGGCAGTAAAGTTTAACTTAAGAGGCTAGACACCACACGCGGAACGTTTACGTATTTCATGGTCTGTCATTCTGTCCCGCTCTAAATAAGATAACACACACTTACGATACATGCGAATGGGACAACTGCCGTAAACTCTCATATTTACCTACAGAAATCGCTAGAAAAAGGGTTTCGGTAGAAAACATTTTTCTACACCCAAACTTTCACGAAATTGTAATTTAAAAATAAAAATATGTTCTATTTGAAAGAAGAAGCTATGTCGGTATGTTTTTATAATTTTGTAATTCTTTATGAGAATTGAGTTAGCAGCACTTCTTAAATAATATTTTCCGATAAATTATACATGTTTGACAGTGAAATGTGGATATCCGCAAATAATGCAAGGCTAATGTAAGCGTAATGAGTAAGAATAAAAAAGGGACCCTCAGATGGTTTAGGCATGTAGAGCGAATGAACGAAGAAAAGAGTGTAAGGAGGATTTATGACGCAAAAGTGAATGGAAGAAGAAGTTGTGGACGTCCGAGGAAGACATGGAACTATCAAGTGAACCAGATACTTGAGCCATGTCAGGAGTCGGAATAATAGAAGAGCATATATGAGAAGGTGTATGAATGTGAATGAAGCAAGGAGTATGTGCCAAGACCGAGTTGTTTGGCGGTCCATCCTCTCTGCCTACCCCTGCGGGGAAACGGCGTGATGGTTAGTTAGTTAAACATAGATTTAGACAATCTCGAATAATGAAAGGAAGAGTAGCGTGTAGACTGCACGAGGAGAGTGAACGAGTGGGAACGGTTGGTTCCTGTTTAAATAGCCTTTTAGTTAATCCCGGTTTGTGGGATTTTTCGTAGATTAGGCACAAAAAATAGTTATGCAAGTCTTCGATAATAATGTGTTTGCTTGAAACGCGTGGATGCAGAAAAGGTTGACGCTAATGACGTTTACTTTTTTTTTTTTTAAATTTTTTTTTTTATTATTTCTATATAATGTAATAACATAATTTATGAACTTTTTGTTGTGTTGTGTGTAAGGTAGGTTAGTGAATGTGAAACTGTGGTTGGGTAATGTTGTATGTTTCGTGAACACCTCACTAGAAGAACCTGTGCTGAGGTGTTTACGTGGTTATGTTTAAGTGTGACAAGCATTTATGTGTTGTAGTAGAAAGTTTCTCCTTTATTTATTTTTTAAATTAGTGATGTTGGATTTATAGTTCGGGTTAGGAGCGTACCAATACCATTCAACGCGTTCTGCACATCGCGGTATATGCTGCATCACAATGGCATAAGCTAAAAGTCACTTAGTTCCATCTTCGAGAAAAATGATTTGAATATGATTGAAATATGAATAAAGACATTATTAACTAATAACTCCCGTTCAGTGTCAAAAAGTAAATGAGGGCTGCCAATGCCACCACGTGTAGAACCACGGTGCCCTTCTTGGCAATATCAAAGAGAATACTGTGTTTTTACTTATGACAACAACATGCGAACACCTCAGCACAGGTTCTCCTAGTTAGGCGTTCACAAATCACTACTACTAACCTATATGCCTACATACAGTTACCGATTATTAACATTGTGTTGTATTATTAGAATTTATTATTATTATGTTATCCGATGTATCAATGTAATCAATGTAATACGAAATAAAGAACTGGATTTCTAGTACAGGACGGCCTACTATTGCAAACATCTGTAAACCACATTGCACGTAGACAAGAAATACAATTTACACATGACCAAACCTATAAATGAAATAAAATAAGAGCATTTTGTAAATCCAACGTACATAACTATCATTTTAATATCAATAATACATCATCTTTTCACATATTTCTAAGATATATCCTCTTTATAGGATTAACATACACGGAGAAAAATGTTATTCTAAAATACGATCATTTCGTACGCATACCAACAAATTATTCTTACATTTTCCCGCCAATAAACATTGAAACACTGTTAATTTATAGGATTAACATACACGGAGAAAAATGTTATTCTAAAATACGATCATTTCGTACGCATACCAACAAATTATTCTTACATTTTCCCGCCAATAAACATTGAAACACTGTTAATTTATTCGTAAGAACTTAAGTCCCGTTTTTAACCGTTTTTACGAATAAAATGATCGTATTTTAGAATAACATTTTTCTCCGTGTACACTTTCAATTACCCTTTTTTTATATAGAAATTAATATGTATTTCACCTTAATAATATTTGTGTAACTATTGTGTATACATTTATGTACCTCTATGTCTGCCTCGACACATGTATATCCTAGTGAGACAGGCATTGAAAAACCTGATGTAAAAAAACTTTACTTAGATAAATAAAAAAATCTTAACTGCTGTAATCATTTGTCAAATGTATGTTCAAGAATGGAAAAAAAACATATCTAGGTAATTATTCCAATTTATCATTACCAAAATATTAATATTTTTAAGTAATTGCTTGGCGCCTGACATTTCGTAGTGTCAATTCATAGAAAATATCTTCAATGTTGCCATCGTATATCGATTTCTTATTTATTCCCTACCAATATCGATTCGGTTATCAATGGTGATAGCGTGCTAGGAATATCGATATAAAATTCATCGGAATTTACGATATACTTGGTCGATGGAATTTACGCCTATCGATCCGATATCGTACAGTTATCGATTTCACCGTGCCAGAGTGCCAGGTGTGCTAGCACGGTCGCTCGATATGAAGTTACCGACCGATTGTCGGTAACTTCTCATCGTTCCCTTGGACAACTGCAGATCTCAAACGTACAAACGACAGTTGATATCAAATATATTAAAGACACTTAGTCATTGTGAACTGTCACCTATTCGTTTGCGATCTGCAGTTGTCGTAGGGAACGATGAGAAGTTACCGATAGTTTTCCTATCGATCGATATAGAGCAAGCGTGCTAGGGCCTCAGGTCGGCATTTAAGTTTGGCGCGTACACTAAAGTTTAGCAAGCACAGCAGTTAAATTTGAAGAATTCATTTAAGTAATCATTTTGTTAACCCAAATTGAAGTGTTTTGGAACAAGGCCGCTCGCTGCTTGCCTACTCGCAGTAATCACCACTCAGGATGCGCTCGCCAGGATACCAAACAGTCAAATTAGAATACAAATACCATAAATATTAGATTGTATACCATCGTATACAAGGTCGCTATTCTGCGGAACTATAAGCACTTAAGTCTTTTTTTATCTCGTAGTTTCATTTCTGTAAACAAAGCACGGTCGTTTGTAACTAATGTTGTACGGATTACGGATTGGACTCTAAAAGTTAACTAGTGTTTCGTGGAGATGATTTGTGAACGCCTCACTAGAATAACCTGTGCTGAGGTGTTCGCATGTTGTTGTTATAAGTAAAAACACAGTATTCTCCTTGATATTGTCAAAAGGGTTCGAAGGCATTGTTTTTCAAAGCTTAGTAACGAATCGTACGCTACTAACTTCTTGTAAAACGTACGCAGGAATTTTATCGTTAATGAACTTTAAAAATATTTATTTCATACCTACATATAATAATACATCAAATCCAGTGTTGAAAATGTCACTCGTATGTACGAACGAGGAAAATATTATCGAATAAAAATATATCAAATATATTCTGATTAACAAATATCAAACCACAATATTTGTACCTTAAAGGATAAACCACGGGAGTCCACTTTGGAATTTTGTTCAGTAAAGCTATTTTTGTGTTTTGAGGACTATAACTTTTTTACTTACTACAATAATCAAGATCTGTGAACGGCGTATTTCATTCGTTTTTGGCCATAGTTAAGACAAATATGTCAATTTACTGATAAGATTTAAATTTATCCTCTAAAGTAAATTGTACTCCAGTGGTTTCATAATTAGATAACTCAGTTATTATATACTGTTTATGGATTTCATTGTTTCATCCAATAATGTAATGAAAAACGTAAATTTTTTCTGCATATTCAACTCAAAACCGTAAAAAAGTTGACTTTCGCGGTATATTCTTTAAGGTAGAGATTTTTTTATTTTTTATTAACTTAAGAATGGTACACGTTAATTCATACTGGTCTTCCATTAAAAGCATTTGCTTGTGGATGGAAGAAGAGTTTACATTTTATATATGTTCAATTAATACAATCACGTACTCGTATGTACAGTTAATACAGTAACTAAAATTTATAAACATCTGTGTATTCATTAAGAAGGAAAAAACAAGTATAATTATTATTAGTGAGACTTTCATGTGGAAATAGAGGAAGCAGTCTTCCTGTTGATGGTTTCTTTAAAATATTTTTTGATAGAGTTCAACAGTTGCACTTTGTTATTAATGTTTCTGATTTCTATTGGTAGTTTATTAAAGAAGTATTTTCCTTGGCGTGTATAATGGTGTTGGGCAAAATAAGTGTTTAGTTTGGGACATACAAATACATGTTTAAGTCAATTTTGAAAATGGCAATTAAAACATGGTAATTTATAGCTTGTCTGAATTCTTCAAACAAACAGTTACAATTACCGTGATTTGTTCTAATGCTGTGTTGCGCTACCTCCTTCTTTAGTCAAAGATTCGAGCAGCATTATAGTGTCCATCATCCACCCAACACGGCATAATACCCGAAAAATAAATAATAAAAATACTTTTTTTTGGACGCGAAATCTCAAACTATATCAAACAGTTTAAAATGGCAATAAAATTCAAATCAATCGAGTAGGCTTCATTGAACCCGAGTTACGCAGGACAGACACACAACAAACACATCATATTTTTGATGCTGCGCAATCTCTAACACCGACAAAAAAACTATTTTTATTACTTCGTATAACACATGAATCATTCCTAAAACGTCTCAGAACAAGTTGAATAGATTACGACTCTTACGAACCTGCAGACGAACGCCTCACTAAATTAAAAATGAGTCCATACGATAAAAACGGTTAAAAACCCTGTTTCTGTTGGAACATGAAAATAAAAACGAATCTATTCCCTTAGAAACACTAGAATTTAGAGACTTGTTGCCTTCCAAGGTAAAAAAACAACGATATGTAGGATAAAATAACAAATGTAAATAAATTACCTGAAATACGGTAGGTACCTAGTACGAATTACCAAAAGACTTTAATAAAAAGGAACTCAACGAGAATTCTGAGAAAAACATCAAATAATATATATATTTATTTTTTTATTTTTTATTTAAACATGTTTAGAGTTACAATATTTACAACTTATTATAACATAACATTTTAATCACTCCCCAAAGAAAGTAGTTGCTTGTGTTTAGCAGAGGACAACTGTATATTATTACATCTATTTAAATTATGTACAAATATTATTATAAAAACTATTAGTAATTTTATAAGAAAATTCATCGAAAGAATAAAAACATAGGTGAGTTATAAATGATACAAGACAAAAAAATACAATAAAAAGGTAAGTTATAAATAATACAAGGAAATATTAAGCAAAATATAATATCAAACAATAAGAAAAGTTATGAGGTGGTATTAGAGAATTTTCATTTAATTTTTATTTTTTATAAATATATATATTTAATTAATCTCCTTATCTTTTTCTGTTTCAGATTTTCGATTGAGTTTCGCTAATATTATCTTAATTAATTAAAACATAAATGTTTCTTTGGTCTGCCATGAGACAAATATCTACGGGTTCTCAATTTTGGAGGCGATTATGGATGCTGTTGCTCCAAGAACCATTTATTGGATAACCAACACCTCTGCCACGGGTGACCCCAAGTGGTTCGCTACGGCCAGCAGGGATGCCCCTGTTCATGGTGTTTCGTATTTTTGTTCATGGTAGATTTGTCTAACGCCGTTCTTCCATGGAGCTACTTTCAAGCGACGCGATCGCCGCTCGTCTGTACCTCCCATACTATTATTACGACGCTACGCGCTGCACTAGCAAAATAGTATGACAGGTAGCTGCGTGAACGAAGGGCGTAAGTCTTGGTGGCGGGCGCTTTTTAAGAATAGAGTTTAAGATCTGCTTAATGACCTTCAAAGCATTGCAGGGAATTGCGCCAGCCTATATATCGGAACTATGTGTCCGACAAAACCTAAGCGAAAGAAACAGCTTACTCTGAGGTCAGCAGTCTAGATGTTACTAATCATTTAATTGAACTTTATCGGTCAAATCGAGCTGTTTACTATGATCGCTCTTTTCGTGTAACTGGCCCACTCATTTGGAATAAACTTCCCTCAGCTCTTACTAATATCCAAAATTTGGCTGAATTTAAACGGGCTTTAAAAACAAACAAGCGACGCGATCGCCGCTCGTCTGTACCTCCCATACTATTATTACGACGCTACGCGCTGCACTAGCAAAATAGTATGACAGGTAGCGCGTAGAGGCGATTTAATCGCTTGTAAGTAGCTGCGTGAACGAAGGGCGGAAGTCTTGATGGCGGGCGATTTTTAAGATTACACCTCGGCTTGGGGTGTCTATTACTTGTCGTTTTTCCATTCTCTGAACGAAGGGTTCTGCATTACTCCCAACGCCAGGAATACATAAATATTAAATACATTTTATTTTTTTGTCTGCAGTGTTGTAGAATCCGACAGTGCTGACGCAGAGTCTGGCTTTGAGGAGGCGGATTTCGGAGAAGCAGTAGTTAAAATCATTAAGAGGATAGACTTTACGCCATACGCCGAAAGTTTAGGTATTTATTGTTCCTAACTCTGTCCCACTCAGATGAAGCTTACACATACAACTGCACACAACAATACTGAATACCTCGCACGCTCGCACACTCGACTAACACGTGATACTCTGTCCCCGGTCCCCGAATATCATATTATTCTCGTTTCGAGCGCCTAGCAGCAAATCATCTAGGTAGGTACCTACTATTCAGAATTCGGAAGTGTGTATAATTATTATTTGTTTTCGTAGTATTTAGATCTCGCCTGACTTGTGATACCTCAATCACATTGATATGATAATATAATCAATTAGTGAATGTTCGGCAATAACTAGATAAGTGATAATTCATGTAGGTATTGTTTATCATAATTTCCAGCGTTATTCAAAACTATAAATGTTATTATTATATTATGTTATTCATTTTGGTCGGCGGATATAGGTGCCGCCGCCCCGGGAACCATTTATTGGATAACCAACACCTCTGCGATAGGTCACCCCTTTAAGTTTAAGTCACCCTCGACGTTTGGTGACTTAGCCGGGGTGCCCGGGTGCATGTGGTTAGGTTCGTCCGGGTCTTGGCGGCGGATGCGTCTACCCACCAATTACGTAACAGGCCATATCAGGAGAGACTGGTTGAGGGAAACCTTTGATCTCTCCGCCGGTCTCTCCCAGAACATCGCCTTGCACCGCATTGGGATTTCCATTTTTGTTATTCCTAGAGAAACCGACCCCCAGATTCCTACCCACCCCTCATACCCTTTTCCTTCCCAGAACTTGCTCTCCTTCCTTTCCTCAAAATACCCTCTGCAGCATCACAGCATCCCCAAAGATGACATAGGCCCTGAGGGAAATTATTTTCCTCAGGGCCTCCTGTGTAGAGCTAATGTAAAAAAATCATAACTTCATTGTGGTAGCTAAGGTGGTGATTAGTGATGATTTGCACATTTGGTCGGCGGGTAATCGTAATAAATCACCGACATTGGTCTTTGTAGACCAGTGCAATTAGCGATCCGCGATGGTAATTATTCCGGTAGTTCCAATTTTTTAATATGTTTTATAAACTGGTTCCTTCACGTAAAATCCAAGTTTTCGACCTGCACACCCGTGCTCGTGCCGCCTCAAATCTAAAACCAAAAATCTCAACCAGTGCAAATTTTTCCCCAAGTAGCTGTGGCAAATACGTGGAACCTAAAATTTGTTACAATTATTTTTAATTTATTATTATCTTCTATCTCTCAAAAGTACTGATATGTAATAATCCAGTCAAGGAAGGAGGTGTGGAGTGCGTGAGCAGGTACCTAAGTGATTCCTTCAGAAACTTGATCAGGGTGCTTAGGGTGTGAACATACCCAAAGTCTTGACGTCCAGCTGTCGAGCTAGGAGGGAAAGGGAAGGGGGGGAATGGTCCCAATTTTCGGGTTTCCGCTTACATCTCGAAAACGGTGGTTCGCGGGTAATATTTTTTTCCATTAGATGAAAGCTCATAAAATTATCTTCAACTTTTATTCTATGCGTGACTTTCAAATTCCCAGCCGTTTTTGAGTTATACGCTCCCAAAAAATTGTATAGACTTAAATTCCCATTCAGAATATATGTATACACATGCAAATTAATCTCCAACCAGTCAACATTTACAGCAATTTTAAGTTTATTTATAATTTATAATTTTAATTTTAAGTGTTGTCAATTTCAGAAAAAAAGCTTTTTTTATCTTACTATTGACACACAAAATGTGTTCGTTGCCTAAAAATTTGTTTGACCACACTTCCAGTTATTAAATAAAGTAAACAAAAATCATGTTAATTGAAAATTTTTATATTATAGTTTAAAATTAAAAGTCTCATGATAATTTTATTCTATTTCGTTACATTAATACACCAAATCATAAACCTCACTGTTCTCAATAACATCATGTTACACTCTGAACTTTATATGGATTAACGTTTTCATCCTCTTTGGACGTCTGGCCAGGTCCTGGCAATGGTTGTTCATTCGTGGCATCTTTATCCTCAGTAATGTCGTCTTCATCGTCGTCCTCGGCAACAGGCACGCAGTTGAGGCATTGCCCTTGGCAGCGGAGGTAGACTGCATAACAGTTCATCAATGCTTTTCGGCATCCACATTTGCCAATTACAAAATCCTTGGTGCAGCGGCAAAATATCATTTTCAGAAGGACCTTCTGGTGGATCTTCTGTTATAATTGGCACCAGGGTGGCTCCAATATGTTTCCTTCCTATGACTGGACTATAAAGCTGTAAAAAAACTTGCACAAACAAGTATATTGCACTACGAGTTTTTTGTTTTCTTGATTATCTCTTTTCCAGTGCATTTTCGAGAAAAATTATGATCACCAATTTTGTAGAACATAAAATTTCACAAAAGACTTAGGTATATGTTTTATGTTTTATCAGGTATCGAGGTTGTAATCCGCTAAAATCAGGTCAAAAAAAAGTGTTTTACTTGGTTTACATTCCGTTAGTTTTTCAAAATGGTAGCTCGAGGATTTTAAAACAAGCGATCAGTTTATAAAACATATTATAAAAAAATTAACTACTAGAATAACGATTGCGACCCCCTCATTTGCGCTAATTGTCTGAGGGGGTTTCTCACCATCCTCCTAATAGTTTATTCATACTATAAAGTTTGTTTTCGATTTACGATTGACGGTATATTTATTTATTAAGTCGAAGTTTATTGTTCGGTACTCGAACCTATGAATATTGGCTATATATATTGGATAAGTTGGCCGAGTTTTCTAAGTATTGCAAATATTTTATTTTTAATAAAATCCCGTATCCACTGGAGGGACAGAGCAATTAAAACATTTTTTCTCGGATTGCTAAAGGAAATTTTTCCGCCCACATAAAAAAAACATACCTCCGAATTTGAATATCGAGAATATACAAACTGATTATAGTTCTATGTAGCCAATGAATTCCCCTATCTTTTGTTTATTATAACATATTTGTAGGATTTATAAAAAAATATAATTAAATGTTTAACCTTAAAATATTTTAAAGAATCTAGAGAATATTTATTTTGTTATATTTTGAATGTACTTTATATTATAAGGTCGTTTTAATAAAATAAAAAAAAAATGAAAATTTGCCACATTTTGGCGACAAAGCAATCCGAGGTATTGGAAATAGTGCCATAATGGGGCAAAAAGCGCTCGGGTGGTTAAAGTATGGATAAGCTATTAGGAGGATGGAAAATATAATTTTTTTTACAAACGACAATAATGAAAACATAATCCGTGTTGTATGCGGTATATATTGTGATTTTGATGTTTTGTGATGTAAAATAACTGTACACAACAAAAACTTTCAGATCTTAAAGATATTACAAAATATTATAACTGACTACATCTACATTATTTGTGGGAATGTTTTTAGTTTGAGAAAGGACAAAAAAAGTTTTTTTTAAATATTTATTTGTGAAAATTGTAATTACAACATTATAAATATTTTTTTTAACATCTTATATTAAATTACTACTCTTCCATTTAAAGCCTTTGCTTTGCTTGCAAATAATCATTTGATTGCAAATTTGTTGCCCATCACTTAAAGAAAAGTTTCCGCGAAACATGTTGTTAGGTATATCGGAGGAAGCTTGTTTAGATTTCACAAGAGTCCTAAAATATTTCACATTATTCTTTGTGTTTAACTCAGCATTATTTATATAGTTTGTAAGTAACATTATGTGTTCACAGGAATTAGTTTGAGTAATATTGTAAAACAGTCGTATGAAAAAATATATTATATTTATTACGTATTGTAAAAATGTATTATCTAAAATACATTATTATGAAATTAAATAGAACTCACGAATAAAAAGAAAGATCAATCCCATCACTATTATTGTGTAAAAATAGTCGTACCATCACTATTATCAAAAACGATGGCTTCACCCCCCCGACCATGCACTCCTTGCCACGACCCGTCAAACGTGAGAATGAGACGACTGCAGTAAACTCTCAAATTTACCTACAGAAATCGCTCGAAAAGGGGTTTATGGAGAATACACTTTTCTACACCGAAACTTTCACGAAATTGAAATTTTAAAAAATATACATTTTTTAGAAAGAAGAAGCTACGTCGGTAGCTTTTTATAATTTTATAATTCTTTATGAGAGTTGAGTTAGCAGCACTTTTTCCTTAAATAATATTTTTTGATAACTCGTATGTGTTAGACAGTGAATGTTTACGTTAATACGAAACGCATCGAAAATTCGAAAACATACCGACATAGTTTTAACCTTCTAGAAGGCAGTACAAAAAAAATATATTCATTTTGTGCAATTTTCGATGTAGAAAAGTGTTTTTTCCCGGGCGTCCTTTTTGTATGGGCCGAAAAGCGAAGTCTATCATCTTAAGATGGTTTCCCTATCAAATTAGTACATCCGTCGATCCTGGTTTTAGAGGAGAAAAGTGGGGAACACAAAATTTAGATTTTGACGATTTTAGTTAGGTATTAGTAGCCCGAGGTGCATTTGTCCCTTTCGCTCAATATCCGGTGGAGTGAGAGCAACAGCGACAGCAACAATTTAGTAAAATCTATTTTTTAAATTTCTCCACCGCCGGGTATCATCTTAAGAAGAACGTTTGCGCGGACCGTTTCGGCCCGTTTCATACAAATCCTAATTTTGGATTTGAGGCCAAAATACCCAACCAAACCGAAAAATTATTTTTGTAATCAAAAATCTAACTAAGGCAGGTGCTACTTTATTTATGTTTGTCTTTAAATATTGACATATAGGTAATTAAAGAAATCTATTTTGGTTCATCTTTGAAGCACCTTTGGAATTTATAATTATTAAAAAATATATCCCGTCTTATCCTCGGTGTTAATGTTTAAAACAAACATCTAGAATTAACTAACAGTCCGATTTTAAAGTTGTTCCCTTTCTCCTTATGTAACCCCCACCCTTCTTTTACCGCCCCCCCCCCCCTGCCCCTCCTCCAACCCCTTCACCAATCAGTCTCTGATGTTCTCTCCCTCTCCTATATGCTTTCTCTTTCTATCATGTTTACCTGATATTCTTTCTCTGTACTATGATTTAGTTTATATATTGTTGTCCTGAAGAAGGTTGAGTTCAACCGAAACCGGTCGACGAATATAAATGAAAATAAAGTGGTTTAAAACAAAGTATTTGTTTCATTTTGCAAATAAGTCTTAGTAAGTTCGCCACAACCATTTTGTAGAGATTCGAGATAATATACTACTTTCCGCTGAGTTTTAGGGCTGCCATTATGTAGAAAATTAATTATTATTTTAGTAAAATTATTGATATGAAACAATTTTAGGTAGCCGTTATCCCCGTGGGTAGAACCGCGACTAGCAGTCGGACGGGCTGAGTTCGATGATTTAAATTGGTTGGATAACCACTTACTCCACTAATTTGATAATTACGACCATCAATCAAATCAAAATCAGTATAATTTAGAATTTAGAATTATTGACATTTGAATTGATTTTCGGCCTGTCGGTGTTTTGTTAAACTTTGATAACGGTTATATTTGACTGCTTAATTGAAGGCTAATCAAATAACGCAACATAAAAATGTTCCGTTCCAAATGTAACCAAAATTCCAAATTGGGGAGATCTTCGATTTTGTGTCGAGTGACAGTCGGTCAAACAAACTTAAACTGGCCTATAGAGTTTTATTGGGTGGAGAGTTTCTGTTAATTAATTCTAACAAGAGGATTCGTCGCTGTTAACAGAAAACATAGTCGCCGAGAAATTTGAATAATAGGTAATTTACTGCTGCTACCACATCCCCCGAATACTGAGCAAAAAGAAACAACTGCACCTCAGGATGATAATACCTAAAAAAATTCGTCAAAATCGATGTTTTGTGTTCCCCATTTTTCTCCTCTAAAACTGGACCGATTTTAAAGTTTTTTTACCGACTTTTAAATGAAAAAAATATTCAATGTCTGTACGTTTTTTTTTAAAATACATTGTCTAGTTTGCATACTGACCTCTATTAATTGCCCTCAAACCAGGCAATTGTAACGATTTTTGGAGGGTCCGAACTTCTATAATATCAAAAGAAGCAAAACGTATGGAAACGATGTCTATATTAGATCAAAGGAAGCAAAACGTAGGGACACGATGTCTGTATTAGATCAAAAGAAGCAAAACATACGGACACGATGTCTGTATTAGATCAAAAGAAGCAAAACGTTTGGACACGATGTCTATATTAGATCAAAAGAAGCAAAACATACGGACACGATGTCTATATTAGATCAAAAGAAGCAAAACATACGGACACGATGTCTATATTAGATTTAAAAGAAGCAAAACTTACGGACACGATGTCTATATTAGAGTATGTACGGACAAAACGCCCCCCAGTTTCCTCTTAATATTATCAATTCTGGAAAATGGGTTCTATTTTGAGAACAAAACCATCCTCATAATAATAATCGGAAATCTGGGAAAAAATATACAAACTGGGAGGTGTATTTCGGCTGGCAACTCACAGCCCTGGTTCTGTAGTATCTCACGCTGAGACAATAGAACGGAGTCAGTGGTCCGAACCTCGAACCCTCCACGGTCGGCCGGACCTCCTCCGTGACTCACTCACTCACCGACTGTGACTGTGTGACTCCATTTATTTATCACCCATTGCTAACTTGGTCATTACAGCTTATAGTATGCATATACACGGAGAAAAATGTTAATTGAAAAAAACGATCATTTTAATTGTAAAAACGGTTAAAACGGGACTGAAGTTCTTACGAACAAAACAAGGTTTCAATGTTTATTGGCGGGTAACATGTAAGAATAAGGACCAGTTGTTTCGGAAAATTTGACGTTAGATTTTCCTTCAAATCGTCAATCACCGCAAAATTGGGTTGTTTCAACCTCCGTCAGACGAAATTTCAACGAAAATTCCATACAAATGTGATTGGACATCACCTTAATGTGATCAGCCGAGTTCGAACCATTAAGCTTGAATGGCGCATGCGCAGACGTCAATATTGTGATCTGACAGGTCGTGGCGGGAATGTCTGTAATATTTTTAACTAAATATGGCTGGACAATTTTTGTACATAACGTAAAGAATGCACAATGGTTAAAACTTCAGAAGTTAGATATCCTCTCAAAGTAATTCTCTATAAGAAGTTAGATATCCTCTCAAAGTATATAGTTGTCGATAATCGTCAGTTTCAGAGATTGAAAATGACGTAAAAACTGGCGAAAACATTGAACAAAATAAAAGTTTTCTCTTATTGACCGATGGTATCACAATAATTGTCAACTGTAATACTTACATTATGAATCTACAATATATAAGAAACCTCTTTTTTTTGATTGACATATCCCCGTCAAATTATTTTACTGATTATTTACCTTGAAACCACGGAGCTGCATGGAGCTACAGGTTCATGTACATGGATACAACTGAGGAACTCCCGATTTCGTACAAGATACGAAATTAATAGTATTTTATAATAAAAATCCTTTTGTGCTCAATATATATCTTTATTCAAATGTTTATTTATACACGTAAAACTTCCTCGTCATAAAAGTTATAAGAATAAGTACACGTATATATAAGTCAGTATTTGTACACAGTTGTATGTGGGTAAAAAAAACTGTTTATTCATTTCACTTGTATGTTTAATTGGCGACTTAAGAACAATGTTAAAATTATCTGTTCGTGATTATTGCTCCTTTGTACCCATATCTTTCGCATGAGATAAGTTGGTTTCTGTTTGGAGATAGCCTTTATCCAAAACACAGACTTGTCATAATTTCAGTTGCAATCCTCCATTATATATTTCTTTCCCATACTGCAATGCTGCTAAAACAAGTATCAATATTATAACATATTTTACTTCATCCGTTGGTACCTGATAAGTAAAACAGACAAACTTAATATTATATCAAATAATAACAATAAATGAGATGTCCGTCATT
Source organism: Limnephilus auricula (assembly GCA_951813805.1). Lineage (NCBI taxonomy): Eukaryota > Metazoa > Arthropoda > Insecta > Trichoptera > Limnephilidae > Limnephilus > Limnephilus auricula. Next base: position 22,269,259 of record OX638408.1, read on the forward strand.
CATTGTTAATAATGTTAGTTGCAAATATAGTTATACGATTGTAGGATACCAAATAAACTTTAGTAGATACGTAATTATCGGAATTCGGACTTAAAAAATACTCATTATTAATAATACAAGTAACCTCTAATGTACGACGTTTTATGTTGTTAAACGTAGCTTGTAAATATGGGCACGTTGAATTCATTTTCCATATATTTTTATGTTTTCTTTAGCACTTTTCCCACGTTGCTTTCAGGTTACATCTCTGAAGTGGTCACATTCCGGAAAATCGGTCTAAAATTAAATAATATACAAATAATACGATTGAACGTTACCATATTAACTTTACTATGTATGTAATTGACTGAATACGAATAAAAACAACACTCATTCTCAATCATTTACGTTTTATATCGTAGAAAAATATTCCAACCGCAACGAAATAAAATAGCGGTAAAATCCTGACGGCCGTGGTCGGCGTGCGCATGCGCATCCATAGAAATTTTATAAGTGTTGCCATCATAAAAATATCTCGGTCTTCGAAATAAATAATTCTGCGGAATAAATGCAGGATTCGGCGGGGAACACTCAGTGAAATTTTCAACGTGGATTGGAGTGTGATCGGAGTTGAAACAACCCATTTGGTATTTGAAATGATGGAAGACGTGATTGCCAATCTAGTTTGAAGTGAATTAAAAGAATATTTTCATTATTTGAAACAACTGCTCCTAAGTTGTTGGTATACGTAATTTCGTACGTATACCAACAAATTATTAATTATTCCCGCCAAAATTGAAACACTGTTAATTTGTTTAGTGATTGATTGGTGACTGGATCAAATATAGATGTTGTTCGCAAAGTTGATTGGTAACTGGATCAAATTTAGTTGTTATTCGCAATGCACTTGATTGACATTTAGAGTTTGTTGACAAGGCGGTTGATTGGCGACTGGACCAAATTTAGATATTATATATAATTTTTTGTTGGCAAGATTGATTGGCGACTGAATCAAATGCATGTGTTATTTGCAAGACGGTTGATTGGCGACAGGACCGTATATGTGTTGTTCGCAAGGTGGTTGATTGGCGGTTGTACCAAATATGGATGTTGTTCGCAAGGTTGATTGGTAACTAGATCAAATCAAGTCGTTGTTCGCAAGGCACTTGATTGACATTTAGGGGTTGTTGGCAAGGCGGTTGATTGGCCACTGGACAAAATTTAGGTGTTGTTCACAAGAGGGTGGATTAGCAACTAGAACCAATTTAGGAGTTGTTGGCAAGGCAGTTGATTGCCAACTGGGCCAAGTTTAGATGTTGTTCGCAAGGTTTAAGGAAATATTGTTGGCAAGACAGATTTTGTTATTCACAAGGCAGTTGTATGTAAATATTACGCTAACATTTATTTATTGAGGTACGTTATTATAGCCTGTAAATACTTCAAAGATTTAGATGTTGTTCGGAAGGCGGTTGTTTGCATATTGCGGTCAGCGCCACAATTGCAGGCGAGTAATGTAGCATAATTAAAAAACGTTCACAATGCACAGGAAAAAGAACCGTTGAGGTAACCACGTAATTATAAACTCGTTATAAAAAAGTTTAATAAAAGTTTTTTTGGCAGAGTGCAGAGACATATTATGCAGTTTTTATGCCAAGGTCTTCAATTGTGTAATATAAAATATATTACAATACTATAATAGCGGTTATAAAAAAAAGTGTTAGTAAATTATAGGCGAAAAAAAACTTTGTCAATCTAACCACAGTAACCATTGACGATGATGGTAGACAATGCGGGAGCTGCATCGCGTTTCCGCATTTCGCAAATTTCAACCACGCTCCGCCGGTTTCTGGCACAAATAATCCGCGGAATGTTTTGTCTTGTTGTTATTTATCGTTATAATACTCGGCTATTAGCCATTTGTTCATTAGTTGTGATAGTTGTGGATTATAAAAATGAACGAAATCAGCAAAATTGTAACCTCTACCACCCTTACTAATTAGTAAACGTGCTTTAAATTTTACACAACAATTGATAAACCAACATTTACCATACGTAAATAATTGTGTATAATTATTTTTTAAATTGATAAACTAATGTTTAAGACAAGATTTTTTATGCATAGCACAGATAATTGAATTGACAATAGAAAATATAATAAGCGATAATTGTTGAATGAAACACTAGGTATATATTGAATCATTTGGCGGGTAGGAGGTCAAGAGTTTAAGAGGCTAGACTTTGAACCACACGCGGAACACCCGCGTCTGTCATTCTGTCCCGTTCACAATAAGCTCACGCACACTTACAATACATGCGAATGCGAAATGTGCGAATGAGACAAAGCTCATATTTACCTACAGAAATCGCACGAAAAAGAGTGTCGGGAGAAAACATTTTTCTACACCCAAACTTTCACGAAATTGTAATATAAAAACAAAAATTTGTTCTCGAAAAAATACGCTATCTCGGTATGTTTTGTAATTATTTATGAGAATTAAGTTAGCAGCACCTTTTCCTTAAGTAATATTTCCTGATAAATTATACATGTTTGACAGTGAATGTTTACGTTAATACGAAACGCATCGAAAATTCAAAAAGCTACCGACATAGCTTTTACCTTCTAGAAGGCAGAATAAAAAAAAATATTCATTTCGTGCAATTTTCGATGTAGAAAAGTGTTTTTTCCCGGGCGTCCTTTTTGTATGGGCCGAAAAGTGAAGTCTATCGTCTTAATGGTAGAACTCCTGTCCGGCAAACAGAGGGGTGCGGGTTCGAGTCCCGTCGGCGATATGTATCTGTTCTCGGGAGAGTTTTTCAATATTGATGAGTGTTTCAGGCTAATAATTATTGCTTATAATAATGATTGTTTATAAGTTGTGTAAAATTTAAAACAAGTTTGTTAGTAACGCCCATTAAGCCTCTAAGATAAATATTCTAGGTAGATATTATAATACCAATTTTGAAAAAGACAATTCAAATAATTTTCAGTTAAAATATTTTATTACAGGTAGATACCAACTTTATCGCTTGTCCGAACTGATCGGTGACCGGACGACTCAACAATGTTCAAATTCATCACTCATTTTTAAAGCCTTAAAATCGTTGAGAAATAGTTAGGATACAAGCGTGTTCTCTAGTTGTTATTTTGTATATTTTTGTCAATTTATAGCTGTATCTGTGTGTTGTCAAAAAAAAAATTATGAAAAAAACGATTTAAATAGGTTAGGCTATTTCTAATGACTTCTCAAAGGGTTTTGAAAATGACACTTAAATTCAAAGCAAATCCGATTTCTAGAGTCCCTTGAACCAGAATTACAAACAACCTAAATTAGTAATAAATATTATAATTTTTTTTTCTGTGTGATAATTCTCCGTTAACATACATAAATATTTGCGAAAAAATTCAGGTAGGAGTATTGTGCAATCCAAAATAAAGTAGAATATTTTTAAGTCACTCATCGCCACTTTTTTTTTGCAGCGCGTTCTAAATGGGCAAGAACCTAAGAGTATGGATATTAGAGAGACGGCATGTGAAGTGTGCCCGCGCGCTCCAAGTGTGCCTTTTCGAGAATTTTACCCATACGGCTGACATTGGCTGTCACCATGGAAGATGGCTGCTATCGTAAAAATGTCGGAACGTATTAAACGACCAAAAACAGCAGCCAATGTCAGCCATTTAAGTAAAATTCTCGAAAAGGCACACTTGGAGCGCGCGGGCACACTTCACATGCCGTCTCTCTAATATCCATACTCTTAGGCAAGAACTAAAAAGATACTAAGTCAGCGGCAACGACATTATTTGCCCCCAAAAAATCTTCATTGGAGGCTTTTCTAGCGAGTAGTATATATTCAGTGACTGTAACATAGCCCATTTATTTATTTTTCTTCATTTTTCACCATGAGAGAGCCACTGCTTTTGCAACTTGCTTTGTAAAATTAGAGCACAAAGTACCCCGCAATGTCCCATTGTTCCACAACATCCGTGTAACTTATACTAAGAACGCGCTTCATACAAAAAGCAAAAAAACTAAACAACCCTTGGAATGATGATAATAATTTCGCATACTTACAGTCTGTAAAGCTTGTATTTTTTTATCTAACACAATAGTGAATGCACATTGTAACAATGTTCGACATATTTCGACTCCCTACACTAATTTGAAAAATATTACTCGTAACTTAATCAATGCGCACTCGCAACTCTCCACTACATAACACAATTCAAACACATAGGTTCATACACGTTCACATACACACACCTACACTTATACACCAAAACTATTTTTTATATAAAATTTTAGTTGTCAGATCATTCACCAGATATTTAATCTCGAACTATAAATCTAGATTTGTTTTTAACCACTCGAGCGATCACACGAAATAAATAAATTTGTCTTGAGCGCTCGTTACGTTTGAAAATTAATTTTGAAAATTTTCCGCCCACATTATTAAAAAAATCATTACTCCACATTTGTGTATGTAAACATATAAACAAATTATAGTGCTATACAGCCAAAAACCTATATTTAAATAATCATCCTAAATTTGTAGGATTTATAAAAGAAAATATTCAAAAATCATAAACATTCCAAAAGGATATATTTTCTGGGTTTTCTAGTTAAAATCTGCCATGTAAACTTTAATTTTGCGTCTACATTAATTATTTTCTTTCGAGTTCTTGTAAAAAGTCTAATTAATAATCCCATATAGAAATATCATAAGAATTAACTTGATTAATGCTTTATTTATTGAAACATATCAATTTGCCAAGATTGCCATTACGAGTAATCAATTGCGACGTTAAAAACGAAAATCCACTGTTTTAAAGAAGCTCACTTAATTTTTAATTATGTCGACAAGTAAACAGGTTAAAAACATTGATAATTCAATAATTATTACACTGATATACAAATAAATTAGAAAAAGCGACCAAAAAACACGTAAATACGATATTTTACAGGATAAGGTTTTGACAGCTAGCGGTTTGAAAAAATATTTAATAAACTGAAAATTCAACTGAACACTGCGACGTATTAAAAGCGACGAAGTAGACTTTCAGTTCACAAACAACGGTTTCTGAAGAACGCGGGAACATTTGAAAAAAATTAAAAAAAATTTACGAATGGTAGGAAAATGTGGTCCATTATCGACCAAAATCAATCCTAGAAAAATTATGGTAGTCTGAAAATCGAAATCCGCTCCAGTGGTTAAAAAAACAAAGCCATGCCGCAACAGATATTCTCACATCCATTACTCTTAAAAAAATAAGAGTATATAGAAAGATAGATAGATGATCATATGACGTGTGTGGAAGAGAAACGGCTGGAAAACCAGCGCATGCACAGAAGAAAGACTATCACTCTTCGATGGCTTTATAAAACGTACTGAAATCGTTTGAATTAATTTTGCCAACGTATTAAATTATATTTAATTTATTTGGCGAAGTATCATGAAAAGTGACACCTGGTAGATAACAGGATGGCAAGGACTCGCCTCGTCTGCGTGGTTGGTAGGAGCGAACTCAACGGTCTCACTGAAGCAGAGACAGGCGCAGTAGTGGATTTTGTCAACGTAGCCGAGTGTTATTTTTTTTTATTTGACGAAGTGCCGTGAAAAGAGACCACTGGTATATACCAGGTTGGCAAGGACTCACCTCATCTGCGGGGTTGGTAGGCGTGATCTCGACGGTCTCATTGAAGCAGAGACAGGCGCAGTAGTGCCTGTTGGCGTCTACGTCCGTCAGCACGGCCACGAAGAAGCGAGGCTCCTGCCGGCTGCGAGACAGCGCCCAGCCCAGAGGCTGGCAGAACTATAAACAAATAAACAGGATTATAATTAGACGTCATCATCGAGGAGCTATAAAATGGGATGTGCAAGGTACTTTTATGAATGGAAGGGGGTGCATGGATCAGATTTTCTCATTGCTCACTAAGCAGTTTCTGGCAAAACACCAAAAACTCTTCTGTGCTTTAGTAGATCTACAAAAAGCATGTCACCGAGTCGACAGGAAAAAGCTATGGAAGGTGTTGTCTAAGTAAGGAGTGAATACAAACCTCATACAGGCAATTGCGCATCTGTATGAGGGAAGTGTTGCGTGTGTTAGGGTGAACGGTGGTTTTACGGAGGGGTTTGACATCATAAAAGGTGTTAAGCAAGGCTGCGTAATGTCACCGTGGTTATTAAATTTAAGTGTCATTATTGACGAATCACAAACAAAGAGACGGTCACGCCGTCTTGAAACCGACCGTGAAACTTGGTTTGTTCCTTTCCATGATTGGCTGGTCTATCAATTAAAATGTCTATAGTTTTAGCTAAGGTTGAAGTTTATTTCATGCTTTATACCTATGGCCCGATACTCCGCAAGAGGTGTAAAGTTGTATGGATTGGAAGGTAACAAGGGATTTCTGGCAGGATAACAGAAACAGTGAGAAGGTAAGGCTAAGAATATCCCTCTTACCCATTCGATGCCCTCGATGAAAGGAGTGTCATCCCAATTCTTCTCTGGAAACCTCTGGACGATTACACCGGAACTCGTCCCACCAGCTGAAACAAACATGACATTATATTAATCTATCAACAATCTTTATATCAATGATAGGCATATCTCTAGCTAAATATCCAGAAACGCTTCACATCCTTACTACGTACAAATAATAAATAAAAACTTTGTATCCGTTCATTACAATAAGGAGTCTTTAAGTAGAGCATGTACTTCAGTCCCCTGAGAAGCAAAACAATGTATTTCAATAGACATTTCATTAAAAATTAAAATTGACAAATTCGTCATGTCACAAGAGCATTTCTGTACGTGTGGCTGGATCTGTACGGAAGATATGCGTACAGAAATGCTCGTCGTTCGGCCTGTGACGTCGTGGACGTGCTAGCCCGTTAGGCTGTTAAGGGGATGCCCGGCGGTGATTTTTCCATACAAACGTATTCCCTATTTATCTCTCTGGATTTTAACCCTAGAGAAAATATTGTTTTTACGTAAAATAGATATCAACTACTAGCGTGTCGGTACGTTTTTTTTTTTGATAAGTTACTTTTTATAGAAGTTATGACCTTCCAAAAATCAATAAAATTGACTGGTTTAAACGCCGTCAAAAGACGTTCAGTATACAAACTAGACAATGTTTTTTTTTTTAAAAGCAAAACGTACAGACATAGAATAGTTTTTTCTTATGGAGTTGGTAAAAAAAATTGAAAATCAGTCTACTTTTGGAGGATAAAAGTGGGGAATACAAAACCTCGATTTTATTTAGGTATTAGTAGCCCGATGTGCATTGTCCCTTTCGCTCAATATCCGGTGGAGTAAGAGCAACAGTGACAGCAACAATTTAGTAAAATCTATTTTTCAAATTTATCCACCACCATTAAAAAATAAATCTATTTATGTATTAGTTTTTACGAGTTTACAGATTTACGAACGCCAAGCAAGGTATAGTATTCGGCCAAAATACGGTGGCCGAATTTACCAGGTATACAGTACAATGTTTAATAATAAAATAGTAATAAGAATTTAGCAATATAGGTAGGCACCATAAAATCTGTACAAATACAATCGGATAACAATGCATAAAATATTTTTATGGTGGAATAACTTAACGACTAAAACCTCAAATTTTAATACTTAATCATTAACGAATCTCAAACGAAATATGAGAAAGAGAAACGATAGAAAAAAGATTCAGTCGCATCTCAGTTCTGGATTCAATTCCTAGATGCGATTGAATCTTTTTCTGTAGTATTTTCTGTTTCACATCTTTCGTTTGAGAGTCGTTAATATTGTCTTAACGATTACATAAAATAATGTATATACAGGGCGTAGCAGCATGTACCTGAAGGATTTTAAGCAGCGATCCGTGCGAATATTTGGAGTACAAAAATTAGATGTTATTTTGCTGTCCGATGTTTTTCTATTACAAACAACAAAAAATACAATCACACGTCGCCACTGATCACAATCCTACAGGTCGCGACAGGTTCACGTGATACGTGCGCTGTTTCGTGTGTTACCGTGTTGCTTGAAGGAGACCGAGAAATTACTCTGCAAAGAATTTTCCCACGGAAATGAGATATTTTTCCAGGATAAAACCTATGTCACTTCCCAGTCCTCCAACAATCCCTACGCAAAAAAATACATTGATAGGTCGCTCCGTTGCCACGTGGCAGAAGCACAAACATACTTTCAAACTTATAATATTACTAAGGATTAGACACAGAATGATTTAATTCAATGTAGAAAAAAATAACAATTTTATTTCAAATTTATTTTTAACGACAACTGTTTAATGTCGCGATGTCGGTAAAACGTCGATAAAATGAAAATAAGAATCACATTTACATAATAAAAGAAAATAGGAAATACGATTAATGTCAAATGGTAGCGTAATGGGATCGGATTTATTTTATTGATGGGTGAATTTTTGTATATTTTAGCATATTTTTAAGCATCGAATGAGCAGTATTTGGTAGAGGCCGCACAATTAGAGATGAGACCAAAAACTTGGAATCAAGATCATAATAATAGCGACTCGTCTGCGCAGGATTAGTACTTCGAGTAGCCTATTTTCTTTTCCTAGGTCCCATCTATGTTTATACCAGAATTCTTAACCTATTTATTTAAAACTAGCTGACCTGGCAAACTTCGTACCGCCTCGGAATCAATAAATGTTGTGTTTAATTTATTATCTGTTCGAATTGAATCAAATTATGTCGACAAACGCGCATTATTTGAAAAGCCTTTCCATACAAAATATATGAAAAAATTTGTTTTCTTCATAATTATTTTTCCCGTGATTTTTCCCGATGTTTTAGTAGTTATTCTGTTAATCGGGACGGAGACAAATCCAACAAATCAAAGATCACTAAAATCGGTCCAGCCGTTCTTGAATTATAAATGGTGTAACTAACCCGACTTTGTTTTATATATTAAGATATCTATAACTCTTGATTCGATTCAAATGATTTCACTAATTTTAATATTTTCTAAAATAGAATTTTGATTTAACAATCATTGTTTTGCAAAATGTCATTCTCAAATTTTGACATTTTCTATTAAACAATACTTAGTTATTATTTTTAATATATGGAAAATGGCTAGCTTTATAAAATATAGCCTAAGGCGATCCGTTCACTGAAAACTGAAAACAAATAAAAAAAATTACTTGATTTTAATCGCGATTTAAATCACTGATTTAAATCATCTCAACCCTGCAGTTGACCCCCGGCATACTTATAAACAATAAAAAGTCGGTTTACATAAAATACAGCATAACTACTTACACAAAATATAACTAAGTGTCCCCGAAGGGGTGTGCAGAGAGGATGTACCGCCGAATAACAAAAGTATAAAACTTATTTTTATTCAAACGGATCAAGAAAAAAACTACTTAATAATAATAAAAATAAATATTTATATTGAGGGATCAGTAGGATTTATCGGTTAAATTAGGAATTCCACCGAGCCGAACCCTCTGATATGAAAATATCTGGAGTCGGTGAATTATTTTCCCATTTATAGGTCAACATGTTGTTCTTGTATTGTTTTGTATTAATTTTACTTATATAATACACTTGCATAGCGTGGATTTACTGGTTACCCGGACCTAAAAGTCTGGTGCGTAAAAAAAAAATATTGGATATTTGTAGAGCGCCGTTTTTGTGAGTTAAATTTGAATTAGGAATTCCACCGAGCCGAACCCTCTGATATGAAAATATCTGGAGTCGGTGAATTATTTTCCCATTTATAGGTCAACATGTTGTTCTTGTATTGTTTTGTATTAATTTTACTTATATAATACACTTGCATAGCGTGGATTTACTGGTTACCCGGACCTAAAAGTCTGGTGCGTAAAAAAAAAATATTGGATATTTGTAGAGCGCCGTTTTTTGTGAGAAATCACCTCAAGGGCGCTGTGCCTACATACTGCATTTATCTGTTCAGTGTACTACTCATCATTGCTGTGAAAACCAAAATAATCATTTTACATAAATCAGAAATTGGATCCATTTTCGCAAGATGTCGCTAGTATCTCTTTTTGACGGGACCGCTTGTTAATCGATCATTTATTTATTTTCGCTTTCCTGTAAAATTAACTTTTGACTTACGACACTTTTCCATGGGATGTGCGATAGATCATATTTACTCCACAAAATAAAAATAATATTATAAAATGCATGACTGTGAAAGGCGGTTACAGTAGAATGCTTTCACGTAAAATAGGTAAGAAGGTACTAATGCTCCCCTATTTTTAAAATAGGCTATCCACTTGCAATGTTGGTGTAGTGGAACTTCACCTGTTACCCGCACCTGGCGGGGTTGAAAAATATCCTAAAGATAACAACGGAGAACTACTATTTTTGATTGATAGATACTCTCAGTATCGCCCTGGTGAAGGAACACTATTCATAATCAAAACGCTACTTTAAATAGAGGCATAATAACATCATCGCACGTGTCTTCTGAAAAACAAATATGGTTTGATCAATAAAGTTGTTATTATATTGTCCAACAAAAAATTCAAACAAATCTAAAATGGATTTAAAAAATATATATTTACTTGTTTTTTGTACATTAGTAAATTTGTACGTGTATGTATAACTAACTAACTAACCACCACGCCGTTTCCCCGCAGGGGTAGGCAGAGAGGACGGACCGCCAAACAACTCGGTCTTGGCACACACTCCTTGCTTCATACACATTCATACATCTTCTCATACATGCTCTTCTATTATTCCACTTCTATGTTCACTTGATCGTGCCATGTCTTCCTCGGGCGTCCGTAACTTCTTCCATTCACTTTTGCGTCATATATTCTCCTTACGCTCCTTTCTTCGTTTATTCGTTCTACATGCCCAAACCATCTGAGGGTCCCTTTACTTAATTTTACGGATTACGCTTACATCAGCCTTGCATTCTTTGCGGATATCCACATTACTCACACGGTCATACATGGTTTTACCACACATACGCCTCAGGGATCTCATCTCTACAGCATTCAGTCTACTTTCACCCTTCCTCTGCCAGTTCCATGCTTCACTGCCATACATCGGGGTGGGTACCAGCACTCCATTGTGGACTGCTAGCTTCGCTTCTTTGGACAGCTTTTTGTTGGCGCTAACGGCGTTCAACGTTTTATTTATTTTAATAATAAAAAAAATCAAATATAATTTCATGTTCGTAATAAGCATTAACTTTGTGGCTCGCCATAATTTACTATAAAATATTTATTTATTGCAAATATAATTTATTTGCGCAAGGCGGAATTTGAACCCGCGACCTCCGCATTTCTTATAGAGAGCCTTACCCCTCGACCACGGAGGCCTTTATGAATGAAAGAAATATTTTCTTAAGAGGATAGACTTCGCTTTTCGGCCCATACAAAAAGGACGCCCGGGAAAAAATACTTTTCTAAATCGAAAATTGCACGAAATGAATATATATTTTTCAAATTGCCTTCTAAAAGGTGAAAGCTATGTCGGTATATTTTTTTAATTTTCGATGCGTTTCGTAGTAACGTAAACATTCACTGTCAAACATGAGGAAAGTAGCACCAAAGTTCTTTTTATTTTTTTTATGAATAATTTTACAAGAACGAAAAAAAGTTAGTCAATCAATAAAGTCAAAAATAATCTTAGCCATATTTCATCACATATTTTTAAAAAGTTGTATAGCCTATATTTTAAAAAGTATCTTAGCCATATAGGGGTATTCTTATATAACTTCATATTTATCTAATGAACAAAACAAATTATTTAGTACTTTACGCGTATATTTTTTGTAAGGTTTTTTTAATTCCATTCGTTTAAAAGATAGGAAAAGCTTCAATGTATCCAAAACATATTTTTTCATATTCATAATGTAAACCGATTCGTAGTAAAGATAAATCTAAATAGTGATTTGGCGTATAACATAATCTTAAGCTGTGAGCTGTCATTTCAATAAGCATTTTTTATTTTTACAAGAACAGAGACGAAGGCCAAACATCCGACTGTACTGGGTGTACTAGTGATAGTATAATATAGCATGGAGTATATGTACTACAGAACACAGAACCAGGGGCGATTATTATCAAATAACTATTTATACTAGACTTGTATCGAGTCGTAACGAGTGTAAAGGCACTTTGTTCCTGCGGGCGCGTTTTTCCTTAGAAGTTTATATAATTTCGTAAATAATCAGTAAATCTTTGAATCTACGCACTACGGACGCTATAAAATGGATCGTACAAAATTAAAATAAACTCGTAAATCTAATTGAGAAAGAGACCATTGTAAGATTCTGTTGGACCCAAATATTGCGATGTGCATTTTAAAAGAACGCCATAATACTTAAAAAATGGCGACCAGATAATAGCTGCGAGGTTGGTTTAACGGAGGATTGGGGTAAGACAGGGAACTGGAAGATAGTGGTAAGGGTAAGATAGTGGGATAACTGCTAACCCTGTACAAATCGCAAGTGCGTCCACAGTTGAATTTGGCAGTTACCTTTGGTCTGGAGCCCCAAAGTACCTGAAAAACACCTTCAGAAACGATTATAGATTCTCCTGTCTTAACAAACGGATTGCAATCTTTAGAGCACAGGTGTCGGGGGGGAATGCTATCATTGTTCTACCGGTATTTCAATGGGAGATGCTCCGAGGACCTAAAGTCATTGATCCCATCGACACCGGTGCATAGTCGCGAAACACGCCAAACGCGCGCCCAACATATATACCTACACGATTGACATTTGTCACATGAGAACGGGTCGCTTCTACGACTTGATCTTGCGTTCAAAAGCTCGTCTGTGGAATTTTGGAATTGGCCGGCCTCTGTGTTTCCTCCTTCCTAGTACATGGGTCTCTTTAAGACTTATATTCACTCCTTCCTGTCCTCAAAATAAACATCCACACAGTATCTTCAAAGATGACATAGGCCCTGAGGGAAATGACTTTCCCCAGGGCCTACTGTGTGGAGTTAATATAAAAAAATAAAAAGTGGTGAGTAAGTGGAGAGTATTATTTGTGGAGAAGGTTAAATCCCACCAAGTTCATAAAATGGTTAAATCCCACTTCCATTGAAATGGGATGAAGCACCGTGCTGATGATAAATATCAATACATTGTAGGGCAAGTTCTGGGAAGGAAAAGGGTATGAAGGGTGGGTAGGAATATGGGCGTCAGTGTGTCCAGGAATGACGGAATGATGAATCTCACCATCACACCGCGGTGCAAGGTGATGTTCCGAGAGAGCCCTGCTGGAGAGTTCTAAAGGTCTCCCTCAACCAGTCTCTGACGAACTGGCCTGCCATACAGTCGGTGAGCAGACGCATCCGCCGGCAAGACCCGGACAAACCTCATTCTTTGCACCTCTGCTAAGTCACCAAAGGTAGCGTACCATTTGGGCTGACTTATGGCAGAGGTTATGGTTATCTAATAAATGGTTCCCGGGGAGCCGGTACCCATACCCGCCTCCCAAAAGGTTGATCAAAAAACATAATGTATAATATTGATACGGAAAAATTCAGCATAATCTTGGTTTTGACATTAACTCTACAAAAAATTTTGGAATCTGAGGGTTAGTATATCCGGGAGTTGACCTACGTAATAATCAATCTCTCCCACTGGGGCCTGCGGTGCAAGGCGATGGGTCGAGAGAGTCCACCTGAAGAGGCCAAAGAGTCAACCAGGCAACTATGCGATAAGGACAGAAACTCACTGAGGTAACTAATACGACTACTAAATGGACACTGCAATCTCAGGAGACACAAGCAACTGTTGGAAGTGGAAAACACCAATAGATGCAGGAAATGTATAACGAATGAAGATACACCAATTCACCTACTACACCTAGGGATGTCGAAAGTAAAATAAAAAATCGATGTATCGATATTTATTAAAAAATCAATATCGACGTCGACATTTCGAGGAAAAAATATCGATATATCGGTCAAATTTTCAGATTTTTTGTTTTTTTAACATAAAAGTGTATATATTGTTATGGAACGCCCTATAGCTGGTAGAATATACATAACAACAATCGCCGAGTCCGGTTAAAACTTGTCACAACAGTCCCGTCCCCCACCGTTTCCTGCATCCCCTACCTCCTCTCCCTTCTACTCCCCACGGCATTCCGGCCGCCCGGCAGTCGAAAGTTGCTCCCTACCTCGGGCGGACGTTAAATCCGATCCGCGAAAGTCTAACGGCCGTTTGAATCGCAAAATGAGCCGAATTGATTTATAAGCCGCAATGTTACTACTAGTCCGCATTGGAATGTAGAATCGGTTTTGCCAAATATCGGTGTTATAATGGTTCGCGGACCCCGGAAGAGTGCCGAACGTGCCGGAAGCTGAGACCTTCGCCCCCACACATGTAAGCTGATCACCAGATTCCCCCCTTTTTTTCAATGTGTCCGTAAAAATACGATAGGGTCCCGCGTAAAACCATGACTCAGAGAGTTTCGATGCAGAGACCACGAGGTATAAACACTTTAGCTAGGTTTGTGTAACATGCATTCTTGTATAGCCCTGTACTGAAATAACCTGTATACTGTGTTCTAAATTGTCAATACATGAATCTATTTAAACGTATCTTGTTGTCAATCTGCTCCGGCAGGAGAATCTCGTAGAGTATTAATTCCCCAGGTGACCGAGGAGGAAGGAGTTCTGGAAGCATTCATTTGCGACCCACGCCTGAGATAGAGGGTGCCCTTTGCTCCCGTTTGAGCTGGCTTTGGGGCTTGTTTTGGGGCTAGCTGGACCTGGCACAGTTGTCGGCTATTGGAGCTGACAATTGGCGACCAGAGAAACCCCGTAACAATTGGCACCATAACGTGGGGCTCCGAATTTTTTTTCTATCCCGGTCGCTATGCGGAATGGAAACTTGTCGAAATCCTCCCCGCATAGGAATTGTTTTGTAAACATTAATTATGCTTTTGTTACTCTGCACCCAGTGAACAGTGAATTCTGTGAAAAAACCACAGAAATCTATGTGTAAGTCGGATCCATACATCGCAGTTGGAATAACGGCCATCTTGAACGCCCAAAAACGCACCAACCGTTTTGACCGCGAAATTGACTGCGCATGCGTAACCCCTTTGTTTACCGAGCTACGGTCAACTTCGCGCCAACACCAACGGCAAGTGTTCACGCAGTAGATACCTATTCTCTAGATTGCGCGCGCAAATGCATTGTCTCGCGCCAAAATCCAACGGAAAAAACCCGTCGAACAAAACAACTACTTGTTGCTATGCGGTTTTTAGAACCAAAACGCCTCTTATAACCAAATCGGATTTGGCAATGAAAATGATTTTTATAAACTTGATTCTGGAACTACAATCATTTTGTGAATCCTTTGATTAGAAATCTCACACCTACGTTTTTTTCTGCACAATACACCAATAGGCCCACTTGTCTGTCAAATTGGTACAGTTTATATTCCACCAAATGGACAAAATAATGATTTTCTTTCCCATTCTATGTTGTAGGTACCGTAAATTTTTTTTTCAGCATAAGTGAAAAAATAATAAAACCCATGATTGGTCCCATGAATAAATAAAATAATTTTAATATGGTTAACGTATCAAATTCCATATTCAGTTATTTTCTTCCGGAAGTTTATCCCCTATTTGCCAGAAAAGTGCCTTTTATGAGTTTTAGTGCCTTTCTCAGTTCAAAGTGATTTGTGGAAAATAAAAAACCCATTTTCTAAGGGTCAGTCCTGGCCAAATTTTCAAAAAAAATAAATAAATACTTGTGAATTTCACAATTTTCCCAAAAGTGGTCAGTGAAACGAAAAAACCTTTACTACTAAGGTCATTCCACGCAAAAAAAAATTTCACTTCCTCTTTCCTTGGACAAAGATTTTGGTGTCATGTATACTAAATTGTAGTGTGAAACACAGTTTTCTATAACTATTTTGGAAGTGCCAATTAGTGATTACCAAGTGAAAAGTGCCTCACAAAAAATTAATTTTGCGTTTTCTAAAGGAAACCCCTGGCCAAATTTTTTTCACCACCCGGGAAACTCACAATGGATAATAACCAAGCTATTGCGTCATCCAACCTGGGCATAATTCCCAATGTGCACAGCTTACCCAAGGCACTCCTACAAACTGCTTTAAAGGATAGAGGACTCTCGCCATCAAGCAAATCCAAATCTACATTAAAAGCATATGCACTTTTATTCAACAAAAAGTACATTAGGAGAATAAACCTCGCTCCCTCAAGCGAAAATAATTCGCGTTCAGCTACGCAAATGTTGGATAATCTTGCCCCTAACAAAGAACCTATGCCGCAAGTATTGATAAAACAGGACATCACACCCACCTTGACACAAGATAAAACTTACGATTTATCATCCTGGAAAGTCAAATATAATGGCGTCTCCGATGTGCTGGATTTCATAGACCGTATTGAAGAAACGGCTACAATTAAAAATATCCCATTCGAGATTCTACGGAAAAACTTTATAGAACTCATCTCCCCAGAATTAATACCCTGGCACCGCATTCAAAAAACTAAATGCAAGGACTGGAATAAACTCAGATCTGCCCTAATCTCCAGCTTCGGAAAGACGGAGGCCCAGCACCGGATCAAATTATCTTTACTATCTATCAAACAGCTAGTAAATGAACCCGTGGCATCATTCATAGAAAGGGCTGAATCCATTAATATCAAACTTTCACATCCTGTTTCGGAAGCTGAACTATTACCAGTCATAACTGATGGCCTTTTAAGCAAATACGAGAACATCATTACCTCACAAAAAATTGCATCCCTGGCCCAGTTAAACGAAGTCTGTCTCCTTCTGGAATCATACCAGGACAGAAAAAACATAAAGAATATGCCTAATAATATAGTGGTGCCAAGCCGCTCGTCTGGTTTGAAGCCAGAATTTGACAACAAAAAAGTGTGCTCTTTTTGCAAAAAAGTGGGCCATCTGGCCACTACTTGTTTCAAGCAGGCGAGGCTGTTGGAATCCAAGGAACCCCGAACTTTCAAGAGGCATCACTCTAGGGACCGCTCTCCTCCGCGCGACGAACTGCGCAACATTTTCAAAAAATCAAGGCACAACACTGAAAGGTTACAAAACCCAAGCGATGTTAGACCTCAGGTGGACTTCTCCAAGCCCCCACCAAATTTCTACATGAAGAGGCCAAAAAACTAAATAATAACCTCTCAGGCACCCATTCTGAACCAAGGTCTAAAGAATGGACTGATTGGTTATCACACATTAAATATTTTAACCAGACCTTAAATGTTTCTTCGGTTTGTTGCAAACGAGCTAAAGATGGGAGACCCTATGCTTTTTTCTCCGTTAACAATGTACCCTTTTCCGGTTTACTTGATAGTGGTGCATCTGTCAGCTGCCTTGGCAACAATGCTCACCTGCCGTTTGTTAACAGTGATTTTAGAATTTCGCCCCAATCAACACACCTGACGACTGCGGATAATGTTTCCCAGCCAGTCATCGGTGCCCTTGCCCTACCAATTAATTGTAACAATAAAATAGTTACAATCAATTTTCTAATAGTGCCCTCTATATCTCAGAATTTCATCCTTGGCGTTGACTTCTGGAAGGCTTTTAATGTTGCTCCCCAAGTATTTAATACCTCTGGCGAAACCTCCACTGCTGCTCAAATTAGTGAAATCCGCACAATAATACCTCACGAAAATTTAAGCACGGACCAAGCTCTCCAACTAAAGGAAATGGTCAACAAATTCGAATCAATATCTTTCGAAAAATGTGGATTAGGTTTGACAAATTTGGTTGAACACCATATTAAAACCAATGGCCCACCCATAAAGCAACGTTATTACAACTTAGCCCCCCAAAAACTTAAACTTTTAGAAAATGAACTTGATGAAATGTTAAAAATGGGTGTGGTGGTTCCCAGCAGAAGTGCATGGACCAACCCAACCCTTTTGGTTTCTAAAAAAGACGGCTCTGCACGTTTCTGTCTCGACAGTAGACGTTTAAACTCTTGCACGGAAGCCGATGCGTACCCCTTACCTTACGTCCACGCAACCTTAGACAAGCTGCGTAATGCCAAGTTCATCTCCTCTGTTGATCTAAGTAAAGCTTTTTGGCAAATACCCTTGGACGCAGAATCGTGCGAAAAAACTGCTTTCGTTGTACCTGGTAGGGGAATGTTCCATTTTAAAAGATTACCCTTTGGTCTAAAGAACAGCCCCGCCGAGTTGCAAAGACTGATGGACAAACTTTTCGGTCCTGAAGTCGATAACAGCCTGTTTTGTTACCTTGACGACCTTATCATCGTCAGCGATACCTTTGAAAAACACCTATTAATGCTGGAGAAGGTTTTTCAACAACTCAAGTTCGCTGGTTTAACCATCAACTTGAAGAAGTCAGAATTCTGTAAGTCTCGTCTACGTTATTTGGGATTCATTGTCGACGAAAAAGGTCTAAGAACAGACCCGGCTAAGGTGGAAGCCATGGCAAACTTTCCCCGACCCAAAAACGCGAAGGAAGTCAAAGGTTTCCTTGGACTTGCAGGTTATTACAGGAGATTCATCAAAGACTTTTCCACTATTGCAGCCCCCTTAAATAAAATTACCGGCATCCGTAAAGGTGTCAGCAATTTCCGTTGGTCTGTTGAAGCGGAAGAAGCGTTTACAACTTTAAAAAATGCTCTTCAAAAAGCTCCCGTTCTGAATTGCCCGGATTTTGCACTCTCTTTTACCCTCCACACGGATGCCTCCAATGTAGGAATCGGTGGAGTCCTTACTCAAGAGTTCCCTGACGGCGAACACCCTGTAGCGTCTTTTTCCCGTACATTGAATAAACACGAGAAAAACTACGGCATTACCGAAAAAGAGTTATTGGCTGTATTGGATTCTGTTCACCATTTCCGCGGTTACATAGACGGTAGCAAATTTACTGTAGTCACAGACCATAGTAGTTTGAAATGGTTGATCTCTTTAAGCAATCCCTCCGGTAGACTCGCTCGTTGGGCCTCCCGTTTGTCTCAGTACAATTTTGATGTTGTTCACCGTAAAGGCGCGGACAATATTGTCCCTGACGCTCTTTCAAGAATTGAACTGGCCTCATTAAATGTTGACACAATTGCCCCCCCCCCCCCATCTACAAAAGATGAATGGTACTTGAAAATCTTTGAAGGTTGTAAAAATAATCAACAAAAGTTTCCTAATTTTATCATAAAAGAAGGACAGCTATACCGTAATTGCAAGGTACCACTATCCATCCTCGAAGATTACTCGTGGAAGCTTGTCGTTCCCCTCGAAGGTAGAGAACAAATAATTATTGACAATCATAGTGCTCCCGACTCCATACACCCAGGAAATTTCAAGACGTATAAAAAGATTTCCTTGAAGTATTACTGGCCTGGTCTCTTTAAGCAAGTTCGCAATTACATCTCTAAATGTGAAATTTGCAAAGCTTATAAACATAGCACGGCAGCACCTGCCGGCCTAATGGGTAATCCCAAACGTGCCGACAGACCCTTACAGTCATTGTCAATGGACCTCGTCGGACCTTTTCCTCGAAGTTATGCCGGACACATGCACATACTTAGTGTAGTGGATGTTTTCACTAAATTCTGTTGGATCTTCCCTTTAAAAAGAGCCAACGCGTCCGCCATCATCAAACTTCTGGAAAAACACATCTTTATACCTTACGGAACACCCAGGACCGTAATTGTTGATAACGGAAAACAGTTTATTGCCCAGGAATTCAAAGAATTTCTTGCCAAATACGGAATCAAGGACATTTATTATAATACCTTGTACACTCCCCAAAATAACACTGTCGAACGTTATAACCAGACAATCAACACAGCTCTGGCTATTCTAGTTGATAAAGATCAACGTACTTGGTGTAAAAACCTAGATAAAATTCAGGCTGCTATGAACAACACTGTCAATCTGGCCACTGGTTACACACCTTTCTTCTTAAATCACGGCATGGAACAAGTTGTCCATGGCTCTCTACATAGGGACACTAACTTTCCGACGTCAATTGCCACCACAAGCAACCCCACCGCGGACTATGCCCACCGTCTGGAAGAACTGTCGGCCATTTACAGTGAAGTCACTGATGCTCTGCTCCTGGCTCATCAAAAGAGCGCGGACAGATATAACCTACGTAGGAAACATGTCACCTTCAATACAGGAGACATAGTTTGGAGAAAGAACAACACACTTTCCCAAGGAGCCATGTATTTCTCTGCCAAGCTGGCACCACGTTTCGTGAAGGCCAAAGTTCTAAGAAAAATATCAGATCTAGTGTACTCCCTGTCTGACTCGTCTGGTAAACACATTGGTAATTACCAAAGGATATTGTAAAGTCTGGAAGTGAGGAGTCAAGTAAAACTGCCCCCACCATCTCAGCAAACTTAAAATGATCCAGTGTGTATCACCACAACCTTTTGTAAGCACATCAAGTCTTGCAATGGCTGGCGTGTAAAGTGTCAATTACATGTCCACCCTTTCGTTGATAAAACGAATATTGTTTAAAAAATCACTTTTGTAAATTTATGTACACTCCACGGTGTAGTTTGCTCCCGTTCATGTTCTTGAATTGGCAACCACCGTAATTTTGTTTCACACGTCCTTTTATTTTTTTTCTCTTTTCTCACCTGTTCTAAAATTGATCACTTTAGAGCAGAGACACCCTTCGAGTCACAATGTTTGGGAAGTCATGAACCCAATCATTGCCTCTCAACCCCTCACACTACGCAACGTTCATGCCATGGCACGCTTTGCTATGTCATGCAATATTGTAATTTTCACCATTTTTGTTTGTTGTTTTTCATCATATCGGAAGGAATCTCTTCAATTTTTTTCTTTTTCCATGAAAATTATGTTCTGCAAGTACTGGAGCGTCGTTCTAAAATCGGATTTGGTAAACTCCAAAGTGTTAAATCACGAACCAGGACTAGTTAACCATTTTAACACGCTCCATATTTTTACCTATCATGGTAAAGATAAATGGTTACTCACATAATCACATTCCTTGTGCATAGTAGTTTTCAATTTTTCTTAAAAATTTATGGCGTCCTACCCGAGCTCTTTGCTAACAAATTGGATTTTGACACGTCCATTTTGAAATCATATGTATATAAATAAAGGAAAAACCTTTAAATTGGTCTTTCCACCCTTATGCAAATCCTCATGGGCTCATTTCAACTAAAGTACGTAAAACCAAATACTCGGTCTTTTGTTGTTATAAGAAGTCCTCGATTTGTCTTTTCTCTACTATTATAACATGTATGTCTTGTATTACATGCTTCAACCCCTTCGGAAAAGGTTAATAACGGCAACCTTGATTTCCGTACATAAATAACTGCAGTATAACGTAAATCATCAATGTTTTGTTTGATCATCGTTCTACAAACATTGGCATTCATCTCCAGTTCCGCCATAACCTGGTAGGTTTGTAACTGCACAAAGGGTATGTAAAACCATATTTGGTCCCTTTCCTTGGTCTTCCTCACTGTAGGTTGCCACAACGAAGAGTGTGTAAAACTATAAGTCCGTTCTCGTTGTTGTCACATGGTGTAAACAGGAATGTACCCTGTCATCACCCCGCCCTTATAACATATGAAGTAACATAAATTGCTTACCTCCTTGTTATTCTATCGTACGCTCTTGGGCTACGGAGTTAGTTAATCTAACAAATCTTTATAAATTGTGTCAAAACGACCATTGTTAACGTTTATTGTGTTGTATTTAAACGTAACCCTGTTACATTATAGGAGAGATCCTTAGAACATCCACCATTATAGGAGGGATCCTTAAAATACATGCCGCGATACGAGAAGTTCGTCATAATCACTTTTGCTCATAGCTAAATGTTATTGAGTTGGTCGTGTGACATATTTGTCATGAGTACCGTTTTGTATAATCTGTTTTGGTCGTGTGTCATTCATTTGTCATGAGTACCACCCTGTTTTGGTCGTGTGTCATTTATTTGTCATGAGTACCGCTTTTATGTATAATTGTGTACAACCCTTGCACACGAGACGTGGAGACGTTAAAATACTTACCGCGATTCGTGCGAACGACATAATATCGGCCTTGCCATCTTCTTTAAGAGGCATTGTATAAACTCTTTGACTTCTGTCTATAATTGAGTTATATCTTGCATGTATTTGCATATTTTGTACACTATACGTGGAGACGTCAAAATACTTACCATGAGTCGTGCGAACGAAATAATATCAAACCCTTTGTGTGCGATCTACGAGATGTAGTCCACAACCCTTTGTTGTTATTCAACGCCAATGCCCGTGGACTTCCTGTTTTTTACTTCTTTGCAAAAAGGAAAGAAGCCCAGGAATATCTACTATCCCAAAAGGACTAGTTAGTAGCTTCACTGCTAACTATGGGGCATAGTGCTGTGGGAGTTAATCGATTGAGCACAAAACCACCTAACTCGTTGTCTGGGGAACGAATAAGAAAACCCCCAGGTTTGTGAAATTGGAGCGAGGGTCTGTCTTTTCTCACATTTTTTCTCACAAGTTTTTAAAATGACTCCTAATCTTTTGCCCAATACACGCGAAAGATTAGCCTCTTTGATATAAGGTGTATTCAAATTTCTCCTCATCTTTTTTAAAATGTAAAGAGTCAGGAAATCTGCTGGTTGATTATGTTTCATCCTCACATAGAGATTGAATTGGAAATTAGTCCAGTCTCTAGCAAATTTCGTAACTCGTCTCCTTTCTCCACTCCTCCCTCCCATCCCCCATGTTCTCAGACTTATGTTATGAAGTGAAAAATCTGTCGTTGACCATATTTCGCCCTCACTTGGAGTTCGAATAGGTAATTGTCCGGTTATCTACAGGTTTTCCCCCTCAATCTCTGCATACGTCTCACCATTTTTGTTTTTCTCTCTTCTCAATTCTACGAAACACATTCATGAATGTTGGATATGTACGATATGCACTTGGCGTACCGTCTGTCTCCTTTTGACAACCTTTATTCATGAATTGGTTTCCCTTTGCCGTGACTAGTTCACGATTCCTTGTCTTGTTCTTTGAAATTCTACGAAAATGTTACCATCTCATGTTAACATAGGCCATAGAGGGCCGGTTGTTTTTTAACCAAGACATATTGTCACTCGGCAAACGCCAAGCCATCCTGGTAAAGGATAATGTTCATGTAATCACAATTTAGTTAGGAATCTCTCTCTTCGTTAATCTCTGGGTCGGTTGGTTAAAACCTCGTTTATTTCTTTATTTGGACACATTTTGTTTCTCTCCAAACCTTTTCTTCATTGGTCCCTAGGCAGGTAAACTTCAAGAATTTTGCTCTAATAATAATTTCTCCCGGATTTAAAAAGAAGCCCAGGCGGATGTCATCACCAACAGCCAAGCTGAGCTTCACTTCCTGACAGCACGCGCTGTGGTTACAAGGTCCCTCCTGCTGCCATTTTCTACGCATTTGTTTCTGAAAGCACAAACCATACCGCCCATATGTATGTTGTTTTGTCATGCCACAGCAAGCTGAGTTGTCCCACTATACATTATGACACTCTGAACTACCTTTTGGGCACGCTAGCTCCTAGGTTTGTTCTTACTCTTGCTATCAATGCCAACTTTAACGTCTCTTGCCTGTCATGCAGTGACGCAAATATCGTCTTGTGTAAACCATTATTACCTTGACCCTCCAGTATTCGCTGAATGCGTACCAATACAAGTTATCTTGAGCTACATTATGCTTCAATAACTATTATATACGATCCGTGTGTACCATAATAACACTTAGGATTCGTACTGGAATGCCTGCAGATACTGGACTCTTCTCTTCAATGACCTCTGTAACCATAGTCGCGACACAGCAACCACAGTCTCCATTTCGTGAACTTCAACGTCTTCGACAAAATCAAGTGTTTTCTAAGGCCTAAGTGTACTCCTGAGTGTTATCTCAAATGGGTCTGATTGCAGTGATAATGTAATCCTTAGAATCTGTGAAATCACGTCCTTTTCTTCGAAATTCTCCGAAACCAAACAAATCCACGCTTCGCAAACTTAGCTCCCAGACCAATGAAACCTTAGAGTCACATTTTTTTTCTCTGCTCTTGTACAAATGTATTGTTGTTTTTCAATTGCATAACCATGTACTGTTGTTTTTTCAATTGCATAACCATGTATTGTTGTTTTTCAATTGCATATCCTTGTATGTTGTTCTACACCAGGTACTTTTCCCAAAGTTGTCTTTTCCAAACATTGTATGTACCCCTACCCTTTCCCTACAAACATTGTGACCTAAACTGCAACTTAAACTGTATGTTCTAGCTAGGCAACTCTCAAGCAACGAACCTCTCAAATCCCCGATGGAAGCATAAGAGGATTTTTTTTCCCTACAGCTCCATTGCCACGTCGCTTTTTTTCCAAGCGCGGGGGGAAGTGTTATGGAACGCCCTATAGCTGGTAGAATATACATAACAACAATCGCCGAGTCCGGTTAAAACTTGTCACAACAGTCCCGTCCCCCACCGTTTCCTGCATCCCCTACCTCCTCTCCCTTCTACTCCCCACGGCATTCCGGCCGCCCGGCAGTCGAAAGTTGCTCCCTACCTCGGGCGGACGTTAAATCCGATCCGCGAAAGTCTAACGGCCGTTTGAATCGCAAAATGAGCCGAATTGATTTATAAGCCGCAATGTTACTACTAGTCCGCATTGGAATGTAGAATCGGTTTTGCCAAATATCGGTGTTATAATGGTTCGCGGACCCCGGAAGAGTGCCGAACGTGCCGGAAGCTGAGACCTTCGCCCCCACACATGTAAGCTGATCACCAGATTCCCCCCTTTTTTTCAATGTGTCCGTAAAAATACGATAGGGTCCCGCGTAAAACCATGACTCAGAGAGTTTCGATGCAGAGACCACGAGGTATAAACACTTTAGCTAGGTTTGTGTAACATGCATTCTTGTATAGCCCTGTACTGAAATAACCTGTATACTGTGTTCTGAATTGTCAATACATGAATCTATTTAAACGTATCTTGTTGTCAATCTGCTCCGGCAGGAGAATCTCGTAGGGTATTAATTCCCCAGGTGACCGAGGAGGAAGGAGTTCTGGAAGCATTCATTTGCGACCCACGCCTGAGATAGAGGGTGCCCTTTGCTCCCGTTTGAGCTGGCTTTGGGGCTTGTTTTGGGGCTAGCTGGACCTGGCACAGTTGTCGGCTATTGGAGCTGACAATTGGCGACCAGAGAAACCCCGTAACAATATACACAATGTACGTTATTTTTATCAAGCGCCTCCCTCCTTATTATCTCTCTCTCTGGTTTCAATCCTGGGATTGGTTTGCAGCAATTTCCTTTAGTTTCTTCTTCCATTCTTCCCTATCTTGTGCGGCTCTTTTGAATTCTGCATATGATGAGCAGCGCATGTCCACCAGCAGGTCCTCCAGGTACTCTCGGCGTGGGCGTCCCCTGGAGTTTGTCCCCTCGGTCATGCCCTCCATTATGGCATGCAAGAGGCCTTCTTGTCGTATTATATGGCCGATCCATCTTGCACGCCTTTCGGACAAGGTCCTGAGCAGGTGCCTTCCTCCTTCGATTCTTTGGAGAACCTCCTCATTTGTAATGTGGTCTCTCCAGGAAATTCCTAATAGTCTTCTATAGGACCACATCTCAAAAGCCTCTAGTCTCTGTTTATCTCTTTCGGATAGGCACCATGTTTCGCAGCCGTACGTCAAGATACTCCATACATAGGTCTTGATGAGGAGTATTCTCAGTTTTAGGTCTATATTATTCGATTCTATTATTTTCGACCTTTTATTGAATGCAAGACTAGCCTGCTGTATACGGCTGTCGACCTCGCTCTTAGACCGACCGTACCATGTTATTTTGCTCCCGAGGTATACAAACTCCTTGGTGTTCTTTAGTGGAACTCCTGACATCGCTACTCTCATATATCTCATATCTCTCCTTATTTTAAAAATTAAAAAATAAATCGTTTTAGATACAATATTCGATATTGGATATTTTGTATCGATATATCATTACATTGGATCAAAATATATCGTATAAAAATATTGAAATATTTAATTAAAAATATTGATATATTTAGTTAAAAATATCGATATATCGATACTTTTTCAAGAAAACTAATTACACCAGGTTTCTGGAAGGAATGAGAATAAATAGGAGATAGCCTATGGCCTGAGTGCTCACGGGAACTGTACGTAAACCGATCCCGCTTTCAGTTAAAAAAAATAGTGTGCCTTAGACTAAGCACAAGTAAACCAGACCTAGACAATCTAAAATAGAGCACTGTTCTCTAGACACCGATCTTTCTCAAAGTGTGCGATAACGCCCCCTTGTGGGCGCTGGAGGCTTTCAGGGGGGCACTAGAAGGCTCAAATAAAATTAGGATTAAAGTCTAGAGGGGCGACGGCAGAAAAATTCGATCTATAAAAATCCAACAGAATCTATCCACGACACCATTTTAGATGCGATTTACAACTCGAGTCCCATATAGACGTTTAAATTAGAGATGCTTGTACATGTAATAATGTGGATGCAACTTTATATTACTTGTACGTAGTCCATGGTTAATTTAACTAAATAAAATTGTCTGTGATTTCTGATATTTATTTATACAAACATTTTTGGTCGATCGCGGCGATTCCATCCCTATCCAAATTTCTGGAGATGCGATTTTAGGCTTAAACGCTTGGAGACCCGTATAGTTAAAACAAACAAAAATAAATATCATGTTAAAAAATTGGCTCGCTGAAAGACATAGTTTGTATTAGATTCTAAGACAAACAATTTCTAACTTCATACACTTTTTATATATATATATATTTTTTTTTTAAATTTAGTTTTATATCATGTTACACCTCTTTTTTATTTTTATATCATTTTTTTATTATTATTTTTATATCATGTTACACCTCTTTAGGCTATATTTCTTATGGTATGAGTGTATACAATATTTTATTTTTTTATGAATGTAAACAATTATTTCTTAATAATTAATTTAATTTTTGTTATAATCCATTAAGTTAAAAGAACCCATTGACAAACTATTTAAAAGTAGTTTATTGGGACTTTTTCTCTGTTTTTTGAATTATGTTTTTATTTGATATGTATGTATTATTCTTTGTTTTAAATGTTTATTTAAATAAAAAAATTAAAAAAAAATACAATAAAAAACTAGAGTCGCTTGCGCATGCACTAATATAATAATGCATGTTTAAAAATTATATTTGCAATATCTGTTTTAAGGTACGCAACAGGTATCGTTAAAAGTTAGTTAAAAAATATGGGGGACAGTACATTTTTTTAAATCTCGTGGGAGGTGGTCGAAATAAGTTTGAGAACCAGTGCTCTCTGTATATAGCTTTTATATACACTGTATATAGCTTTTATGATGTTAACCACTGTGCTAGGAGAAACACTTAACTTGTCAGCGTCTGCTAACAAACGCGCGTCTTTATTGCTCTATTTTCGTTGCTTTTAAAATCTTTGTACCGACTTTAACTTAACAAAAATTCTGAACGTTATAGATATTTCATAACAAAAATATAAAAAATACAACAAGTGATGCTAAAAACGGCCGCTCTACCCCTTAACCGCTTGGACACATAAGTTTGTTTTCACGATAATTTAAAGTAGGTAGACATGGGAATGACGTATGGCCCGTACCTGAGTTATTAAGTTTAACCGACCGACGTTTAATTTTCGGTTGCAGTGTACCGTGACTTTTGATTAATATAAATCTCAGTTCCCGTTTTTGTAGTGAAAAATTAAAATTTTTGTCTTTCGAAAATCAACTTTTCTCTCCCGCTTCTAAACGACTTCAAGGTGTATAAGAGTCCCAACTGCTCCCGCCTGGAGCCACTGAGTATGTTGAGAGGCTGAAGGTAGTGGGGGGATGAATGAAATAGGTAAAGAGGAAGGTGGGGAAGTACCCGGTCACCAAAGACGACTAAAACCATTTATGTTCTGAATGGTGATCTTCACCAGGGCGACACTGAAAGTTTTTTCTACTCTATAACGTACCGCAAATATACTATATATTATTTAAAAAAATAAAATTGTATAATAACGCAAATTAATAAAAAATATTCGCGCACGTCGGGATTTGAACTCGCGTCCTCCGGATTGCAGGTCGAGAGCCTTGCCCCTAGGCCACGGAGGCTATCATGTTGGGCTTGACATTTTGAACAAAATTTGTTCAAAAACTGAAACGGACCATCTAAATAAAAAAAATAAAAATTAAGTTGACCGTCGAATGATTGGTCGTCAAAACATAAATGTGACGATATTTAAATGATTTTCAAAAATCTAAACAATTCATCAAATTTTTTTTAAGTTAATTTTCACGTTTTTTCATAGATTACAGATTAATTTATGATGTTTCTCTTCTATAAAAGCGGACGCTTGTGTTAAGGAGAGAATCGAGTGTCAGAATGAAAAATATTTTGTGCCTATAATTAATTATGATTAAGGAAATTGTGAAATTAATAGATAGTTAGATATGATACATATGAAGATAAATTCATCATTTATTTGTTTTTACATTGAATTGCTCTTTTAGTAGACATTTATCATCTTCGATTTTTATTATCTTTTCCGGTAAACTGTTGATATATTTTTTCATAGATATATGTAATGATGTTGTGCAAATTCATGTTCTGTGAAGATTTCAGTTTTATGATGCAACTGACCTATAATGATATAATAACAGAACTTGAATACAACATACACAGAACGTGAAAATTAACTTTGGTGAATTGTTAAAATTTTTTGAAATAATCCGTCCTGAAACAACCAAATCTGTGTACTATGTCAAAAATTTAAGCTAATTCAAAAAACATAATTCGAAATTTAAATTCTTTAAAAGGCTGTTTAAAAATTTGATGCACGAAAGGGAAAAGTAATCATTTTTGTCACGTAAGAAAAATGGGCAAATTCTTACATTTTAAATTTAAAATGAAAGTTCTAGTGATTCTTATAAATTCGTGGCACGTCAGCAAAGACAATGGAAAAATAAAATGTAATTTTATATTTTTTGTCACGTAAGAGAAATCTGGATAAATTACGCATAATTTGTTATTTTTATTAAAATATTTCAAATTGAACAATTTGGGAGGCGGGTATAGGTGCCGCCGCTCCCGGAACCAATCATTGGAAAAGCAAAACCCATACTATAAGTCACCCCAAGTGGTTCGCTACGTTTGGTGACTTAGTAGGGGCGCCCGTGTTCATGACGTGGCGGCGGCTGCTTTTTCCCACCTGCTGCTTGGCGGGCCGGATCGGGAGATGCTGGTTGAAGGACCTTTTGACCTCTCCAGCCGGCCTTACACCGCATTGGGTGGGATGGATTCATACAACATTCATGGCAACATTATTAATTACAGTGACAGGCTGCATATTTTTCTGCTCCCAATTAAAGTGCTCCGCAAAGTAAATAAATTTGGCGAAAACAAACAGTGAAGCTGATATTTAAATGAAACAAAGTGCGCACTATTGATTGGCATTAAAAATAATAACCAGTTCGTAATATATCTTCTACAAAAAACAGTTAAAAATTAATAAATATTTGAACATTCTGAAACTGTCAAACCGGTGATAATAATATTTGTGCAGTACTACTGATTTTAAAGTGTAAAGTGGAGTAAGTGTTGCGAAAAAAATAAATATGGCCAATCTTCACAAATTTATGGAAGAAGCAAAGGAGGTAGTTAGTGAACTACTTTTCGCAGTGCAAGACCCCAACAAAAAATTCAGTAAAGACCAACAAATTATTGTGACAAATAAAGCCACGAATATATTAACGTTATTAGGTCACCTGGCAATTGAAATGTCAGAAGATAAAAATAAAACAGAAATCGCTAATAGAGATAAAAGATATGAATACCCTCAAAATAAACAAAAAAATATAAAAAATAAATATTGTCTAATGATTAGTCCTAAAACAAGCAGTGACACTTCTGACTCAATACTAAAAAAAATACAAAGACATATTAAAATTAGTAAACTGGGAATATGTATTGAAGGCATCAAAAAAATATCCCGAAACAGAATCATCATTGAGTGTTTAAAAAAAGAGGACGCGGAGAAATTACAAATGGAGATCTCAAAAGTAATAAATGATATCGATACTAAAAAATTATCAAAAAAAAAACCTACTTTAATTTTCAAGGGAATATTTAATGATTATGATAAAGAAGATTTCACTTGTGACATCATCGAACAAAATGAAGAAATTAAAATTATGTCGGAAAATAAAGAACATAAACCTTTCTTCAACGTCAAGAAATTAATTAAAAATAAATTTAATGATACATCTAACTATGTGGTCGAAGTAGATAGTGAAACCCGAAGAATACTCTTAAACAAAGATAAAATTAAAATCGGATACCAAAGAATCTCTGTTGAAGACGCAAATCCAGTTATGCAATGTCACTACTGTTTACGCTTCGGACACGGTATTGCAAGATGTCTGCAGAGAGAGAAGGACGAAAAGCCTGTTTGCAGTTACTGCGGTCTCGGTCACACATACAGCGATTGCGGGAACAAGGACAAACAACCAAATTGCAAAAACTGTTGCATTCAAAATGAAAAATATAAAATGACATTTCCAGTTAATCATAGAGCAAATGACAAAAACAACTGTAAGATATATAAAAAAATGGTTGCAATTGCTGAACAAAATATTGAATATTAATTTTATCATATCAAAAAGAAAAATGAAACAAGATATTTTAAATAAGAATCTTTTGTTATATTTTAGTACTTTGATAATTAACATTAATGAAGATAATAAATTTAATTTACGTGCGTATGTGATATTATGTAAACTCTCACTATATTGTTGTTGGCAGCAAATGAATGTAAGGCTTTTAATGTGTACATCAAACTATATAACTAAAACAATTTCACACATTGTGACATGTTACCTTCTTACAAAAATAATTGTTTATTTATATTATTCGCTCCTATTACATTCTAAGCATGCTGATGGTAGGATTTCAGGTGAATATTTTCAAATGAAAAATGTATTTTAGTTATATTGATGATGAGAGAAATGTAAATTATTGTAAAATTAATCATTTGCATGAATGGATTCAAAATGCAGACAAAAAACTCTTTTTACATTTTCTACTTTCATGCAACATTCTTCAAGTTTATTTTGTATTCTTCAATACTATTTTGTACATAGCTTTACAACGTTATTCTCTGCACATGTTAACAAATAATACTAAACCCAATATTAAAATATACAAGGATAATACTATTATTAAAAATAGTTCGATAGTTTTCTTTACAAGATTCAAAAAATTAAAATCTATTTTTATATTTATTTTTTATATGCCTACAATATTAAAGTATATTTTATACACCTTCTCTACATACACTATTATGTCCAATGACTTGCAACTAGGTTATCTATTAATAAATGCTATATTTCGACTTCTTTCTTTTATACTGATTGCTATGAGTGAGATATTTTATTATACTTAATATGGCTTTCAACTATATTGACAATGATAATGAGGTAGAATTTACCCGCGGAAGTAATTTAGAAAGTTGGATCCAAGCACAAATTATAAAAAATTGCAAAACTAACCTAATCTGTGTCGAAATAAATATCAGATCACTAAACAAGTATTGGGATATTCTCCATGCTTATTTAAAAAACTGTTTAAAACATATAGATGTAATTATGCTTTGTGAAACTGCAATTCATGAGGAACTTATTAAATTGTATGATATTCCAGGTTATAATTCGCATTACTATTGCAGAAGCAATAAACAAGGAGGTGGTATTTTGCTTTATATAAAGGAACATTTATATTTTAAACAAGAAAAAATTGAAACCATTCATTTTGAAAATGTGTTTGGAATATTGACGTTACCAAATAAATGCAATTTTTATATTTTAGCAATTTATAGACCACCTAACCTCAATAAAGGGGGATTCTTAAATGAAATTTCTTGTTTTTTTAGTAATTATATAAACTCTAATGAAAATGTAATATTTTTTGGAGACATTAATCTGAACTTATTAAATCAAAGTGATACAAATATAATGACTTATGAAAATATTCTAACTAGTAATTACCTTATAAAATGTATAAATGATACAACAAGGGAAGCAATAGTTTCTGGTCAAATAACTAAATCTTGTATTGACCACATATATGTTAGATCTAATAAATATAACTTGTCCGCATGTGTAATTGATTCGACAATTGCTGATCATTTTATAACGGGATTAAATGTATATTACCATGTCAAAAATATTGTACAAAATGAAAAAACTACCACTCTGTCTCAAAAAAGTATTGATAAAGAAATAAAAAAATATAATTGGAATATCCTTTTGAAAGAACTGAATTGCGTTGCTCTGTATAATAAAATTAAAACTAAATTTAATGAAATCTATGAAAAGAGTATTGTAGTAAAGTCTTTTAAACCCCAAATTAGACCTAATGCCATAAACGAATGGATAAATGATGATTTATTATCAAAAATCAAATTAAAAGATACACTTTACAAAAGATGGAAAAGTAATCCTACAAATAAATTTTATGAAAGAGAGTATAAATGCACCCGAAACAAAGTTACAAAATTAATCAGTGTTTACAAATTAAAATTTTTCAACTCAAAATTTAAAAATTATTTTGCAGACTCAAAGAAAACGTGGGATGAAATAAACAGATTGTTAGGAAGAAAGAGTAAAAGTAACTGCGATGAAGTAATATCACAATATTTCTTAAAAGAAGAAACCACTGAACAAACATCTAACAATTTTGCTAATTTCTTTTCTGATAATGTTAGGCAATTATTACATAGATGTGATAAAAAAGCTTTTAATATTCAAACACATAGACTTCCACACAGCATGCTCTTAACACAAGCAAAACTCTGTGATATCGAAAAAGTAGTTAGAAGTTTAAAAAATAGCCAGTCGCCGGGGATAGATAAAATTAGAATGTCTGATATTAAAAAACATTTTGATATCTTAGGACCTATTTTAACTCAATTAATTAATATGATTTTAACGGAGGCAATTATACCAGAGGACCTCAAATGTAGCATCATCCGACCCATCTACAAAGGTGGTAAACACAGTGAAATTGAAAACTATAGACCGATCAGTATTTTACCTGCAATTGAAAAGATCCTAGAAAAATATATATCTATAAAATTAATAAAGTACCTTGAAAAATTTTCTATTATTGATACCCATCAATATGGTTTCCAGAAAAAAAAGAGCACAGATATACTACTTCAAGATTTTTCAAACATAATTAATAATGATCTTAATAAAAGAAAACATGTACTCGTATTATTTATTGATAATTCAAAGGCGTTTGATACTATTGATCATAGTAAATTACTGGAAACTCTTGAAGCAATTGGAATTACAGGAAACTTACATAAATTATTTGTTAATTACTTTGAAAATAGAAAGATTTGTGTAAAAATTTTAGATCATTATAGCAAAAAAAAGAAAGTTTTCGCCGGCGTACCACAAGGGTCCATACTAGGCCCTACCTTGTATATTATATATGTTACTGCAATGAAATTGATTTTCTCTCATGTAAAACATTATGTTTATGCTGACGACACTGCCTTAGTTATTTCACACGAGGATTTATTAATGGCGAGTATTTTACTGCAAATTGACTTTGTCACTCTTCAAAAATGGTCACATGATGTAGGATTAATAATCAATGCTAAAAAAACGAAGCTTATGCACATAAGATCTCCTCATGCCAATATCACCATAACTCCTAAAATTGTTTCTCATGATTTTGATTGCATCCATAATTCTGTAATACAACCATGCTCTTGTAAAAGTATTGAACTTGTTTCAAAATATGTATATCTAGGCTTAACAATAGATTGTAATTTTAAATGGGATTTACATATACAAAAAGTTTGCACAAGGCGTAGAGCTATAGTGAGCAAACTTTATAGACTGAAGTTTTTTATTCCACTGAATACCCTTAGAATAATATATCTATCATTGGCAGAATCCCTAATAAGATATGGAATAACTACATGGGGACATTCAACAAAAACAAATCTTCTTTCAGTGCAAAATTTACAATATTCCTTAGTAAAATTATTATTAAACAAAGCTGAATACGAACAAAGACATGATGTATCAAAATCATTACTATATAACTCTGTGAATTTATTATCTGTTCGTGCTATATTGTGGTTCAAAATTGCGAATCAGCATACATCTCAATCTGAGTATAATAAAATAGTGGTTCATGTTCATAATACAAGACTAACTGCAAACAATGGACTTGTTATTCCCAGATACCTAAATAAATACGGTCAAAGAACTCTAGAATACCTCGTACCAATAATTTACAACATGTTACCAAATTCAATAAAAAACTGTGAATTGACTTTCAGAAGAAAATGTATGCTAAAAAAATGGTTATGTGAAAGAATTTTTTTGTACTAACGTCCGTATTTCTAATTTTCGTTTTTAATGTTTTTTCCATTTTTATAATCTTTTTTCTTCTTCTTTCTTTCGTTTTTCCTCTGCTCTTTATTTTATATATGTAAAAATATGTGAATGTATGTATATATAATGTATATTTTATAAATTCTCTAAAAATTATTTGTAAAAGAACCCGTTGACAAACTGATATAAATCAGTTTAACGGGACTTAATGTTCAAATATGTAAAAAAAGAATGTTAAATAAATAAAAAAAAAAAATAAAAAAAACCCCTGAACACATTGGCACCCAGATTCCTCCTACCCACCCCTTATACCTTTTTCCTTACTAGAACTTCTTCTAATTCGTCTCCCTAAAAATACCCTCCACCCAGCATCCCCATAGATGATATAGGCCCTGAGGGATGTTTTCCTTTATTAGCGAGTACCCGGCATTCGTTGCAATGCCGCTAACTATATGAAATACACTATTTTTCAAATAACTCACTCGCCACCTATTGCAAAATTTTTATACAAATTTCATAACGACAGAACTCACCAGTGAAATATATTATTTTTTAAAACAACTCGCGCGCCACCTATTGCAAATTTTTTATACAAATTTCACAACGACAGAACTCACCAGTGTATAAGAAACCTTTTCGGGCGTGTGCACAACAACTCACCAAAGTTTCGTCGCAATCGGATGAATGGTACAAGAAATAATTTCATAACGCCTGAACTCAAAACCAATCTCCAAAGTTTCATCGCAATCGGATGAATGCTTTAGGAACACATAAAGGACAAACAAATAAAAATTCATATTTATATATTACGATTATTATTAATTACAGAAATATTATGGAAAAAAAAAACTATTCAATAATCTCAAAATTATCTCCCATTCACTCTTAGAAAGTAAATTTCACCTATAATATAAAATCAGTATCACATTTTCGGAGTTGAACCAATTGAACCCCCCATATTGTACATACATTAATTTTTCAGTTGTGTTTACAAACCATTGATAGCGCACCAGAAATAGTTGTTTAAAATTTACCATCCGAACCCATAGAGAACAAAGCATCTGTGAACAAATAACTTCGTAGTATTTATCACAGGAAGCCAAGCACAGCTGCCTTGGAATTTAGTCTAAATTTAAGTTTCCGATCTCCTTAAGATTAAACATAAGCCCCACACAATATAATACTTATCCACAAAAGCTTATAATGTACAGATTAAAGAAACAAAAAGTCAGTGATCTAATGAGACAAGAATTCTAGAAACATTTCGATTATGAAAAACAGTCACAAACAAAAAATAATAAATTGATAATGACATGAATTTATACCTTCACTAATTAATTTTTAGCAACTGGAGCGTTTTTGGTCTAATTTTGGCCAATTTGCAAAAACCCTCGAGCGTTCGCTGGCCAAAATGTGGCCAATTTGGAGGGATATTTTAAAACATTTATTGGAATTATTCCAAAAGTTCCCGCGCGTTATATACTTCGATTAATCATAAACATAACTTAGTAATTTCACTTATTACAAGAGATGTCTCGCATTTCTTCTGAATTATTTGTTATTGTCATTTTGCGAAACCGAAATTATAGAATTTCTTTTTTATAAATCATTGTTCATATGTAAAAAAATCATATTCAAATCTAAATTTATATCTGAGATTGTCAACTAGGCTATGGACAACATATGTAAGTACAACGGACGCCAATTTTGAAGTAAATAATTCCAAGAATTCATGGTTCATTCATTTGAACCAATTTTAAAGTAAATAATACCGAGAATTCATGGTTTATTAATTTGAACCATTTTTTATGAATCCTAAAAATATGGAATAAACGATTAAATATAGATGCAGCCAATAGGCTCTCTAACAATGAAAGCAGTTTTTATGTCTCCGTATTAAAATTCGAAGGTTTTTTTAAGAGGGCAGGAAATTTTCCATTCGGACGCTCAGAAATCCCGGACGCTGGACGCGTATTTCAATTTTTTTTATGTGTATTACTGATTTACAAATCCTATTACAATACACGTAACATTTATATAACTTTACATAAATAAGTGAAAAATTTACAATAATATATATTTAACAAATCTTGTCTAAAATTACTCTTGAAACCTTCAAGGTTAATGTTGAAGATGTCAAGAGACCTGGAGATATCATTTAGCAGCACCATACCTCTTGTCATGCTATGCTGGGCCAGAACGTCCGTTCTGCCATGTGGAATACAGAGCAAGTCGTGGTGGCGACCCTGGCGGTAGTTGTTGGGTACGAATAATTTTGTAGAATTCCAAGAGGTATGGGCTGTCAATGAAAGAGTTTATAATTTTAAAAGCCGTTACTGAAAGGGTCCCACTCCTTCTAGATTGGAGAATGTCGTAGTGCGTTTATTATTAACGCGAATGCCCGAGTGACAAATACCACCTTTCTGTGCTCACTACTGTAGAATATTTTTTTATTTGCTTTAATATAATTTGCACACAGTTATTTACTAACTAACTAGTTTTTATACATTATGTTTTATTTCAGATCTTATTATTGATTATTTATTTATTGGTAAGAGACAAACAGCTTATACATAAAATATAAAGATAAATATATACATTGTTGAATGAAGTCAAGCCAAAAAATGTTAAAGTTGAATGGAGATGAAGTTTTATTACATACAATTAGTTTTGGGTGAGAAGGAGAGGAAGAGGAATATAGGATGAGGATAGGAAATGCTCCGAATACATTCCACACTCTTGTATTAATTTTCGATCGTACGTGTTACTTCAAATCGATTTGTGAAGTGTATTGTTAAATATGTCAATATTTTGAAATTTTGTGTTATATTGTGCACATATACGGGGAATTGGTGATTTTTTTCTAAAGTTAGTTCTATGTGTAGGCAAATGAAACAAATGGGATTGCCGTGTTGATCTTGTCGGAATATGAATTAGTTCTGGCGAGTCCAGGCCATTATTAAGAATTTTAAATAATAAGATTTGGTCAAAAATTAAACGTCGTGTATGAAGGGAGTCGAAGTTATGGTAATTAATAGATTCGGTGTAATTTGAGAAGTTTATGTTTTTTTTTGTAATTTTTTTTTTTAATTCTTTCGATTCTTTCAATGTGAGCTTGGTAAAAAGGAGTCCAAATCGGTGTGCAGTGTTCTAAGTGGGGACGGATGAACGCTGTGTAAAGGGACAAAGAGTTTATTATATCTATTAGGGAATATTATACATGTATAATGTATATATTTGCTAAATTGTATTAGTTGTTTTTTTTTAAATGTGCAACTATTACATTTATATATTTTTTAAATCTGTGCTATAATGTTCTATACTATACCTTACGAGTAAATTACACTCCAATTTATTCTGTTTTAATGGTTTTTAAAACACACAATTAAAATTGCGAGTATACACACCCACTTACTTTTTAATGTTATATGTAATTTCTTCTACTTACTATTTCAGGCTTATATTGTATCATATATTGTAAATAACTGTAATTTAATTTGTAATAATTTCATGTAAAAGCCCACCAGGACGTAAATAAATAAAAAAAGTATTGTGAGTTATGACTATTTTTCGATGGTCTCAAATAAAACTCTGGCGACCCAACATTTAATATTGCACAATCCAGTATCGTAACAGAATTCATTGTCAAACATCGTAACATTCATAATGCAATTAATCAAAAACGTACACATAAAATAATATCACTCCACTTGCAACAGGGAAGAATTAACAATAAAGGATAGGTTATATTAGACTAACATACTAACATTTCCTTTTACAAATAAGCAGACAATATTTGAATTCATCCTACTACCCATCTAGTAATACTCTATATATTCTTATAAGATAATTTACAATTTTATTAATAGCCTATTATAATACAAAGTTGACGTAACTATATGCATCCCCCTTTAACATATTATGTTCCATCGAATGATAAATGGGAAAATTCCCATCAAACATGTTGTTTTCCATCACGTTTCCCTTTCTGACAGTGCGCTGGAGTGGATACCTGGATATAGACTGCATTCCTGGCTGACCTTGCAACGTGTCAGTCTCTTCCAGAAACTTGTGCAGTGTTTACCAAGTTATCCCTCATTGCCCGTAAGATAATTAATTATCACCAAGACGTGTAGCCAAGGAAGTAAGGTAAGTCCCAAAGAAAACTTAGCCGTTCGTTTTGTCAAAAGAGTTTCAGACGGCCGGCGTAGTCCAGCGGTAGGGCGTTAGACTCCCATTCCGAAGGCCGCGGGTTCGAACCCGGCATGCGAAAATAAATTTTATTTAATTGATTTTTGTTATTTCACAATTAATTATTTAAAAAATTATATATTATATTTGCGGCACGTTCCAGAGTGGAAGGTACTCTTAGTATCGCCCTGGTGAAAGACCACCATTCAGAATTGAAACGTTGCTTGAAATGGCTTTAGCCGTATTTAGTGACTAGATCTGAATAGCCAGGTACTTCACCACCTTCCTCTTCCTCATCTCCTTCTCTTCCCCACATACCTTCAGCCTCATAAGTCATATGCCATAGTCTCACTGGCTTCAGACGGGAGCAGTTGGGACTCTTGTGAGGTATTCACTATTTTTCTTTTCTCTCTGGGTTAGCTGAACTCCGAAAGCAGACAGTTTACAAAGCGTATATGGGTTCAGTCCTGTCTAGGGTTACCAGATGATAGGAATTTTCCTAACATGCCCGGAATTTTAGCTGTCTGTCAGGGAAACAGGAAAAATTGGAAAAAATTTAAAATTGTTAAGAATTTTGAAAAATATTAGAAAAAGTAAATTTAATAGAATTTTGTGAAAAATGACAAAAAACATGATTATATAGGTGAAATTACCATAAAAATTCACAACCTGAAATCCTCTAGCCATTTTCGGATCTGGTAACCCTACTGCCCGACTTGAAGTAGCACGGTTAACACCGGGAAGCAACTTTCTCTCTAGCGCTAAAACTTGACCTTTTGTCGGTCATCAAAGCTGTGACAACGCTTCCACATTTGTAAGCCTGAGCGGAGGGGTGAAAAACAAACCAATAGCATCCCTCGCCTTAATTAGCAAGAAGAAGTGATGCGGGAATGAGGAACATTTTGAGATCGAAGTATTAATCAATATACGCTCGTAAATCTGCATAAAAATCAGAAAGTTTGTTACAATACATATTTGAGAAATGTATTAGATTTCATCATGACGCTGCATCGTTTAACATTTAAAGCGTCCCATTCTGCATCTTATTCAATCACAAGTGGGATTCTGGCAGCGGAATGTGGTGTCCCATTGTCCATGTCCCACCATCTGAATTAAATCAATTAAGTCAGAGGTCACCACTTCTGTGGCGAGAGGCAGATAGAGTAGATATAGATTCCTAACAAACCAGAGAGGGGTTCATTAAAAAATAACAGATAACAATATCTCCACATTCAATAAGAGATCAATGACTTAGATACTTGAATAATATTTTTAAAAAATTGAAAAATACTTTCACTTCGTGGGATTGAACGACTGAATTTATCAAAAGCAATTTTTTGGTATTCACAATGTAAACCGATTCGTTTCGATTAAAGATTAATCGAAAATAGTGTCAAGAAAAGCATATTGTGGGATAAAACTGTATTATTTTCTTCTAGGGATTAAAAAAATAGTTTAAATGGGAACCAATACTCAAAAATTACAAAAAAAAATTATACTTTTTTTAAGTTACAGATTTCTAAAATCAAGGTATTAAGGGTGTTTAAATAATAAAGCAAAACAATCTTATACTTATACTTTTCTTTAATCTAAATATAAAACATAATTTTTTTTCTTTTTCATTCTCTGTTGTTTATATTAATTTATCCCAGTTGTTGATTTCATTGCTAAAATTGAATGCCGATTGTAAATATAACTTATTTTTTTATTGTTTCTTTTTACAAATCCTTGTGAATGGATACATGCTTTAGAAGTGGGCACATACCGATCATGGAAATTTTAAATGCTGTAAAGGACAATATATCAAAAAATTAGTTAAAAATGTAATTTTTCTCTGTCTCTTTTTCTCTTTCTATCTGCGTCGTCGAAATGTTTCTAGAAAAATAAGCGCGTCTTTTACGACATGCATTTTAAAATGATTAAAAAATATATATATATATTGTTATTTAGGGGACATACATTAATTACGTGAGCATTTTTTTTTTAAATTTAGACCCTCTATAATAATACTCTTTTAAAGTTGTCACGAGATTTTTATTGACACCCCCCCCCCCCCCTCCTCGGTATAATGAGATTTTACTGGACGGGTAATGTCGAGGGGGGGGGGCTAATTTTTGCTCACGTAATTAATGTATGCCCCTTAAGAAATTAATAAAAAATTTTAAGAATTCTTAAAGATCTCTTCTATGTTATTTTATAATAAAAATTCATAATAATTATGTAGACCTCTACATAAACAGAAGAAATGATTTTTTGAAAAAGAAAAAATGTTTCGCTCTCCTGGTCAATTAACATTTTGTCATTTACAGTTTTACGGCATTTCAAATTTCCATGATCGTATGATATTCAAAGACAAAACTAAAAATACATTATGCATTCACGCTCGTACGTGACAAATAATATGGCTTATGGGTTTATAGGTCAATTATAATATTAAAATGGTATAAACTACAAATATAAACCCGGTTAAAGTTTTCTTTGTTCCACTATTGTATATTTTCATGGCTTCATTCAATAAGGCGATTATGGAAACTCGTATTATTATTATCAATAAGTCAATATGCAGGTTTGCTACAATTCTGCGAACCTAATCCCGTATGTTTATACCGTTGAAATTAAATAAATAAAAATATCGGCGAGGGAGAAAGAAAAATTGAAAATAAAATGTAAATCACTTGTACTGAAAGGGTATTTAAAAACTAATTGACTAACTTATCATAACGCTATATTATTTTTACTGTTTATAAACAACATTTTTTTTAATTTTTTTTTATTTATTTAAGTACATTTGATACATTTAAAGCCAAAATAACAGAAATAATATTACATAATAAGAGAATATATTTAAAATGAATACAAGTGTTATTGTTATTACGTTGTTTTAGGTCGATATTAGTTCCTAGCTAGGCAGATTGCCTGTTCTAAGGAACCAAAGTTTGTAAAGTGCCAAATTGAGATTTTACTGGACAGGTAATGTCGAGAGGGGGGGGGGGGGCTTTTTTTTGCTCACGTAATTAATGTATGCCCCTTAAGAAATGTATAAAAAATGTTAAGAATTCCTAAAGATCTCTTAAAGATAACATTGTTAATATATTTTAGAATATTTAATATATTTGAGAGTTAATATACTTGAGAGTTAATATGTTTGAGAGATGAGTCACATCTTAATGATGTAATTTTTACAAAATAAATTTCTAGTGTTTTTTTTACTCTAATAAAATTTTTTACCAATATGACCATAAGTTTTTTTTTGTGATTTTTTCAAATTCGCAATCCTTTATGGCTCTTTCTGTATAAGAAATAATAGTAATGTAGGTGGATGTAATTATAAAGTAGA
This sequence comes from Limnephilus auricula, assembly GCA_951813805.1. NCBI lineage: Eukaryota > Metazoa > Arthropoda > Insecta > Trichoptera > Limnephilidae > Limnephilus > Limnephilus auricula. The sequence goes on from OX638408.1 coordinate 22,311,185, forward strand.
AACAAAATAGGTTCATGAATCAATATATAAAATACAACTGAGATTATTAGAATTACAATGAGAGATAAAACAATAAAAATACAATAGAAATATTTACTTAATAGTAAAATAACAGACGAATAATAAATAAATAATAAAAATTTTGTCATTTTAGATTTGTCAAAGAATTTGTATATAAAAATGCAAAAATCAGTAATTTTAAATACATGTAGGATTACGAAAGATTTTTTTAAATATTTATATTTAGGGATCAGTAGGATTTATCGGTCAAATTAGGAGTTCCACCGAGCCGAACTGATATGAAAATATCTGGAGTCGGTAAATTATTTTCCCATTTAATAGTCTGGTAGGTTAACATGTTGTTCTTGTATTGTTTTGTATTAATAATATTTATATAATACACTTGCATAGCGTGGATTTACTAGATGATAATTTCGATGGAAAAGTGTGTGAACGGACCTAAAAGTCTGGTACGTAAAAAAAAATAAAATTTATAGTAAGAATTCATTAATTTCAATTTTGTATTTCAGTAATTCTGATTTAAAAATATCCACAGGACCAATATTTATTACCAAGGCTTTGAAGTCTCTCTATGGACGAGTTGTGATAATAATAATACAATAAACACTAATCGATTAGTTGTGCTAATTAACAGTTTACTCAGAGGTGGCGAAATACCCCCCAAGACATATTAACATTCACAGCAAGCTGATGGGCTGGCGAGGAAATGGATGGAAACCACAGTGGCAGGACTGGAATTGACTGCGAAGGTAGTGTTCAAAAGTGGGTCATATCCCAGAACTGGAAGAGTTGGGACAAAGCATGTGGAATGAGACAATCTGGAAAACTCATAGACAGTTCAAACCCCAAACAAGTCTGGCATCTAATCAAGGAGGAAAGACACTCACTGAGGGAGCAATTAAGTCAACCAAGAAGCTTTCCTAGCATTATTCGGTGAGAAGAAAGCTGGAGTACGCGAGCGATGTTTGGGCACCATAAAAACTAGGCGGAAAGCAAGCCCAACTATTTTATCTAATATTTGGGACAATTTTATCGATAGCCCATTCCCCTTGGGATGCATTGAATTATAAGTACCACACCAGTATAGCTGCAGTCGACACCATGATCTGTTCATAGTACCGAAGGGCAGAACCAAAGTTCTGGCAAAGCATATCAAGGCAAGGGGAGTGGTGCTGTTGAATGATCTTGCAAACCATTTGGATGTGGGTGGTGACCGTTCTCTAAATGCCTTAAAACTATTTTTGAAGAGTCACCAACCTAAATGTTGGTATGGCGACTAAATTGTGCTGCAATTAGAATAATTTCTGCTGTACAATAATAAATAAAAAAGGAGAAGTAATAATAGGAAAGTGCCATCTCGGGAAGTGGAAAATAACTCTACATAGCTAGCTGTAAGGCTCTCCGCTGACGAGGCAACTGAAAACCAACTAAAACCGGCTGTTTTCTCTGTCTTGATTGGTCAAAAAGCTTGTTTAACCATAGACGAAGAACAATCAGCTGACAGCTGACAGCTGGCAACTAGCAACGGCCGACCACGGCAATCAGCAGTGCAAGTCGCAAGTCACCGCTTGCGTTACCATTGACAAAGGGTGTTTGAGTAATTGTGTAGTGTGCGGGCCATCACATTGTCATACTAAGACGGTTGCCAGTTGACAGTTTTCAGTTGCCTCAGTGGGCGGATCGCCTAAGAAATGGAAAGAGGACACATCGTTTTGGTTTAAAATATCCAACATGAATCAATTTAGACATTTTATCTGTGGAAAGGAATGGGGATTTGAAAAAAAATGTAGTAATTATTACATGTCGGTGAGCAAGCATTTAATTCTCTTTTTATCAAGATTGTGACAAGTGCCTATTTATCTGATTGATTGGTGAGATAACATGGAAGAAAGCCAATAGAATGCTATCTATGACCATGTTTTTAAAAAAATAAGTGCATAATATTCAATAAGCCGGGACAAAAACTAGCATACTTAATATAAAAATATCTTTTGGAAAAAGAAAATAAGTTACAAAACTTTTTTTATTTCAAAGTAAGCTTATGTTACAACGGTCATGCCTTCCAATAATAATATTCCAAATTACTAGTTTCTGATTGTTCGGTTTTGTATTAATGTTTTTCAAGATTTATATATGAATATTATGTGAATATAATACTAAATAGACACAAACAATACTTCAGGCTTGTATTCTGTAAATTATTATACGATTAATTATCTCTAAACCTCACATCTATGAGCTAACAGCTTTTGAGTTTAGCGGTGAAAATTTAAGTTGTATTAACATCGGGGGCACCTTAGAATGAAGATAAATAGTGAAATATCGCGACTTACTTTCTTTCTCGCGGTCATATCCCACAATGACGAAGTAATCTGCTAATCTGGACATTTCAAATTTATGTCCGGAGGCCGTTGGACCCTTCATTTAATCCCATACAAATTGACAGTTCTATCACGAACACCGCAAACAACATCATACAAGTATAACATCATTCGAACACATCACTGCATCATCATCACCTTTTTAACACGAAACACAACACAATTCACTTTAACACGCGTTAATTTGTGCAATCACTGGCTAAATTAAATCAAAAACTGCGCCCGGGAAACTATTCAAAGATTTCAAAACACAATCTGACAGAAACAAATCGAATACCTTCGCGAGAGGTTAGGATCGTTTCATTAAAAAGAAACTTCACTGTTATAGCTTATCGAAATGTTAAATGCACATTGAACTATTGATAGGTTTGTTTAAAAACAATTTGAAATGCTAGCCACACCCATTATTAATCTAATAAATATGAACGTCGCCTAGATAATATCAACTCGCCATTTTACACTAGTGTTTGACACCCTGACAGCAATTCACTTGTCCGAAACCAGCCATCTTTGCGGCGGCAAACATAGATGTCGCTACCACCAATATCAAGTAGGTACCCGATATCACTTTTTTATCAATCATGTGTCCGATATAAGAAGAGATTTTTTTCTACTGAGAACTGGGGGTGGTTAGCAAGGACACACCGGTCATCATTAGTCATCACAGCTTTTATTTAATCAAAGTTTTCGACAGCCTTGCGGTGCCTATCATCACATCACAAAAATATTGAAACATATCTTTCTTTTAAGAAAATGATATAAAAAATATTAAATTCCTGCCACCTCGGGACAGGCTCAGCCTAGTGAGGTGGCATATACCAAAAATTGCACTTAAAATGTATTTTTGGTTAATAAATAATAAAAAATAAATAAAATATATCGTTTATCAAATATTTTATCATGAAAAAAAATTACTTGCCATGGCAATATCAGTGACATCTGTCAAAATGCTTTGTTTTCTATGGTTTAGTTGTTTACTTGTTGAGGCATTTTTGTTTCCACATTTCATGATTCCATACGACTTTTGCCTAAATTAAGTGATTCTGTCAAGGTTTGTGTTTTTTGTAGTTACGGGTATGTTTTTATGAACTTATAGTTACTGAAAATTCATACATTCCGCAATTAAATCACCTTCAAGAGAGTTTTTTGGTTAATTGGAACGAAAAACCTCTGGCATTGTTTGTTTGAGGTGAAAATATGTAAATGCATTTCTTGTATTTGTTTCATTGACATTTATTATAGCTATAACAAACGTTCATATGAATCAGTTGTTTATTTTAACTTAAATATCGTATTTATTGAATGTGCATTTAAAACAAATATTTTCTTACAGACATAATGGCAGCAGAAAGGTCACGCCGAAACAATGCGGGAAACAAAATAAGTAAATTACTCGACGAGGAAGAGGAAGATGACTTCTATAAAACTACTTATGGAGGATTTGATGACGCAGGGGAGGATAAGGAATATGTGTAATTAATTTGATATGTTTTACCAACGGTAGTCTATTTGATCGCTAATAAAATAGATTTGTAAAAACATGTGTACAGATATATTAGAGAAAGAATATAAGGCCAATGTTTTTATTCTTTACGTTATACCTCACAAGATCGCCCGTGTCTAAACAGTGAAAAGACGGGAACTATATCGCCACCAGGTTGGGCAGCTTTGCGAGGCAGGACAAGGTAGGTGCTGTAAGAAGCGGATCTTGTTAGCTTGTTCCACATGCGGGCCGACTTATACAAAAATGAGCCGATTTTTTACATTTGCACCAGAAAAAAAATTCCCCTCAGAGCCTATGTCATCTTTGGGATTGATGTGTGGAGGGTCTTTTTAGAAAAGGAAGGAGTGGAAGTTCTGGGAAGGAAAAAGGTATTTGGGGTGGGTAGGATTCTGGGGTTCAGTGTGTTCGGGAGTGACGAAAGTATGAATCCACTCCTCCCACTGCGGTGCAAGGCGAAGTTCGAAGAGAGTCAGACTGGAGAGGTCAAAAGGTCTGCCTCAACCAGTCTTTTCCGAACCGGCCTGCCACGCAATTAGTTGGCAGACGCATCCACCGCCAACACCTGGACATACCTCACATCATGAACGCGGGCACCCCTGCTAAGTAACCAAACCTAGCAAACCACTTCGGGTGCCCTATGGCAGGAGAATCGGCTTCCAATTTCACCGATTTCACTGAAAATTTCAAAGTTTGTTCTTATTAGTGTCGGGAGTGTTTAGAGAATGGTTTTAAATTGTAGAAGACGTTAGGGATGCTCGAGGGAGACTTAAAACTTTACTCCAAACCATTCATAATCACGAGCAGCGATGGGTGCACATCAGCTAGTAATTATGTAATTAAATTGTTTTGTAGGCAAGGATTTGAAGCCGCAGACGTGGTGGACTCTGACTTCAGCATTGACGAAGATGACGAGCTCATTTCAGATGACGGAGCGGAGGGAAAACCCGAGAGAAAGCGCCCCGCCAACTCCAGAGCCTACAGGGTTTGTCTCCTCAATTATTTACCGTTATTGTGTAATGTATTTCAAACTATCTGCTAACACGGTGAAGAAGTGTTTTGGTAAGTGGAAACTAAAAGACTGTCATAACTAAACGCACTATTTACAAGTAGCTAGTCACTTAAAATTACGGCCTTAACCCGTCGCAGGCCGCAGTCCCCCTGGCGGGTCCGGATTTTTGAAGCGATTTTGTCCCTTATGTATAAAGAAATTGTATGAAGAACAAGGTCAGAATCGCTTCGGCCATTCTCGTTCTCGACGTAACAAAATACTGCGTAGCGTCTAGCCTCTCGGAATAATTCAAATTAATTCACGATGACGCGCCGGGCATCAAAGATGGCCGACTAAATGGCCGCAGCGTGATAATATGAATGGAGTTGTAGTCGGAGTCTATATTTTTCATTGTTTTTTATATAAATCCATTGTGGAAAGCATAGATTTGAGTGATTATTAGGAAGATCGTTTTATCTACATTATTTTGATGTAATCTTTGTAATATATCACAAAAGAAATGTTATAAAAATTGAGTTCGTAAGAAAGATGAGAAATGTCAAATATTTTACGTCGTATTGAAAAAAAAATATTTCCTATGCTGGCTTTCAAAAGGTTAAACACAAAATATCATTTGACCGGTCAGTGGTGGTAGAAGGAGATTTTCAAATATTGTCAGGTTATTCGTAACCCGGGAATGTTTGTCTTTCTTTTTAAAAGAAGAATATTGATTGCTCTTAATTGGGACACGTCAGGCACCAAAAATTTTGTCCCAAATAAGCTGCTAACCCATAAAGATAGGTAAAAAAAAATTATATAGATGTTTTATAATACGTAGTTACCTCCACATGTTAAATTTATTTGAGATTTCTGACGATGTTATTAACCCGACGAGCGTATGGTTGGGTGTGGTAAACCCAGACCAAGATAAATCTATCAATATTTTAATAGCGAATTATTATTATGCTCTGCGCCCTGATTGGCTGCGCGAGGAGAGAATTTAGTCACCCACCGGTCAGTGAGGCTGTTAGACGATGTCAATGTCGTCAGCGGGTAAATTTACCCACCTGGCGTTTGGTGTTACTATTTTTCACAAGTACTAAGATTAGTTGTAGAAGAAAAAATAAATTATAATTTGTGTTAGTTATGAATAAAATCTTAGAAGATGTTAGTTTTTTTGGGATTATATTTAGATTTATATAAAAATGGACAATAATGTGCCTTAAGTTGAATTCTGTAAGAAAAATGTTGATTCTAATAAAAATGATAATAACACTTTTATACCTAGTTTCTAATATCAAGTACTTATAAAACAGTTAAATTAAGTATACCATCGAATTAAAAACAGTAAATAGTCAAAAAAATATCTAAGTAAGAATTTCGGGTGTAAATTACCCATCTTACGCTCGATGTTACAACTTAGATTACTCCCGATTAAACGGAATAGTGTCCCAGATAACCAAAGTAAATTTCTTGCTTGATTTCTGTTCCTTGGCTTTTGACCCAACTAATCGACTGTCCTGATAAACCAGGTAGTTAAGTAGAATCGACTGTATTACGTTATTTAAAAAAATTAATTATTCTGTGAAGTCTAAAAAATATTAAAACACAACAGTTAAGTCAAAAATAATAACATTCATCTTTTAATTGTTTTTCTTTTTTAACATTAACTCCACACGGCTTTGAGGAAAATAATTTCTCTCAGGGCCTACGTCATCTTTGAAGATGCTGTATGTAGGAAGGAGAAAACACAGAGGCCCGCAAATCGTTCCACAGCCGAGCTGTTGAACAAACTGTTTTCATGTGACAAATGTCAACCATGGACCCGACTATGCGCCGGTGCCGGGGATATCAATGACGCTAGTTCCTCGGAGCATCTTCCATTAAAATACCGGTAGAACAAGGATAGCATTCCCACACGACGCCTGTGCTCTAAAGATTGCAATCCGTTTGTTAAGACAGGAGAATCTATCAAGCGGCCCGCCCGTTTCTGCACATAGTCAAGGATTTTTTTCAGGTACTTTGAGGCTCCTGACCAGAGGTGGCTGCCAAATTCAACAGTGGGGCGCACTTGCCATTTGTATAGTTTTAGCAGTTCTGTACTTTTAAAGTATCTGCGGGCCCTGTACAGTACGCCCAGTTTCCGAGAGGCTAATTTTACTCTGGCTTCGATGGAGCTTCCGTACCTGAGCTGCTCACTTAGAGTTACACCGAGCATATCAATGGAGGGCCTGTTCGGAAGATTGCTACCGTTGAAGAAGACTAGAATAACCATTTTATTTTATATCGATTAAATTTCAAAGTTATTTATAAGTGATTTTATTAAGACCTCCAGAACTTGAATGGAACTTTCACTGCACTTGAGTATTGGCTTTGAAATTTGTAAGAATTGTGCAAATTCTGTGAAACAACTGACCCATAAATAATGAGTATTGTTAACCTCTCAGGCTTCGACCGTATTTTGTCAGAGGGTCAAAATATTGCCGTTTTGCAATAAAATACAAATAAATGAAATTCTTCTGAGTATATCCAAAAACTAAAAACTATTTTGGAAAGGTGAAATTACGCTTTCAAATTTTGTAATTTGAAATAAACTTTTTTTTTAATGCAAACATGAAAAAGTTTTAAAAATGGCTCACCATACGTTTTTTCTAACTATTATTTCTGATAATGAAAACATATAAAAACACTTACATATTTTATCAAACAAATGTATTATAAACGTTATTGTCGCCTTGCTTTTTGTCATTTCATGTGAAAATTATTAATAAAAAATTAATAATTTTTTTTTATTTATTTTGCGGTTAACTTGAATATACAGCATGATATTTTCTCTTTCTAACACTGTTTAAATCATATTTTTAACCATGATTGTAAGGGAGACAGAATGATTTCTGTAAGACCCATATGAGATGTTCTGAAAACCAAACGAATAGACCTGACCGATTAAAAGATTTTCAATTACCAATGTCTAATAGAATGTGTTATGTTTTGTGTTTGTACAGGAACCAGTTAAAGCTAAACCTAAAGCAGCCAAGAAGACCACGGAAAGATTGAGACAGAGAAAGAAAGTCGTCGTTGATCCCTCTATAGAGGACGATAGCAATGACCGTGACACTTCAGTTCTTTCAGCATCTGGTAAATATTACAGCCGAATACTTCATTTTTTTCCCTAACTAATGTGTAGAACTACGTGATCAGTGAACACGGAACGAACAATCCTCAGAAGTGTAACCTGCACAGATTTGAAAGAAAACTGATGTCATTAGTTCATATTATTTTGAAGTAAAACTTCTTTAGACGCGATATGACGAGTAATTCAGATGTTTTTTGGACGGAAATAATGTTTTCAAACAGAAATGACTTTGGTACAATTACTACCAACTATGTTTGTTTTTATTTATCAAAGGGTTCTCGCCTTCGCTAGAATATTGATATGAATGCCTACAGATGAATAATACACAGCTACACCACCAGCTATTGAGTATTGAGAAATGCAATAAAAATTATGAATATAGATTCGCTCTCGTTTTTTCATCCAAGTTTCGAAAATAATAAAAATATCGAGAACCCTTTAAAAATGAAAACAAACACGGATGACAGTAATTGTACCATTTTAGTAATACCTGCCACAACAGTCAAAGAAGTTTTACTTCAACCGCACGTAAAGGTTAGACGCACTCACATTTGGATACGTTTTTAGATTTTCACGGCCAAAAGCATTTTCGTTGTTTGTTTTTGGGGTGTTATGCCGTGTTGTACTACCTCCTTCTTTAGCCGACGTTTCGGACAGCGTTGCAGTGTCCATCATCAGGGCAGATCCGTCGATGTGATCCGGATCTGCCCTGATGATGGACACTGCAACGCTGTCCAAAACGTCGGCTAAAGAAGGAGATAGCACAACACGGCATAACACCCCAAAAACAAACAACGAAAAAGCACTCACATTTTTTTATTTATTTGTTTTATTTTTTCAAAGACGTGTTGAGTTGAATTGATTCTGAGTTATCATGGATTTTTTTATCTTTCAGGTAGAAAGTCAACCAGGCGATCCACAGCTGTGAAGTCTGCAGAGACCAGGGAGAGGTTGAAGGTTCGCACGGAGCTGCAGAAGGTAAAGGTAAAGAAGACAGTCAAGGAAGCCAGGATGCCCACTCAGGAAGAACGCTTAGCCGAAGCTGTCATTACGGAGAAAGAGAATATAAAGAGCTTGGGTAAGCTTGGCTGTATTTCTAATTGAACAGTTCCCTCCGAATAATGTTCTAACCATCAAATTGGTCAAAGCTTCAATTGAATTATATTCTACCAACTCCTACGGTCAATTAAAAAAATTTCCCTCGGCCTCAGGAGCCCTTGTAACCTTACTTTCTGCATGACCCTCACATGTTTTATAAAAATTACCATTGTGAGTACATAATTTTTAAAATATCATCTTGATGATTAGAACCATAAATAAACCACTCATTAGATTGATATCTTCGGGCTTTTTGTATGGTGCAACTTTTGACACTATTTAACCATGGATATGCCAAACAAAAGTATTAATTGACAATACATACCATAGACGAGGAGAGAGGAAACTAAAAATGCCACTGAGTTCTTCCACGGACATTCTAAGTTCTCTATGGGATGCGATTATTTGACATCATAATGACGTCACGCGTCTTTTTATTTAGTTACAAATTTGGATTGGAGTTATACTCGTGGTTAGATTAATGTTGAATTAAATTAATAGAGAACAGAATGCTGAAATATGAAGTAACATTTCACAACGGTTTTCTATTTACCAACCCTGAAGTTAGACATGGAAATGGCAGATAAGGAAAATAAGATTAAAAGCATGAATGTATAGTGACCTGCCTATATCGCACTGATTAGGACTGCGCTACTGTCTTTTACCAACACACTGCACTTGCTACCTACCTACGTAGATCTACCGGCGAATTATTATTTGCCACCTTCTCGAAAGGTCTGGAATCTGCAATACGCAATGCACAGTGCTGGGTCGTAATTTCGAGAAGTTTCCAGCGTGAGCACATTTTAGCCTGCCGCTCAAGTACTTGCCAAATCGGCTATATAAGCCGCGACTACAGCAGGCCAGTCTTTAAGTCTTTCAATTCATCATGTTCAATAATCTACCGGCCGCGCATTAACGTTCTTATTTGCAGTTCCGCTCGCCTCGGAATAATTTTATTGCGATTGTATAAACTGTACATTTGTAAATAGTCAACTGTAAATACATCATCATCTCACGCAATCATCATCCAGTGTTATTATTCCGACCAGCACGCGCGGAGGTATCTCGACTTATCGATACCTCCTTTTCAAATGGATGCCCAACAACATTTCCTCCCTTATCAACCGGAGGCCCAAAATTTCCTCCAAAAATGCAATAGAAATGAGATCCTTATACTTTTATTAATTTTTAAGTGAACACCACACAAGAGTTCCAACTGCTCGCAGCTAGGCGATTATGGCATGCCTAATTGGAATATGTTGTTAGGCTGAAGGGAGTAGGGAGGAGAGGGAAATGGGCTAGAGGGAGGTAGGGAAGCCCCTGGCTATTCAGATCTGGTCCATATAAATTATTAAATTATTGCTTTATGTTTCCAGAACGTTATCAACTTTTGGAGTTAGAAAAGAAAATAACCAGACCATCACAAAGGAAACTGGATGGCCCCTATATAAGGTAAAACAATTATTAATGGAAGGCGGGTTTGGGTACCTTTTATTGGATAACAACACCTTTGCCGTAGGTCACTTAGTTTGGTGACTTAGCAGGAGTGCACAGGTTCATGGGGTGAGGTTTGTCTAAATCTTAGCGGCGGATGCGTCTGTTCACTTACTGTGTGTTGGGCCTGATTGAGAGAGACCTTGACCTCCCCAGCAGGACTCTCATGGCCCATCACTTTGCACCGCTGTGGGAGGGATGGAATCACGCGTCTGTCACTCTTGGACCCAGAACTTTCTCTCATTCCTTTCCTTTAAAACACCCCACTGCACAGCATCCCCAAAGATGAAATAGGCTCTGAGGGAAATTATTTTCCTCTGTAATACTGTTGGCTAAGGAAGGAGGTTGCGCAACAGGGCATAATACCCCAAGAAACAAAATCACGATAAATCCGAGTTCATTGAACCAGAGTTACAATTACTCACAGATTGATAGACCCACAACCGAGATTAATATGTTAGTCGTTTGAATAATACATTATTTTTATACTTCTTTCAGATACCACTCGTTTACTGTAAATCCCATGGTAACAGTTTTATCATCGAAAACATTTGAACCTAAAGAAAAATCCAGACCTGAAGAAAGCGAAGAAATAAAAGATGAGAAGATGGAAGTTGATCAAAATGATACACTGGAGACTAAAGTTAAAATTGAATGCTCCGATCCGAAACCAGAATCAGGAAATGCAGCAACTAACAGGTATGGATGGATTTAATAAACTACAGTCTTCTTCTTCTTTCGTATGGTGGGGGGTCAGAGGGGGACATCTAGGTCTGCGAGCCAGTCAAGGGCCTCAGGCGTCGCCCTGTGGAGGTCCACAGCATCTTTCAAAATCAATTTATGTTTTTTTGTAAAAAAGTGTCAATATGTCTAGAATTTGATTTAAAAGGGACTAATTTCTGATATTCTCTGGTAATAACCTCTTAACCCTTCATGCTGATTTGTTCGCTTTTGGGAATAACTCATATAGGTCTCACAGAAATGTGTCTCCCTTACTGTCGCGGTGAGAAATATTATCTAAACGGTGTTAGAAAGAGAAAACACCACGCTTTATTTTCAAATCTAAAAGTTAACCACAAAATAATTAAAATGTACACCTCTATGGAACCAAAATTACCAACCACAATTTAAATAAAAATTATCCCACTTTAGGATTTTTTTTTATTAATTATATTTATATTTACATTTACATTAACATTTATAATACATTTGCCTAATTAAATATGTACTAAATTAAATATGTAATTAATTTATTTTTTTTTCATTATCAGTAATTTTAGTTAGTAAAAACATAAGGTGAACCATTTTTAAAACTTTTTAGGTTTGCGTTAAAAAAATTTATATTTAAAAAAATTATCTATTTATTTCAAATTGTTAAATTTAAAAATATATTTTATCACCTTTCAAAAACAGTTTTTAGTTTTCGAATGCGTCTAGAAATATTACATTTATTTGGATTTTATTCGAAAGTGGAAATATTTTGACCTTCCGACAAAATAGGCCCGAGGCCTGAGGGGTTAAAGTAATAAACTATTTTGGATTTGTTCCTGAAATCCTGAGATGACCCAAAACGCATAGAGCATGCATAATTACGGAGGCAATTGAAATTCACAAAAATCCAATTAATTAAAGGGGCTAAGCTCAATATTTTTTGGTATCCAGTAATTGACGGCTACATCAAAATTAAATGCTAAAAACCATTTTAAATTGCATCGTAATACCAGCTCATAGAGGGTTGGAGCTGGTCAGTGGCGGCTCGTGACTTTTGGTGAGCTAGAGTGCTAATATTAACAAAAATGGCATTATTGATGTCGTCGTAGTCGAAAAATATTTTTTATTTTTTTTTCGAAAATTTATTTTTTGTATGAAGATTTTCAGGAAATCTGTGCGGCGCACAGCAAAACTGAAATTTCCTGAAAATCTTCATACAAAAAATAAATTTTCGAAAAAAAAATGAAAAATATTTTTCGGCTGCAACGACATCAATAATGCCATTTTTGTTCATATTAGCACTCTAGCTCACCAATAGTCACGAGCCGCCACTGGAGCTGGTAACAGGGTATCGCATTTACATACACAAACTTCACCACAATCTTCGTTTACACATCTACCCTGATGACGTACACTGTAATGCTATCGGAAACATTGGCTAAAGAAGGAGGTAGCTACACGGCATGATAACCCAAAAATAAATAAAAGTTGTACTAAAACCTGGTCGGCATTAAGAATATAAAAAATTAAAAGTGGTGTTTACTAAGTTATTGTTTTATTTTAAATTATAATATCAAATCACAAAGTATCTGCTTCATATAAACAATGGTAATACTACAATTTGATTAAATATTTTCTTCCTTTGATTTTTCAGTGAGTCTATAAATGATCCCTCCATTCCACAAGACGTATCCATGACCGACTTACCAGGCTCCAAGGAGAAATCCGAATTCAAAGAACCCGCCATGTAAGATACTGTTTTTAATGTTGTAAATAAATACAATTAAATAAATGTCCAAGTGAATCAAATATTTAGAAAAGTATTAATGCAAGAATGTGAATGAAGAAGCATTGGTCAAGACAGAGTTGTGTGGGTGGTCCATCCTCTCTGCCTACCCCTACGGTAGGCATTTTCATGAAAATAAATAAGACTGGTCGGTGACTGAGTTGACAAATGCGTCAGGTTCCCACCTTGGCGGTTCAATTTCTCGACTTTTTATTGCAGAATAAAAAAGAGATTTTAAAATTTTGGTTATTCGTAACCTGGGAATTAAAATGAACTTGGTACATAGGGCCGGTATATCAGTCTTTGCTAAGGAGCACATTCCTCGCTCAACTTAAACCGCCGAAATCAGCCGCTTAAGCCGTGGTAAGCCGCAGAATAGTTCCTTTGCTAGACGCTGTAGCGCTATTGGCAAAAACACATCTGCCATCTGTCAGATTTCACATTGCTTCGGTGTTGATCTGCTACGTACGGACGCAATAAATTACATTGGAGGAATAAGTTTACCTATCAACATGGAATTTCGAACTTTCTTCGAGTGATGACGATTTAGACATCGTTTGACATTTGGTTGTTTGATAATAACCATAGAGTCCATAGATACTTACATAAATAGATTGATTCGGCGTAGAAATGACTAAAATTATCATAGACTAAAAGTTTAAAAATCAGCTCAAGGATTACGACTGATATACGGATTGTGTGCTAAGGCTGAGCTCCACATTTCGTCAAAGCCGAGCTTTAAACCAACTGATATACCGGCCGATAGCAAAGCCAGCCTTTCCTATTCAAATTATACAGTGAAACTCTTTTATAAGGTTTTCCAAGAAACTGGAAAATAACTTTTTATATGGAAAACTTTATGTAGGAGTAGCTGAAGCCTCCGGCGTTGCCTGGGTTTTACCCAGAATTTTTCAAAATCAAAAAAAAAATTCCTCTTATTTTGAACTTCAAGTGTGCAAAATTTCATTGAAGTATAAAGATTCTGCATTAAGGGTTCAAATTGCATTTTATTTTTTAACCTCTCATCGGTCAGCCACCCGCCGGAGGGCTTACGACAAATGAGAGATTAATGAACCGAAAGAACAAAACTTCTTAACCCTAGATAACTAAACTGTTTTCATTGTTCAATTGTAACTACACTTTCGTCGAGTGTACTAAGCAAAAAAACACTAGTAATAAATCAAAAATATTTAATTAAGATAGGAACTTGTTACATACACAAAAGTAAGGTTTATATTTTTATTTTTATATCATTTTTTCATTATTTTTATATCATGTTACACCTTTTTAGGCTATATTTCTTATGGTATGAGTGTATACAATATTTTTTTTTTCTATGAATGTAAACAATTATTTCTTAATAATTAATTTAATTTTTGTTATAATCCATTAAGTTAAAAGAACCCATTGACAAACTACTCAAAAGTAGTTTATTGGGACTTTTTCTCTGTTTTTGTATTATGTTTTTATTTGATGTGTATGTATTATTCTTTGTTTTAAATGTTTCTTTAAATAAAAATAAAAAATTGTTCAATTGTAACTTCACTTTCGCCAAGTGGACTGCGCAATAAAACACTAGAAATAAATAAAAAATATTTAATTAAGATACGAACTTGTTACATGGCACAAAAGTAAGGTTTATAATGAACAAATTAATATCAAAATATCAGTCTACACAGTGACCGGACATGTCAACATTATGTGGACCACAAATAGCCTTTCTACATCTGGTGCAACGGTGTTTAGTCATCCTCCAGGCCTTGGATGGACACAGGTAGCAAATTTTACACACGTTTGACGTAGATTGAACCGGAGCTTCTATTGTAGAAGATTCGCCAAGAATACCCTCAATCATGACCGTACCTCAATGTACGTACCTTAACAATAAAATTGTTGTTATAACTAAACTTTCATCCAGCGAACGACGAGATGGTCATAGGGCACGTCCTACTATGCGTGTGGCCGCAATCGCGTCACGTGCTGCACTGTTTACTCAAATTTGGAAGGTAATGAAAGAGTCAAGGTCGGGGAGCGGGGGAAGTAGGTGATTTCGAATTTCGCCAAGTAGCGCGTCGTCACCTCGACGAGCGATTAGTTATTTAGGGCTAAGCACGAAAACTTCTTATGTGGAAATTTCATAAGAGGGTTTCACTATATAATCTTGTTTTGTTAAATTACCTTTTCAGACCAGAGGAGCCAAAACCCTTATCCAACGATTCTGAGAGATACGAGAGAACCACAATCACATTTGTGAACGATGTCCATGACAAAGCATTTTCCAAAATATTCCCCAGAGACCCGCCGCCAAAGATTAAGGCTAAGCTGTGTGCTGTCACCGGGTAAATAATCATCTTTCTTAATAATTAAACATTGGATAATGCAGTAAAACTCTCTTAAGAGGATACCCGGCGGTGATTTTTCCATACAAACGTATTCCCTATTTATCTCTCTGGATTTTAACCCTAGAAAAAATATTGTTTTTGCATAAAATAGATATCAACTACTAGTGTGTCGGTACTTTTTGTTTTTTTTGGTAAGTTACTTTTTATAGAAGTTATGACCTTCCAAAAATCAATAAAATTGACTGGTTTAAACGCCGTCAAAAGATGTTCAGTATACAAACCAGACAATGTTTTTTTAAAAAAAGCAAAACGTACAGACATAGAATAGTTTTTTCTTATGTAGTTGGTAAAAAAAAAATTGAAAATCAGTCCACTTTTGGAGGAGAAAAGTGGGGAATACAAAACCTCCATTTTAGTTAGGTGTCAGTGCATTGTCCCTTTCGCTCAATATCCGGTGGAGTAAGAACAACAGTGACAGCAATATTTTAGTAAAATCTATTTCTGCACCACCGGGTATCATCTTAAGAAGTTTTCCAAGGGACCGAAGAAATCAAACTTCTTAAGCATGAAACTTATTAAGATGGTTTCACTGTATGTACATAAGTTTTAGCTTTTTTTATGAACAACTAGCTGACCCGGCAAACTTCGTACCGCCTCAGAATCAATAAATGTTGTGTTTAATTTATTAGCTGAAGTAAATGAAGTTTTTATTAAGTTAAAATAAATAGGTACCTACTCTAAGTTCAAAAAATGAAATTGAGCTGTTGATTAAGCATGAAATGTTCGGCACACTACATACACCATTGACAGTTCGAATTGATTCAAATTATGTCGACCAACGCACATTATTTGAAAAGCCGTTCCATACAAAATATGTGAAAAAATTTATTTTCTTCATAATTATTTTTTCCGTGATTTTTTCCGATGTTTTAATAGTTATTCTGTTAATCGGGACGGAGACAAATACAACAAATCAAAGATCATAAAAATCGGTCCAGCCGCTTGAGTTATAAATGGTGTAACTTAACCGACTTTGTTTTATATATTAAGATGAATATGTATTTGAACTTTTTAATAATAATAATTGGATAATTTGTGGAGCACCGTTTTTGTGAGAAATCACCCCAAGGGCGCTGGGTTTACTAGGGTAGTACAGCTCTGCAATAAATGCTGGCCGACATATACATAATTTATAAGATTATAAAGGGGCTCTTAGATGGTTTAGACATTTAGAGTGAAATGAAGAAATGATAATATAATGAAACCCTCTTAAAAAGTTCCCTTTTAAGAAGTTTGGATTTTTCGGTACCTTGGCCCAAAATTGGCCTTTATCCCACATATAAGGTTTTCCTGTGAAGTTTTTTTTTTCAGTCCCTTGGAAAACTTCTTAAAAACGTATCTTCTTAAGAGGGTTTCACTGTATGTGAATATTTTAATTCTTCTGTGGTTAACTTTTAGATTTTAATATAAAGTGTGATGTTTTCGCTTTCTAACACCGTTTAGATCATACTTCTCAACACGATAATAAGGGAGACACAACTCTTTCTGTGAGACCTATATGAATTGTTCCCAAAAGCAAACATTTTAGCCAGAGGGGTTAATTTTTAGCATACTTTTTTGTCTATATCCACTATAATCCACCGCTTTATAATTGGACATTATCCGTCACAATCCGTGAGAGAGTAGTGTATAATAAGTATTTTAATTTCAGACAACCGGCACGCTATATAGATCCCGTGACCAACCTGCCCTACAGCTGCGTAGAGGCCTTTAGAATACTCCGTGAGGCTTATTACCAGTTGCTGGAGAAGAGGGGAAATCAATCCCGACCTGACGTTGCTGAATGGTTGACTTGGTACACGGCCAACAGGAATAATTCACAAACCCTCATTAAATAATAATCGGATTAATGTCATCGTTCAAATGTTAAATAAACACATATAATGCAATAAAAAGATTTGAAAATAAATTGTATCTTTGCTTCATGTAGATAGCTTCGCCCAGTGAAAGCGACTCAGATGGAGATCAAAAGGAAGAGGTAACTCAGCCAGACATCTTCCATTGAAATACCAGTAGAACAAGGATGGCATTCCCACCCAACTCCTGACGGGAGAAGCTATCAAACTGACCGCCAAAAAATTATTTAAATTTTTTTTTTTTTTTTAAATTATAAGTAATAATAATTGGATAATTTGTAGAACACCGTTTTTATAAGAATACCCCCTCAAGGGCGCTGTAATATAGTAGCTCTAGCTCGCGGCTCTAATACAAATACGTCGCCTACGATGTAGTGCTAGTACACCAACTACCTCACCACCTTGTAGTAATACAAAGAAAAAGAATTGGACCTCAAATATGTCCCATACACCAACTACCTAATCACCTCATACATTTGTAGTAATACAAAAAAGAGTTGGACCTCAAATACGTCCCATACACCAACTACCTCATCACCTCATACATTTGTAGTAATACAAAAAAGAAGTGGACCTCACATTCATCCCATGCAATGTAGTAATACTACACCAACTACCTCACCACCTCATCTTTGAAGTGGTACAGAGAAAAAGAGTTGGTACAAACACATTTTGTGAGGTGACGGGACATTTTACGTCTTTGTATGGGACATTTGTAGTGCATCTTGTATGATGTACTCGACACTACTGCCGGTGGACTAGTGGACGCAATATTGAATTGGGTACGGAATGAAAAGTATGCCTCGGCAGCGAATGCGCGCTCCGCCTTCATCCACTCCATGCTTTTATCCAAACCAAGTGGAGATAAAACTTCAAGCCCCACCCCGAATATATGTATCCCCACCCTCCTCGCAGCAACCATCGCTTCAGGGTGCCAAATTCAAATAAACAAGTTGCTCTGCCCCGCCCTGTATTTAACATGTTTAAATGTCGTAAGAATTAAAACTAGAGTGAACATGTTCATAATAGTATTTGTTGGTTTTCTACAACGCAATTAATTTGTTTGAGATGGCTATGTTTGCAAATAAATTATTTTTAATAAATAAAGATTCTTCTTCTTCGATGGCGCTACAGCCCATATCGAGCTTTGGCCTCCCGCAACATTCGCCTCCAACTCCTCCTGTCCTCAGCGGCTGACTTCCAGTTTGTTATCTGGAGAAGCTGTGCTGCATCCCCTCTTACTTCGTCTTCCCACCTCAGTCTGGGTCTTCCCACTTTTCTCTTTCCACCTGGGTGTCCAGCCATAATTCTTTTTGGGACGCGTGTGTCCGGTATTCTCTGTACATGTCCAGCCCATCTCAACCTGAGGAGTCTCATATGGGCTGAGATATTGGGGGCCTGATATATATCATACAGTTCTTTGCTGTGCCGGATACGCCACTGTTCCCCCTCTTTCACGGGTCCACATATTCTTCTTAACACTTTTCTTAAAGATTAATCGAGTTAATTGTTATTGTGGATTAAAGATAATGAATGTATCTGTCTGATGTGTTGCAGTTATTTTTGGTAAGTGCGTCAAAAATTCCATTTTAGTGCAATGAAATGTGTGCATTTCACGAACAAAATTTCTGATAAATACTTTTTCATATGAAACATTTTGACATTCAAACTCTTGAGAACTTATCAAAATTCAGTTTTACTATAGATATTTGTATGTGTGATAAAAATACATATATTTAATGTGGACGCAAAATTCAACTTTATTTCTAGAAAACCCAGAGAATATATACTTTTACAATGTTTACGATTTTTTTAATACATTTTTTATAGATAAGGGATGGTTATTTAAATATAGGTGAATTCATTGGCTATAAAGCACTTTATTCGGTTTATATGTCTCCGTATTATAGCACTCTTCTTAGGATGAATTGCCTTAGACACAAACAAAAAAAAATCGGGGATATGATTTTTTTCATTTGGGCGGAAAATTTCGAGTAATCCGAGAAAAAAATATTAAGCCGCGCTGTCGCTCCAGTGGTTATGTACACTAGTGTGGAGCACGGATGTATGAAAAAATTTTTTTTTTAAGATTCAGATTTCTAAGAGGGGGGGATTTGTGCCTTATGTTAAAGTAAAAATACGTGGAATTTTTCATTTCATTTGATTAAGATCTTCAGCCTCCGCAGTGACCCCATAAATTGAAAATTAGGGTAAAAAGTTTAATGTTTATAAGGCGATACATTGTGATAAATTTAGTGGTAAGTAGGTGTTAAATGATAAACAATATATAATTAAGATATTTTTTAATGCATCGCTGTAAAAAAAATTTAATTCGAAACATACTTATACATTTATTATTAAGGTTTAAAATCCTTTTTAGTTTCAAATTTAGGCATTTTGTTTTGCGATTCCAGCTTGACATTTATCGCACCTAATCGCGACTTTCTTGTGCACTGAGAAATGGAAGCCTCTTTTGTATTCTTTACAGCTCTTTCAGCAGAGAAGCCTTATAAACAATAGTTCGCTTTCACCACCAGATTCCACAATATTCTGAATTTCCTGGTCCGATAAGTTTTTAAAAATCGATGGTTCGGTTAAGTTTTCCTGCCAATTTATTAAATCAATATATGTAGAAGCATTAAAATCTATCAATATTTAGTATCAGCTCTCTAACATGTTTTTTATCATCTGTTATCATCGCAAGAAGAATCCCTTCAGGATGCGCAAAGTAGCCGTTTCTTTGGATAACAGGATCTATATTTTTTTTATAGTTTCTGGCAGGTATCTAGAGACTTTAATAATATTGAACAGATGACGCGTACCATCATGCTTGATGGTTGAGAACCAAGACAAGTTTTCAAATTTTCAGATGGTTCTTCAGTTGATGCATACAAACGTAGTATTCGGTTGGCACGCGTGATCCAACGGGCATGTGATAGATAGCAATTTTATACAAGTACTGTTGGTCTGAACTCAGATCTTTGGCCATTTCTGGTAGCATTTCATAGGTTTCCAGTGATTTTCCCAGTGAAGCAATATAAGATTTAGGTCCCGAAGTACACCCATTGAGATGAAGAAACAGATGTTTCAAAGGCAGTTCGTTCATGTGGAGCAAACAAATTATTTACTGAAGTGGTTTTTGTAGCCTTTTCTCAAGCAGTTTTATAATTCTAGCATACTTTTCAGTATTAACATTCGTACCATCACAACCAATTGCCATAATTCTATTTGGAAAACTTCTTTATAACCCTGTTATCGCGGTTTCTATTCCTTTTGCTGTACCAACATCAGGTACCACGTATCCCATGTAAATGAATCCCGGCTTTTGAATCACTGAGATATGTTCTTCCACAACCATAGTCCTGTAGAATTTACCGCCCTTTTTAACAATTTTCAAAGTTTTGTATTTTTTCCCATCAAAGTATAAAACCAAGAGCTCTGTAATTGTTGCATTTTCCATTATTTTTTCACTGGTTTTAGTTCTCTCTCTTCATAACTTGTGCCGATCAATGACCTCAACATCAGACCCAATGTCGAACAAAACAGATGATGCTGTTGCTGCTGCTGCTCTATCAGACACTCCATACCTATCACGTGTCTTCGATAATGTAGGAAAAATAAGTGTCGATTTTTTTAATTTTCTTTTCAATAACGAACATGGAGCGTTCTGATTTTTCTGACTCTAATGATGTCGCTGAAGCAATACTAACATTTAAATCAGCTAACGTTGAAGTGTTTAAGGATGTGTTTCGGCGATTCTCTAGTTCATAATTCATTTTTAGAGTTAGGAACCTTTTTATCCTTAGGACATAAATATTGAGCGAATGCTTTGCGCTTGCATGCTGAAATATCAAAAAGTATCTTACTGCTTTGGTGAAAACTATTTAACTTGTCCGGGGAGAGCCTCTTGGTAGATTTGAGTAGATTTTTGCACTTTAAATAATATACTTTCAACGTTTGAAGGATCATTGTTCGCGTCACTGTAGGAATAGATGCAGTTTGCCATACATTTTCAATTCTCGACATTACTGTATCTGCTATCTCGCCAAAAATTGGTTCTTTTGCAGTTTCTGATTGCAATTCCAGTTGTTGTCTCGTCCACTCATAGTATTTCTCTGCATCTTCGTAAGTAGGTAGAACGTTCTCTTTCATCTCACAAACATCACCAAATAGAGGACATTTGAATACACTCGGAGTTCTTTGCATAATTGCCACGAAAGAATATCGAACGTATTTTTAACGACAAACGAGCGTGCGACTGATCCGAGCCACGAACAAGAGCACGATCATAAGCACGATCATAAATAAACCACTTATAGCATGATGCGACAAGTGCAAGCAAGCTAAGTATCTCTTTCCTTATTTAAATTATAAAACACTAATTCGAACTTCTTTTTATTTTGTGTCGAATCTATTTTATAACATGTAAACTTTCTTGATAAAAATTAGTATGTTTATTCAAAACTATCGTACATAAACATGACTTCCAATGAGAGTGTAAAACCGACTATTTTCATAAATTCAATGCCGTTGCGGAGGCAGTTACCCTAAACAAAATTGAATAATATTTTACATGGCTTAAATTAAACCCAAAAGGCACCAAATTTTGACTATTACATTACCGTCAGGTGAAAAAAAAATTTCAACACACATATTACCCTCGTATGCAGTTTATTCTTGTAGGAGTAGGTACCAATAATATTCCCCGACGCTTTCCCCAGGTACCTAAATAGATTAAAACTTTAATAGCTGGCAGCACTTAAATGTAAATGATCATGTCACTTTTCTATCTAATCTATCATCGCTATCATCTATGGTCCCATCTGTCAAAAGTCAAATTGACGTGGTTTATGTTTACAAATATTAAAATAAGCATGTTGTGTTATTAAGCGTTATTACGCACATGTTTAATATATATCCGTACATCTTGTTGAGATGAATAATACCCCAGGGCATAAGTATTTCGAACAGGCACAATGTTACCGAAGACCTGTGGACGGATTGCTTCAAAACAAAATATTAAAAATAATTGTGGTCGGCGATTCTAACGTGGGAAAAACATGCCTCACCTACAGATTTTGCCAGAGAGCGTTCCTGGAAAAAGCCGATGCAACTATCGGGGTAGATTTTCACGAGAGAACTGTTAAAATAGGGGAAGATGATGTGAAGGTAAATTCATATTGTTTATATCTTTCATACTAAAGAGTGCAAGTCAAAAATAACAACTTCTGTTTTTATAGAATAAAAAACTTGGGAAAAAATTCGGTTCTTGGGAAACACTCCGAAAAAATAAATGTAATTATTTTTATACTAACTTTGGGCTGGGAAATCCGAATCTGAAGGAATTAGGTCGGGGAGGTCAATATTAACTGAGTTACAGGACTTTAAAGTTTCGTACACAGGAACAAATCCGCAATGCATTTTTGACACAATTTGTGTAGAAAAAGTCAAAGTAATTCAATGTTCATATTCGTTGCTGCCAACCTCAGAAAATTAAGTGTTGCCATTGTGAATGAATTATTATTTATTTTATTAGCTTGAATTTTTTTTAAGCATAAATTATTTTTTTAAGTGAAGTTATTCTGTGATTATATAGCGCCTGCTCGTGTCAAGGCAAGAAAAATATCCCAGTTTTCAAGTAGTTTAGCGGCTACCCTAGGTTTGTGTAACATGGTTTGTGATACAAAAGAAAGTTCCCCCTTTATAGCGCCTGCTCACGTCAAGGCAAGAAAAACATCCCAGTTTTCAAGTAGTTTAGCGGCTACGCTAGGTTTGTGTAACATGGTTTGTGATACAAAAGAAAGTTACCCCTTTATAGCGCCTGCTCACGTCAAGGCAAGAAAAACATCCCAGTTTTCAAGTAGTTTAGCGGCTACGCTAGGTTTGTGTAACATGGTTTGTGATACAAAAGGAAGTTCCCCCTTTATAGCGCCTGCTCACGTCAAGGCAAGAAAAACATCCCAGTTTTCAAGTAGTTTAGCGGCTACGCTAGGTTTGTGTAACATGGTTTGTGATACAAAAGGAAGTTCCTCCTTTATAGCGCCTGCTCACGTCAAGGCAAGAAAAACATCCCAGTTTTCAAGTAGTTTAGCGGCTACACTAGGTTTGTGTAACATGGTTTGTGATACAAAAGGAAGTTCCCCCTTTATAGCGCCTGCTCACGTCAAGGCAAGAAAAACATCCCAGTTTTCAAGTAGTTTAGCGGCTACGCACGGTTTGTCTAACATGGTTTGTGATACAAAAGAAAGTGCCCCCTTTATAGCGCCTGCTCACGTCAAGGCAAGAAAAACATCCCAGTTTTCAAGTAGTGTAGCGGCTACGCTAGGTTTGTGTAACATGGTTTGTGATACAAAAGTGAATGTATTATATAAAAAAATAATAATTACTAGATTTTTTACGTCATTTTATTTCCAAAACTCCGGTACCTAAATTAGTGTTTACCTAATACATCCAGATTTATTTTTATCTTTTATTTCTTTTTCTCGTGTTTTGACACATTCACATAATAATATTGATATTATTGCTTAATAGCAACACTTAATTTTCTTAGGTTGGCAGTAGCGAATATGAACATTGATTTACTTTGACTTTTTCTATACAAATTGTGTCAAAAATGTATTGCGGATTTGTTCCTGTGTACGAAACTTTAAAGTCCTGTAACTCAGTTAATATTGACCTCCCCGACCTAATTCCTTCAGATTCGGATTTCCCAGCCCAAAGTTAATATAAAAATAATTACATTTCTTTTTTCGGAGTGTTTCCCAAGAACCGAACTTTACCCCATATGGCATTGGCAGCGTTTTGTTATAATGTACACAATAACACTATTGAGTTAAAGTTTAGCTATATTTCCAGTTGCAATTGTGGGACACGGCCGGCCAAGAGAGATTCCGCAAGTCCATGGTGAAGCACTATTACAGGAATGTGAATGCCGTGGTCATTGTGTATGACATGACCAAAATCAACTCTTTTTATGTAAGTTTGTAATGTATACAATTATTCCAGATGTAATAACTTTATGAGGTGATTCTACATGATAGTACAGAAGGAAGATTCTGTATCTTTTGCGTCAGCTGAACGCCTGTTATATGACATAATTTTGACAGTTTTCTTAAATGCGGAATTCCTTATTGCGCTATGCGCAGGTTTGTTGACACCAACTCTCAAAAGTAGTTACCCTAAAGCCAGAGATGACGTTGCGATTAATATTGCATTTTTTATAATTAATTGTGTTTAATGTAATATTGCGTTTAATTATTGCATACATAAATTATATCTAATATTGTAAATTTTAATGTACTATGTATTATAAGCTCACACTTCTAAACCCGTAACCTAACATAACTTAATATTTTTATGTTGTAAAATTTTTATAATTCCTACATCCTGTTATCACGTACCTGGTTTATACTTTTCAATACTACCTACTTATCTCATACTCTGTAAATTTGAATATATTATATGTTACCTGGTTAATTCGGTAAATCCGAATAGAATATGATATGTTACCAGATCAATTTTTCTACATCACAAAAAAAAATGTATTTACATATATATTTATCTATTTCTTCATTACATAACTTAGTTTCAGAAAAAAATGATGTTTTTTTTGTTTTTATTATGAAATTATGTACATTTCTTAAAGAATAATATGAACTAAACCTGTCAATTTGTCTGTCCTGGAACGGGAAACTTTCCTAGTTGGACAGGCAAAGCTTCCTAATATGTAATCTGTACTTTCTTTTGTATCTATTTATAATAAATAAATAATATAATTGCGCGTAATCCTCGTCAATCATGGAAAAAATTTACGAATGAGATGTCATCGCGTACAAACAACGAAATAATACGACAAATGAATAGTCATTTATGAACTCCTATTAGGCTTATATGCAAGTAGTTATAATACCTAATAAATAGTTATTCGTGTTTTTAACCACTCGTGCCGCTTGCCCGCCGGCGGACGAGCGACACTTGAGAGGTTAAATGCTTAAATGCGATTTTAACCCTTATGCATAAAGAAACTGTACAAGGACAAGGTCGTAATCGCTTGCGCCAATATCATACCAGATGTTGCTTTAATTTTAGAATTGTAGCTCCTCGGAATTTTTTGTAATTAATTTTCTATGGCTATCATGTGGGCAAATGTCATCCAACATTCAAGAGGTTGTAGGTAATTAATGCAACCAACTGACCTCAACACACAACAGGCATGGACAAGCCATTGAAAGACATTTGACAGCCGATAATGCACCTATATATCTGATGGATTTTGCCTTTTTGTCTTAATTGTCTCGTAACGCCGACTTAGACTGCGTTCAGATGTCACCACCACGTGGCACATTTTTCAATCACATCTCGCCGACCAATAATACTTTTTAAAACCGTAATTAAATTTATTTCCTTTACGTAAACCTTGTTCAAATAAAGCATTCATATCTTAACTAATCATAAATAACTCAAAATAAATGTTTTGAGGCGATATTTAATAAAAGTATTACCGAACAGATAAAACAACACTGAATATCTACACCGGCCGGCGGTACCGACCGGTTCTTACATCTGTTAGTGTTTGAATTTTTATATCCCATTATTTGATCTATGCACTGATGTTGTGAGTGTTTTTTAAAATAAGGATTTGTTCATGAACCTATTTATATTGTATGCAATAAATATTACAAATATATTTCTTTTTTGACTTCGAGAATAAAGATGACATTTTTTCCTTTTGAACAATCACATATAATATTTTTTAATCAATTTAAAATTCAGGTTTCTGAGGACCATGATAGTATAAATTATTTTTCAAAGCACAAAAATGCAATATAACAGTAACTGGAAGCTAATCTCAAAAGAAAAACTGAACGAAACCATTTGTACCGAGGCGGTAGATTTGAAATGAGCCGAAGGGGAAGACTTGTCCCGGTGGCTTTAATCCTTACCGAAGATAAACAAATAAATGTAATGAACATATTTCTAGAGATGTCGCTAGAGATATGAATGGGGAATTTTTCAAATGAATTTCAGTTGAAGTTTGCGCACTTGAAGTGTTAATGTTACGTTATTATTATCAGTTCTGTATTACGTTTGTACCCAAAAATAGCGAGGACTGAAACCTATAAATGACTTAAGATGGCTCCCATGTGAGAGGCAAACATGACAAAATGACTTTAGATGCTTCCCACCACTTGGAGGTTAACACAAAAGATACAAATCACCCTTCAGGTATAAAAGATGATAAACGGAAATCGAACCCGCTACCTCCCGATTAAAAGTCAAATATATACTCAAGGTTCTTATTTAGGGCCCCTGCTCTTGTGCGTGTATATTAAGGGGGGGTAACTTTAATTCGGCATAAAAAAGGCCCATTTCTAAGATTTTTTTACATGCTACAGGTAATACAAATTTATTTAATTGATCATAACATTAGTATGATAATAAAAATGATATCATTAGATAACCACTTTCCTAAGGTATCGCTGGGATTCTTTAGTGAAAAGACCGATTTTTGTCGAAAGTGAGCCAAAAAATAATGCAAGTGTGTAATATGAATTATTTTTTAATTGTAGGCAGTGGAAGGATGGGTGGCGGAATGTGCCACTCAGGGACTGAGGAACGACGTGCCCCGTGTACTGGTGGGAACCCAGTGTGACAAAACTCAACAACGAGTGGTCACCACTTCTACTGCAACACGACTGGCAGATCAATATGGAATGCCCGTGAGTGTTCAATACAGTCTTCATTTTTAAATTGTTTTCTGAAGCAGCTAAAGCTCTCTTTTGCACAGCTTTTACTGTGTCAATACTTCCATTTTAACCAATGACGGTACAGTACATCTAGACTTGCTATTGTCTCACAAATTCAGAAATAAATGTGGCAAGCAACACTCTTATGTTTCCAGTAAATTCTATATTCAAACATTGTTCATTTATGACAAAGTTACGCCCATCGTTCACATAGTTATTTACAAGCGACGCTACCGCTACCTGTCATACAATTTTGCTAGTGCAACTAATTTTGAATATTCATCTATTTTTCTACATAATCACCATTTCTATGGAGCTATGGAGCTCAACTTATAAATAATAGAATTATAGTAAAAAAAAATCATATATTTCGTTCTTTATTGATATAATTTGAATTCCGTTATATTTTTGAAGTAAATACTTCTTTACGCACGCTTGACTTGGGGGGTAAGCTGGCGAATGAGTAACGGAAATTGAAATGCGTTGCGAGGCGAACGGGCTCACTGTAGAAGCAAGAGAGAACAGTGCGTGCGCACATTTTCTTTCTCTCTTTCTCTTATAGCCAGTGCATGAAATATTTCAGTCAGTACCAGTGACGCGCCAAACGCGGCAGGGAGCGGACGTCGGTACGCACGGCTTGATCGGGCATGGCGAATGA
Source organism: Limnephilus auricula (assembly GCA_951813805.1). Taxonomy (NCBI): domain Eukaryota; kingdom Metazoa; phylum Arthropoda; class Insecta; order Trichoptera; family Limnephilidae; genus Limnephilus; species Limnephilus auricula. The sequence goes on from OX638408.1 coordinate 22,338,969, forward strand.
TAATAAATTTAAATACATATTTGTAGAAAATTAATTATGTATATATTTTATACATATAAACATATATATGGACATACATATAGATGGAGCTACAGAAGTATTTACTTGAGTCGTGTGGTCTAAAGCACACTGGTATTTTTTTGCAATAAATATCTTATACATGATTAATTTTTAAATCAGCCACAAGCAATATTCCTAACACTGTTAGATGAGTTTGGTTCAGCAGGCAATTGGATCAGGGTTGTGATCACCACCAGTGATGAGGGAATGTATAGAGAAGATTAAAGTGTTGCTTAGACTCCCTATTAATAACTCACTTCCGGGGCATACGTCATTCCTATGTCTACGTACGTTAAATTGTTGTGAAAACAAGCTTATGTGCCCAAGCGGTTAAACTTTCCATTATTCTTCCAGTTGTTTGAAACATCAGCTCGCTTAGACTCTGAGGCAGAAACAGTGGACGCAATCTTCATGACCTTGGCCCACAAGCTGCACAGTCAGCAGCCTTTCCGGGTGGCCTCCGTCAAGGAGTTTCCCCCCAAGGTTCCTCGGAGCATCTCCATCAAGAAGCTTACAAGGACCAGGTCAATGACAAGCTGCCCTAATAATGAAAATTGCTGCTAATCTGGAGCATATTGATGGCTTTACAATATCATCACCTTGGTTGGATAAGGTTCTAACTACGTCTTACCATGGAAAGGACAGGATGTTAAGGGACATACTTGCCTTACTTTAACCAGTGATTCCTGAAATTATTTGGAGTAAAAAATGTAAATGAAATTATGGTCTCCGGTGTTATTTTTAATCACTTTTTTTTTCTTCAAAATCAAACAAAATTCTTCCGCTTCACTGGTCACTCAGCCGAGTAACCGACCAACCTCTTACCCCGCCCCTGGTTGTCCAACTCCTACCATTATTTATGTTTTTGTAGAAATCAAAATGTCACCAGAGACCAAAATTTTGTTAACTTTTTTTGCTCCAAATAATGACAGGAATCACTGGATAAGGTTAGTCAAGTACGTCCCTTAACACGTTAATCCACTCGAGCTGTTGGTACCTAGCATTGATCCTTGTATCCTTTCCCAAATTTTCATTCTTACCTACAAATACTTTTGTCCACCTACCTTGTGCAGACTATGCAATTACGTAATACAGTATTTTAGAAAGGAAAGGAAAAAAAGTGACATCCTATCAACACCAATTGAGTGTGATTAAGGAGCTTCTTTTTTCGATCATCTCGAAACTGTAAAACCATTGCAGCTTGTGATGGTTAATGTGATGAATCAGAGGAAATAAGAAAGGCGAAGGAAGAAACGTAAGTCGGAATTCCTTGATTTTCCCGATTTTTTTACGCTTTGCGCGTACCCTTGTGTACACCCCCAACTCAAGCAATGGGTTATTTACAAAACAATTGCCTTGAGCTAAGGAGATGGAAGATACTCTCAGTATCGACCTGGTGTAAGACCACCATTCAGAATTGAAACGTTGCTTGAAATGGCTTTAGCCAGTGTGACCTTTTTTGGTGACCAGATCTGAATAGCCAGCCCTTCCCCAACTTCCTCTTCCCCATCTCATTCCCCTCCCCACTACCTTCAGCCTCACAACATACTCCAATTGGGGATGCCATAGACTCACTGGCTCCAGACGGGAGCAGTGGGGACTTTTGTGCGGTATTCATATAAAAAAATATGTATGTATTTAAGTTTTTAATAACCACATTATGTACATTTAATTTATAGGTTATCCTTCATAAATTTGTCATTAATGCAATGTTGCCAGACTTTGTCTAATTGATGTGAATTCAACAAATTGTGTAAATCAAACCTACGACTATTGTAATGGAATTTGTATTTCCATAGATAAACTATTTTGGAACACGAAAAGATATACAATCGGATCGATGACTGCATTTATCTTTCATTTTCTCTAGTCAAGTTATTATTTTTCATTGGCAGCATAAAAATTTACATTATCGTGTTGGAAATTTGAATCTTATGCCCTATTTATGTAACTGATCGAATTGTGCGCCATATTCCATATTATACAATCTGTCTTATTCTATTCCAACACAAATTGAATGTAACCCGAAGAACAATGTTTGATCTGCTAAAAATTGAAAATTGTTTTGTTGGCTTATTTGGTTGATTTAAAAGTCTGTATTTTTAGAATTTTAAATTAAATGCAAAATATCAAAACAACACTATATATCTCTTGATCTCAAAAACAGTAAAAATGCAGAAACGAAACATTTAACAGCTCTACTCTGCTAAATTGCAAAATTGCACATCCGACATTGTTCTTCGGGACCATCAATATGCAGTAGGTATACAGACTAATTTAAAATGGACATAAAAAAAAAAGTTTTCTGACTGCAATATATTATTTTTTACTTATATATATACCATTTATTTTCATTGATCTCTCTCTCTCTCTCTCTGTGCATTTTATCTACATATGTTTCATACAACAGAAATCATGCTCATGCAAATATTATTGAATATGTATTACGTGTGTTGTATGTGGCGTCATAATTTTTAATTCATCATTTAAATATTTTCTGTGCTTTAGCTTGTAAGAGTTATTATTAAGTTTTGCTGGTTCACCATAGAAACTTTTTTTGATATTAGATCTGTGCCAAAACAATATATTTTACAAAATGACTTAGGTTTGAGTCATAGTGCTTAGTTACGCAGCTTTAGGCAATATCACATTTATACAATATGTACAGTTTTTACACAACTGCTAGTTGTGATTTTTTAATCTGATGCAGTGGTTCCCAAACTCTTTTGGCCCACGGACCCCTTTTGTATAGTCAAAATTTGCCCGCGAACCCCGGAAATAGGGAATGAGTTTTCGTGCCAAAATCCCTGCCTTAGCAGTAAAACCATCCGTTCTGTGGGAGGGGGGTGGCTAGAGAATTTCAGGAATCATAAAGCTAATGGATCATCGATCAGAAGTAGAAATCGGTGTAAGAAGTAGAAATCTGAAATAATTTATGCATTGAGATAGTTAATAAAAATATCTCTTAATTTTTTTATTTTATATTAAACCTTGCGCAGACCCCCTGACGTTGTTCAGGGACCCCCAAAGGGAACCACTGATCTAATGTGATTGTCAAAAAATAAGATTTAATGTTTTTAATTACTTGATTAAGTAACTACATATCTCAAAACATAATTCAGATGAGAAGATTATTTCATATATTTATATCTTAGTATTAGATATTTAGTTTATACACAGAACATAATTTATTTAGGTGAATAGCATAGATTTTAATTTATTCATTTAGCAGTAGAGAATATTCTCAATGGGCTGTTAAATTTCTAACGTGAAATAAACAAAATATTTTAAACTTTTTTTACACAAACTCCACACAGGACAGACACCTTGAGGGAAATCATTTTCTTCGTGGCCTGTGTAATTGTTGGGATGCTGTGTTGAGGGAACTAGTACCGTATATTTGTTTTAATTCTTCAATCTTCTACATATCAAAAATATAATAATTGAGAAATCTAAACTGGAAGTTTAGTTTCTTTCATTCTTCTATTTTTTTTTTGGTAACATTGAAAACTTTAAAATTATAACTTAAATTTAACAACCCAACATAAAATAACAGGGCAACTATTTTCTTTCTTTTTGATGTGTATATTATATTTGAAAATGCTTTGTACTTGTGCAACGATACACTTTAATATTGTTTACATTGTTACATTATTGTTCGCTGTAAGATTATTATTGCACTGTAAGATTATTACAATGAAAGATCATTTAATTGTAAGATTATTACACTGTAAGATCATTCCACTGTAAGATTATTACACTGTAATATTATTACACTGTAAGATTATTACACTGTAAAATTATTACACTGTAAGATTATTACACTGTAAGATCATTACACTGTAAGATCATTACATTGTAGGATTACACCTCTGTAAATTTATTACACTGTGAGATTATTAAACTGTAAGATTATTACACTGTGAGATTATTCCACTGAAAGATTATTACACTGTAAGATCATTACACGGTAAGATTACTCTGTGAGATTACTATAAAATTATTAACCAATCAAAAAAACTCTTTATATTAAATAATGGTGTGGTCAACTGCCAAAAATGAGACATTTTCTTCCAGTTTGCCTTATTTATTGAAACTTCAATTAAATTAACCTTGAATACAATAATTCAATTTGATGTTAGATTTATATTTTTATTAATCAACATTTAAGACTGAAGTTGTTAAACTTTCAATGCCGTGGAAACTTTTGAGTTTTAGAAAAAAAAATTATAGTATTTCTATAGACATCATTTAGACTTGTAATTAATGCCAACAAATTTTATATAAATGTTTAGATTTAAATCATATTCATCACTTTACGAATCTAAAATGATTCTAAATATTGGTATCACAGCCAGAGTTGATGCGAACACAAGACAGAGTTTGTTTCTCAGTGACGTTTTTGGCAAGACATATTCACCGATACACACAATCCTAAGTGTGTGTGTTGTTTGGATCAACTCGAGTTGTGCAACCTATACATACACAGCTATGCACTTTTACATAGATATAATGCAAGAAAACAAATCTAGATAGAGCATACAATTTAGATAAATATAATATGTTTTTACATAAAAAGGAAATAAACTACTAAAATTATACTTTATCTTATTAGCTCGAACTTTGGATTTTAGTTCTGCGTTCAAGAAAGGAGGTGTCCAAACAAAGATGGTGGATTCTAAAATGTTTTGTTTGTGTTGTAACTCTTTATGAATTTAAGTAGGTAGTTACAGGTAAATCATTTTTAAGAGACCCTGGCTTGTGTAGTAATGTACTTGATGGGTATAATGATTATTTAACTTTTTGATGCTTGATGCAAATTCAAAAAAATCTTTATCATACAAATAAAATATGAAGTGCATATGAAAGCTTATATGTAGATCCTATTTCTTACAGTTAACCCAATAAAGAATAAATAGAAAGGTGTGGACGGTATTTAGTGCCAGGGCTCATGAGGTGAGATTTGTCTAGGATTCGGCGGAAAGTGCATTAGCCCGCTTACTGCGTGGTGGGTCAAATCAGGCGAAACTGGTTAAGGGGGACCTTTTGACCTCTCCAGTCGGATTCTCTGGACCTATCGCCTTGCATCGCAGTGGGAGGAATTGATTCATAGCACACTTAATCCCAGATTCCTACCACCTAAACCTAACCACCCCTCATACCTTTTTTCCTTTGTACATAATATAAGTAGTTTAAAATTTTTTGAAAATTTCGACAGTATCCGTATGCACAAATTAATACTTTTAAGCCTGTCCTCTTTAAAATGATTTACCTGTGCTTTGGATAGTTTTTTAAAAATCTGAGTAGGCACTATTAAAAAACCCCACCATTCACTGATTAGAAAGAGTAAGAGGTCACTTCAATTAAGAATAAATAATAATGGAGGTTGGTGGATACTGCTATCTCTTTGTCTGTACCTCTAAATTGTACATAATATAATGATGATAATATGAAGCATAACTTATATAAGATAATAACATTATTACTATTTAATGGGCAGGCAGCATTCTGTTAATACAATCATTTTCACAATGAGTTCTGAACTAATTGATTTGATAAAATTTTAAGAATGCATTCTTTTTTTTTACTAAAAGAAAGACAAACATTCTCAGGTTAGGAATAACCTGACTTAGTCAGTCGAGAAATTGAACACAGCCAGGGTGGGATCCAAACGCGATGCCAACACGGCCACTGTCCGGTCTGGCATTCATTCTGTCTTCTCTTCAAATCATTGGTTAAATGTTTATTTTTCAAATGTTAATACTTGCTGAATGTAGATATGTATAGCCTATTATTTTGCACTTTTACACATAATGCTGCACTTTATTTTGATATCTGTAAATCAAAGAATATTTCACCTAGGCAAAATAAATGATGTGATATGTTATTTAAAATTATTGCTGAAATATGTAGTTCAAAACGTTGCCAATTATTTTTGTGTATTTAATGTGATGCTTTTTTCATTGTATTGTGCCAATAATTTAGTTATCATAATATAATATAAATATTTACTATGTATTTTAATGATAATGCTATAGGTAGATACTTCTCTGTAATATATTATTTTATATTTAAATGTGTTCTTTTTTTAAATTTTACAAACCCAAAGAGTTGCTTTGGAAGGCTGAATAAGCGCCTCCGCCCACTCAGGCAACTGAAAACTCTCAACTGCCAACTGTCTTTGTATGACAATGTGATGGCCCGCACATACACTATCACACAAAACCCCGTTGTCAATGGTAACGCAAGCGGTGACTTGCGACTTGCTCTACTGGTTGCCCTGGGCGGCCATTGATAGTTGCCAACTGTCAGCTGATTGTTCTTCTTCTATGGTTAACCAAGCTTTTTGACCAATCAAGACAGAGAAACAGACGGTTTTAGTTGGTTTTCAGTTGCCTCAGTGGGCGGAGCGCCTTATTGGAGGGAAAACACAGAAAAGGAGGGAATTTGTTGGGGTCATATTGTGTGGATATGATTGTGGCCAAATTAGGAACTACAATTAGTTTGGCTCTACAAAACTACATCATCTGTTTTAGTTTTTGATTCCAACATGGCCGTTTTCTCATTGCGCTGTGAAAATGGTAAAATAATATGTAAATGTAATTTGAGTTATGAAATGAAATACTGTCATTTTTAATTTTATTAAAAGACGTGTAATGAAAACACGAAAGGATGAAAATAAAATTATAATTAATTTAAGAGAAATAATTATGTCTTGACTGATCTGAGGATGCCATTGTGAACTGACAGGAAGGTTCACTTAAAATAACTTTTTGCTGAAAAAAAAACTAATAATTTTTTTGTGTTGTGTGAAAATCTAATAATCCAAAAAAAAAAAAATTATATGAAGATAATTTTGATTATTTACACAATTATTATGAATAATTTTTATCTGTTTAGGCATTAAGTTTAAATGTTTTTTATTTGTCTTTATATTTTGTATGTTATTATTTGCAATTTTATAAATACTAAAAATATGCTGCAAAACACAGTCAGAAAATAAATGTTTATTAAAATATTTTTTTGTTTTTCTTCCTGTCCTTTGAAAATTCTATTTCAGAACCATTTAACCTTTAAGTACTGACGTGGGTGTCTCACAGCCGGCAAGTTAACAAATATGAGTCTTATTTTGAAATCTTTAAAGATACCCCCGCGCCCTTCCCCTTAGCTTCGGTATCGAACACGGCGATCAACCAGTCGAGCGCCCACTAGCGGTGCGACAACACGTTCGCCTGTGGAGCTGGCGCAGTGTCTCTGAGACGTAAGGTCAGTATGCATGTTGCGGGTCTGTTAGGTAAATAGATCTAAAATATTTATGTGATTTCAAAAGCAATCACTACCTAAGTTATACTATAATGAATACTGATGTTTAAAAAATAAAAACAAATCCAAAAAATGTCCAAATAATTTTATTATAGCTAAGATTATAACGAATATTTGTCTAGTTGAGCGAAATATAGGTTATATAATTTGTATCAAATAAATATTGATCTCATATTGAATGTTGTTGTTTTTTGTACTTCCTTAGTAAGATAGTAAGAATCATAATACAAGTAAATAATGTGCAAGTCAGTAAATATAAATAATTCATTTCTATTATTTATGAAGCGTCTGAGATACGTCACGTCACCATTTATGATATAACTTAACCACGTCAGTACTTAAAGGTTAAAAGCTAACAGAAAAGAACAAATAATATGTATACATTTTCGGCCTCCGTGGTAGTGCGGCATGGCACAGTACTACAGAATTGAAGCGTTGCTTGAAAAGGCTTTAACTGTGTTTGGTGACTAGATCTGAATAGCCAGGTACTTCTGCATCTCCTATCCCTCCCCACTTACCGTCAGCCTCACAACACACCCCAATAGGGTATTTCCACTTTTTTTTTTGCAAAAAATTACATTTTTATTTTAGTTTTATGTTGATGAATAAACTTTCTACAGCGAGTCAAAGTTTCCCATTTTCATAATCCCGCCAAAACGACATTTTGGATGTGTGACGTCATAAGCGTTGCCTGGCTTTGAAAAAATTCTGATAGTAGTGCTTTCTTGTTTGTTGAAGTGAATATGTAGCGTCGTTGCCAACCACGAGCCATTTTGGTTTTGTTAGTTTTTGAACGTTTTTAAAATCAATAAATTTGAATGAAAACATAAAAAACAAACATTTTTAGTAGGATGATTAAAATCAGATAAATGATCTTTAAATATTCCATACATTTTCAACAGAATCCCTCGTTTGCGAAAATACCCTAATGGGGATACCATAGTCTCACTGGCTCCAGACGGGAGCAGTTGACTCTTGTGAGGTATTCACATAAATAAAACATAATCCAATACAAATATCAATTTTATAATAACAACCTCTTTCAGCATGAAATAAATAATAACGAAATAAAAATATATATTACACTCAATAACATTTTGATGATGCCAATGAATAAAAAACAACATTTATAATCGAAATGTGGCTTAAAATGGCTTTAGACATGTTTAGTCTGAATTGGCAGGTACTTCTCACCCTTATCTTTCCAATTTCTTCAGCCTCAAAAAGTTTCCCAAAATGGGAATAATAAGGTTTATTTCAAACCAGGGGCCCTATTCCTGACTCAGGGTCACTCGCAAGCGCATGAGAAATTATGTATATCGATCGTCGTGCGTATTCCTGAGTTTCATACTTACACGCAAAACCATAAATTAATTAATCTAGAGCCCGGTAACGACTGGTTGGAACCAGTCGTTGCCGGGCTCGCCGACAATAGAGCTGTCAAACTGCAGTACATTTCTCGCGCGCTTTTCAAAGGATGGCTTTTTTTTGAGTCAGTGTTGTGACAAATTTTATATAATGGCGAATTTACCGGCGATTTTTGCTGCAGTACAAAATGTGGAGCAAGATAAGCCTAAAAGCAAATTTTAGGCTAAGCAAATATTCAATAGACATAGACAGCATAGACAATATTCTCAAGGTTACCAATACAACAATATCGTCGACCACACGCAACTCCAGAATACGTAAAATCAGATCAATCGTAAAAGTTTGTAGACGACGAAAAATTTTTCGGTCGCAGATTGCGCATAACAGTTAACTGTTGGTCGTTGCTCCAGAATCGGTGCCCAGAACTCCAGTTCTGGGCAGTTGAGACCCTAATGTGGTAATAAGGTTTTTTATACTCCTGACTAGAGGATAGGTGCACTAGGTTTGGATTAAATAGTGAATGTTTTTAAATGTTAAAATGCTATTTAATACCTTTTAGAGGATCTACCGAGGGATAGATTCATATGTCTGTCACTAGACACATTGATTACCAGATTACCTCTAGACACACTCATCCCTCATACTTTTTCCTTCCCAGAACTTCCTCTCCTTCCTTTTCCCAGAACGACCCCACACAGCATCCCTAAAGATGACATATGCCCTGAAGGATTTTTTTTCTCAGGGCCTTATATGTGAAGCTAATGTAAAAAAAAGGAAAAAGTGAAACCCACTCATTATGGTTTCCTCATAATGGGTTAAAATTACAATTTATTTTTTAACCTCTCATCTGACACCCTCCCGCCGGCGTGCTAATGACAAATAAGAGATTAAAGGTTTTATTTTTTTTAATAAGGTTTTCCGTATAAGAAGTTTTTCCCTGAGTTTCACTGAAATCTAATAAAACCTGAAAAGCTTCCTGTAAAGATTGCTGATAAATAAGTAAGACAATTTTCTGTAGAATTGGAGGAATGGTATAAAAGGGTATATAAAAGATGGTGGGTTAAAAATAAAAGTTTATTACGGTAAAATTGTCAATTACAAAAGTAAGCAGATTTTTATTGACGAATACTTTATTCAGAATCGCTGCGGGCGGAGGACTTGGAAGAAGCAGAGCCGCTACGTGATCCCCCAGAACCCTACAAATAAAATTAACCAATTAATTAACATGATAATAATGTAATTAAAAGCCACAAACAAAAAACTTAGGATACACTAACACCCTCAGAGCCACTAGGGGAAAACATCCCTGAAGCCGTTGTTCAACAACAATGGCATTCGCAACTCTCGACTTCGACGGAGCTATGCGGGCTTACACGGCCGGCGTGGTCGAGTGGTAAGACCCTCGACTTCCAAACCGAAGGTCGCGGGCTTGAACCCGGCGTGCGCAAATAATTTTTATTTAATTAATTTGTGTTATTTCATTAAAAAAATTATATATAGTATATTTACGGCACATTCCAGAGCGGAAGATACTCTAAGTATCGCCCTGGTGAAAGGCCACTATTGAGAACTGAAAAGCTGCTTTAAATGGCTTAAGTCGTGTTTGGTGACCAGATCTGAATAGTCAGGTACTTCCCCACCTTCTTCTTCCCAATCTCATTCCCCTCCCCACTACCTTCAGGCTCACAACGTACCCCAATTGGGGATGCCGAATTCTCACTGGCTTCAGAAGGGAGCAGATGGGACTCTTGTACGGTATTTACATTTAAAAAAAACCTACGTACATCTCTTCACCTTGTTTACTTATATCATATTGGTTGACTATTATTGCTCACATTTCACATACACCATAATATTTTACCTGTATAATACACACTGAAGCGATAAAACAATAAAAGTGTGATCTACGCAGTTTTGATCTTAAAATGTGACCGTAATTACTAAAATCTTTTAAGATTTCCAAAGACAATGGCAATAAATTCATTTTTTATCGATTTCCAATGACAATGAAAATAAATTCATTTTCTATTTATTACCAATGATAATAAACTCATTTTCTATTGATTTCCAATGACAATAAACTCATTTTCTTTTGATTTCCAATGACAATAAATGAATTTTCTATTATAATATTTAATTAATGAAGATAATATTAGCGAAACTCAATTGAAAATCTGAAACAGAAAAAGATACGGATAGATCTGGGACTCGAACCCAGGACCTCTGGCAATCCGGGCAGATGCTCTCACCACTGAGCTAATGTATCCCTTTCCGATTCGGTCATTCGGTCAATTTTCTATTGATTTCCAATGACAATGACAATAAATTCATTTTCTATTGATTTCCTATCACAATAACAGTAAAATTATTTTCAACTGATTTCTAATCACAATAAAAATAAAATCATTTCTATTGATTGCCAATCATAATGAGAATAAATTCATGTTCTATCGACTTCCGATGACCCATACATATAATAAATATCTTAGCTGACTGAATTAGGTGATATGTAACAGCAAACAAACCTTATTAGATCCACTTCCCGATCTCGACCTGCTCCTCGACTTCTCTGACCCACTCCTGGACCTGGATCTCGACCTCCTGCTTGCGTTGGACCCTGCTTTAGAGGCAGGTGACCCGGACCTAGACCTGGATCCAGATCGCGATCTAGACCCAGATGGAGACCTAGACCTAGATCCAGATTTGGACTTAGAAGACGCTCTGGATCCGCTTCTAGAGCGCGGAGAAGCCGATCCTTTTCTAGATCCGGAGCCGTCTCTAGAGGCAGCTGAGCTTCTCCTTGAACCAGACCTGGATCTGGTCGGGCGGCGAGACCGGGATCTCGACCTAGACTTAGATTTGGACTTGGATTTAGATCTGGAGCGCTCCCGAGATCCAGATCTGGATCGAGAACTGTGTCTGGATCCGGCATCAGATCCAGCTTTAGATCCGGCCGGAGACTTGCTGCGGCGGGGTGATCCGTCTTTGGAACCAGCGGGGGAACGAGATTTGCTCCTAAAATTAAATAAATTATAATTAGTTACGCATCAACTGAAGCAAACATGTTTGTCATTTTATGTGAAACTTCTTAGATAATAACAAATAGACAGTGACAGACAGTAGAAATTATACATGATGTTTTTTGATAATTAAATAAAAAATATTGTGGCATGTCCATTTTACATCATGAATTTATCTGAACAAATCCTACCTTTCTTTTTCAGTAGTATCAATCTGTTCTTCTTCATCATCTGCTTCCATTTCGTCTTCTTCCTCCTGTAATTAGAAAATAGATTTATAACAATAACCAAACATGCTTTCTGCAGTGCTCCTTGGAACAGAAAGTATGTGTGAACGTGAATGCAAATGCGAATGAATCAAGGTGTGTGTAAAGTCAAAGTTGTGTGACGGTCCATCGTGCTGGTTATTTAGTTAAGAAAGAAGACTGTTATAATTGGTGTACCTCTTGGGCTGGCTCCAGCTGCTTCTCCCTCAGGCGCTGCATGCGGTGCTCGTTGAGCGCCAGCGAGCGGTGACGCACCACGAGACGGGTGCCCCCGGGCCCTCCGGCCCCACCGCCCACTCCGACGCCCCCGGCCCGCTGTCGGCGCTTCGACAGTCGCACACGTGTCTCCAGCTCGTTGTAGTAGGCGGCACCGTTGCGGATAACCTGGAAAGTGATTGAAACAACAAAGAATTAATTTTAAATTTACAAACTGGGATTGAATAAGATTTTGAATATACATATTTCTAATTTTCTCTTATTTAATAAATCGTAACCAAAAAGTCCTATTACAAAGTAGGCTATAATTTTAGACAATACTTGTATAGTTGGGGTGAGGTGAGTACTACAGAAAAAAATCATTCAAATGTACATATAATTTTCGAAGATATATCGATTGAAAACAAATTCCATTTTCTCAAACTGGTTCCTGGTTTTCGCCTGCCTGAAGTGTGTTAACCCCTTAGACTAATTTGTTTGATTTTCGGAAATAGGTCTGATAGAAATCGTTGTGTCTTCCTTGCTTTCATGGTTAGCAAACCCCAAATAAATGAAAATGTACACCTTTATAAAACGAAAGTTTATGACCGCAATATAATTTTTTTTATTTATTACACACCCTAATGGGCTTTTACATTATAGTTTATAAGTTGAGAAGTATCACAGTTATTTTATAAAACATTGTTTTTCTCGTAAATACCTCAACATTATAACAATAAAGAAAACATAATACAAATGAAAAAAAAAATGTTACAACAAAAGCACATAATAAAATAAAATACATCGATAAAATTGAAAGAAGTCTAACATAAATATTGATATTCAATATAAACAAAATAAACCAAAAATTCTGGGTATTTGACCTTCCGACAAAATAGGACCCGAGGCCTGAGGGGATACTCGGAATTTATTGTGAATTTTTTCAATGGGATCTAAGTAGATTTTGAAGTGAGTAAATGATTTAAATTTAGATAAAGTTAATTGAAAAGACATCTTACAAAGAAGTAATTCTCCTCGTATCCCTTGGACGCCTTGCTCTTGACGTTCCAGTTGTACTCGCGCGCCATCTTGTACTCGTACTGCTCGTCGTCCGCGTATGGCACGCCGTCCGCCACGTCCTTCTTACGCTGCGCCAATGTTTCGTCTGTCGGCAGGAAGTACGCCACAAACTGCTCTCCGCTTCCGTCCATCACACCTCTGCGGAACAAAGAAATCTTTTATTTGCTGGCCACGTATACTTTTTTCAGTTCCATGGCAAAACAGAACAGTGATGAAATAGAACAAACAACAAACCTAGCCTATTCTTTTTATCATGTTCTGTTTTATAATTTATTATTTTTAATATTTCATATGGGGAGGCCACAGAAAATGGATTTCAAAATTTCTTGATAATTCCAGGTTTTCACAGGCGTTAATGTAAAATATAAATTACTAGATATTCTAAAAATGTTTATAAATTCCGTGACATTTCCCTGATAACTCCTGGTTTTCCAGATCTGTGGTCACCCTGTTATATGTACATATTTTTAGGTCATAGTTAGAGACATAGTAAAGCAGAGAAGACGGAATGTAAAACTGATATTTTTCATGAACACATTCCTAAAATTTGTGTTCTTTCATATAATCCCTTATTTATCATTAACATGCTGAAAGCCAGCATACAAAAAATATATTTTTTCAATACGACGTAAAATATTTGACAGTTCTCATCTTTCTTAGGAATTCAATTTTTATAACATTTCTTTTGTAATATAATACAAAAATTACATCAAAATAATTTAGATAAAACGAACTTCCTAATAATCACTCAAATCTATGCTTTCCAAAATGGATTTATATCAAAAACAATTAATAAATATAGGCTTTGAATATGACAGCGTTCATATTATCAAGCGGCAGCCATTTTGTCCGCCATCTTTGGTGCCCGGTGCGTCATTGGCATTTAATAGGAATTATTCGGAGTGGCTAAATGCTATCCAGTAATTCGTAATGTCAACATCTAGAATAGCCCAAGCGATTCTGACCTTGTTCTTCATACAATTTCTTTATACATTAGGGGCAAAATTGCTTCAAACATCCGGACCCGCCGGGGGGACTGCGGCCTATAAGAGGTTAAGGATAAGCTGGCGAAAAAGAGGTTAAGCATTAAAAAAAGGAAAATTTGAATAAATATGTTTACCTGATCATAGCCTGCGACATCTGTTCAATCTGAGCAGCAAGAGGCTTCTCTTGAGGAGCAGGATCTGAGTCGAATATGACCTGAGCGCACGGATACCGCCAAGTATCAAAGTCGGGATATACCGGCATGATTTCAACAGGCACAACTCCGGGCTTGCTGTAATGTTTGTCTATGGGTATCTTGGCGTCCTCGAACGTCTTCTCAATAGCCTTGATCTGACTGTCACGGTCCATGTACAGCGTCTCTTCGGCAAGACTCTTCTTGACGTTGTAACCGACCTTGGCTTCAACCTAAGTTTAAAAAAAAAAACACATTTATTAATTTTTAACTTCTCATCTGCCGAAGGCCCGCCGGCGAGAGGTTAATAACTTTTCAAATGGGTGTTGAAATTGCATGATTCTGAGTTGTCGTGGAACCAAAAGTTTTAAGGTTAGTTTTTTTTAACTCTTATTTAACTCATTATATTCCATTTTAAGTTATTGAAATAGTTGTTTCGCAATGTAATTAGTAATTATTTAACTAACCTCTGCACTTGTAGGCACAGATTAAGGAAATTACACTTTGTTTTAACAATTACTACAAGAAACAACTATTTACATACACAAAATAGGTTATAAGGTCCTTAGTTTGGGTTTAGTTTTAAAAAAAAACTCACACAAATGACAATGCATTAAAAAAAATAAATGACAGCAAAGAAATCGTTTTATACGGTAAATTTTGTATTTTGAATAAAAATGGAATTGTAATGCATTACCATCTATTCAAACGTAATCAGTTGTTTTATATAGTAATTAAGTTGAAATGTCGTGTAGTACCCAACATCTGCAGCAAATAAAAGTGCTACCAAAGTTTCATTCTGCTGTTACCAAACATTTTGAGTAATTCTGCCCGCATTCTAATATAGATCGGAATATAAATGTGACATGTACCTTCTCCATGCTCTGAGGCTGGAACCGAGTCTGTTCAGTGGAGATGTATTCAGATCTTCGCAACCAGGATACACTCTTGGCATGATGTTTGGATCTTTTAGAATCTTGTGGAGTATGGACATCTTCTTCTAGAAGTTTCTCATCAGCAGGATCCAGGTGAACGAAGCCGTCAGTTGCGTAGATATCACGGTTTATCAAGTCGATGTTGACACCCAGGTCGTGTTCTGTCAATACTTCGTACTTGTAATTTCTTTCCAGGGACGTCGGGTTATACTGAATGAAGCGCGTATTCTCGAAGGGATAGGTTATAAATTTCAAGTCAAATGGTATGTCAGGTAGCGTATTGCAGTATTTCACGCGGCAAACCAGTTCTGATCTGAAATGAAGCAGAGCAAACGTGAATTACAACATGACTCTGACTTTTGTAATGTAATAGGTTATTTGAATGTTTTGTTGTTATCATTACCTGCGTTCTCCTTCTCTGGGTTGGGCCTTTTCGCGTTCATTATTTGTTCCAGCTCCTGTTCCAGTTTGTACGGTCGGAGGCATTTCTGCTTTTCAGCCTAATTCGGCGGCCCCCGACAAAAACTAATTACAAACGATGCGAACAAATACACAAAACGTCAGACCGCCAATTAAATCCACAGAAAAAGACTATTTCTATATTAAACCATCCATAGATTTTAAGGATGGTATGCAATGTATGCATAGATATTCGATACCACAAGTAGACAATTTAGAAGGGTTCCTACCCTGAAATATAAAAAAAACCACTATGTTATTTTCGTTATTTAATTAATAAAAAATAGAATAAAGTCGCCTGGTGAAAAGCAATGAAAAACATTGAAAAAAAAAATAAATGAGTTTTTAATGTTGAGGACAAAAACCGTAGAAGAAACGTTAAAACAAAAATTTTGGACCATTTTCTGCGCAAGTTCCACAAAAATCTCTCCGGTGGTCCTACTGTTGATGAGTTACGTTATTTAAATTAAATTTCGTTAGTCAATTAAAGTTTGATCATTTTAAAAAAATTGATGAAGAATGATGACGAAGTAATGGAGGACAACGTCTATCTGTATATTTATTTTTTATGACGCAAATATTCCCTTTTAATCTGTCTAAATACTTCAACAATATTTGTGACATAATCCCGGCTACCTGGTGTAAAAAAGATTAATACATTCGATTTTGACGTTTTGAATCAAGTAAATTGCACATTTTCAAGGAATAATGTTTTTTTATAGAAAAGCTAAAAGCTTTTATGATGATTTAAAAGTATATTTCATTTTGTCTTCTACCCGTAGGGCAATCTTACCCATTAACACATATTTTATAATTCGAAAACTATCATTTTCAACATTATTACTGTATAAATTTGTATATTTTGCCTTACAACTTGCAAATAGTACTTGCCGCTTCTTGGCTGCCTTGGCTCATATTATGACTTATGACTTATGACCTTTGACTGTTTTGTTAACTATTTTCTATTTTTAGTGAAATATCTATGGTGCTGTGTCTATCCCGTGTCATTTCTATGGATTTTCGCTGTTCAAAGAAAGGCAAAATAGCAAAGGAAAGAGAACCACAGAGAACCGTTGATAACTGTGATTCCTCGACTGATTTTATACTAATTATTATACCTCTCAATTTAGTTTTTAATAATATGCCTTTGTTTATATGTCGCCGTGAAATTAAAACGTTTTTCTGTAACTCTCTGGTGTAGTCGAAAAACATCGTTCGAAAGTTTCAATATGAACTTGTAAAAAAATAACAGTTTTTTATTTGCCAAATGTCAAAAACAGAAATAGTACGATGATTAATTCATTAGAATATAATTCAAGTAAAGAGCTGGACATTATTGATGTCCAGGCTCTGGACATGGAAAATGATCAAACATGGTAAATACGCGATGGTTTATTTATTTTATTGTTGTGTTTTGTATTGTGCATAACGTCACAACCTTACTGTCGACATCTGCGTTGCGTTTGACTTCTTATCAATTTTTTTTGTTGTGAATATTTTAGGCTGTATTCTACTAACTCTGGAATTGGAGATATTGATATTTTGAAGTGGAGAACCGAATGCAATTGGCAAGATTACGACACCAATGATCATCTTCAAAATCTGGAGCAGAATTTCGCTGCCCTGGACAACACCGAATATGGTACGTTAATTTGAACCAAATAGTGCAATTTACTTAATTGAATTTTATGATTATTGATAATATCTCTTCTTATCTATAACTGTTGACATAATAATCATCCTAACATATTAGAATTAGCGAATGATATATTTGTTTCCAAAAACGAATGAATACAATTATCGCGCTTATATAGAAGTAAACAAATTGATGTTAAAATTCCCGATTATTCAAATTGCAATTGTTTTATAATATCATTTCGATTTATGATTATTACTTCATATTGTTTACGTAAATTTATTACATTTCTATTCAAAATTTGTGTAGTATTGTGTAGACTCATGTCGGTCGCATGAGAATGAATAATTTTTCAACAAATTTTTTTATTTTTGAATTTGTGAGGCGGGAATGAGTACCGCCACCCTGACAACCATTTATTGGATATCCAACACACCTGCTGTAGGTCACTACGTTACGCTACGTTTGGTGACTTAGCCGAGATGCCCGGGTTTATGGGATAAAGTTTGTCTAGATATTGGCGGCGGATGTTTTTGCCCACCTACTGCGTGGCGGGCCGGAGACACTGGTTGAGGGAGACCTTTTGACCTCTTCAGCCGGACCCTCTCGACATTCTCTCTTTCCACTCTCATTCCTGAACACTATATCATCTCCTTTTTTCTCTACCTCAGATTTCTACCACCCCTCTTACCTTTTTCCTTCTGACAACTTCCTCTCCTTCCTTTCCCTAAAAAGACACAGCATCCCCAAAGGCGACATAGGGCATACTCAGAGCCTCCTAACAATATGTTTGTTGTATTAGTTGCTGGTATTCTCAACTCTTTTATTCAAATTCTGTCTCGATCTATTCTCTAACCTCTGGTCTGGAGCCCCACAATACTTCTCTGGCAGTCCGTTTGATAGATTCTCCCGTCTTAACAAATGGATTGCAATCTTTAGAGCATAGTCGTCGGGCGGGAATGCTGTCCTGGTTCTACCGGTATTTCAATGGAAGATTCTCCGAGGAACTAGCATCATTGATCCCCTCGGCACCGGTGCATAGTCGGGAAACACACCAAACGTGCGCCCAACATATGTACACGGTTGACATTTGTCACATCAGAACGGGTCGTTTCTAAGACTCGTTCTTGAGTTCACCAGCTCGGCTGTGGAACGATTTGCCAGCCTCTGAGTTTCCTCCTTCCTACACAACATGGGTCTCGTTAAGACATGTTCACTCCTTCCTCTCCTCAAATAGACCCTCCACACAGCATCTTCATAGATGATATAGGCCCTGGAGAAAATATTTTCCTCAGGGCCTCCTGTGTGGAGTTAATATAGAAAAAAAAAACTTCATCCAATCGATTGAAAACACAGAGCCAAGGGATCTATTGGGGGGCAGCATATAAAAAAATATTACATAACTATAAATATCTTTAGTTACATATAACATTCATTACACCAAAGGGTTTAAAATTTATTTAAAGTTTATATTATTGTAAAAATCGGCAACATTAATCTGTGGTCCAAAATTTATAAAAAGTGGATATGGGATTATATAAAATTATATAATTTGGGATATGTTGTAGGACTAAGGTAGTTGGGAGGGGAAGGAAGGTGGGGAAGTAACTGGCTATTCAGATCTGATCACCAAGCACAGCCAAACCCACTTCAAGCAACGTTTCAATTCTGAATGGTGGTCTTACACCAGGGCGGTACTGAGAATATCTTTCATTCTGGAGCATGCCGCAAATAATAATAATTAAAACGTTTATTCATCAATAGATTTTTTACAATATTACACATTTTGTTCTTTTATCGTTGATTCTATTCACGAAAAAGTTAATGCTCAGCTAAATTCAGGATTTCTCCTGGAATGCAGCTGGTTTTCAGCAGTGCCTCTTATATCTTATATTATATTATTCTCAATTATGTATTATACTGTGAAATAAAACAAATCAATTAAATAATTTTTTCTTGCACACGCTGGGATTTGAACCCACAACATCCAGCTTTCTAGTCGAGAGCCGTACCTCTCAACCACGAAGGCCGCCATTAAAAAGTTAAAACAATAAAAACAACTGAAACTAATAACAAAATCACAAATCCCTTTCAATGGCGTAGGATCTTATATATATCCAATTTTTCTTCACTTAGTACAAAAAAATTGCCTCCCTACATTAAACCCGCGTTCGATACTGACAACAACTTTTATAAATTATTGAAAAATACTAAAGATAGAGATCATAAATTAAGCCACTCAGGCATTTACCAACTATGTTGCAATGATTGTCCATCATTCTAGATAGGTAAGACAACCAGAAATGTAAATATTAGAATCACGGAACATATAAGATGTTTAAATAACAATAATTTTTCGGAGTTTGCCAATCATCTTATTTCCACCAATCATACTTTTAATAAGGACACAGGGGTTAAAATTCTTCACCGTAATAATAGAAGCAAAAAATTAGATAACTTGGAAGCACTTGAAATTAAAAATCCCTAAATAATACCGCCAGTATATTGAATAACGAAATTAATTTAGCCCCATTATAGTTATATTTCCAATAAACCGGTCTGTTATTGCCGGAATTCCCCCAATTACCCCTTCCCCTTTGTGAACCTCCCACTTACAACACCTAATTTTTTTTTTTGTGTATGTCTGTCAATAATATGTATCATAGGTTAATTTTAATATTCTCCTGACGAAGGAAAGGTTCTTCCGAAACCGGTAGAGTTCAATTAAAATTTAAAGTGGTCAAAAACAAATTTATATATTTTTATTGTCAATAAAAACAAATTTCATTGTTGATACTGCGGAGGTATGCACTAAATAAAATGCATGTTTGCATAGTTTATGAGGTTTAAAGTGTAATTGAGTGTGGAATAATTTTTGCAGTGGGCGTATTGCAAACTTTGGCACTGATTTGAATTTTTCTTTCTCTTTTTACATCTCACCGTGTGGGCTGTCGAGTTGTGGGTGGGAGGACTACCCACCACTTCTCTCTGCTGGGTACTTTCTGCATTATGCTTCCCAACTTTCTTATTATTTAACTTCCATTACGTATATTATTTTTAATAACTTTATTAACAATATGTACAGTTCTTATTATTATTTATTTTAATGTTAATACTGCAGAGTTACCTCGGAGTTAGTGTACAGGGCTATGGCATGCCCAATAATTGGAGTGTATTGTAAGGTTGAAAGGAAGGAGATGGGAAAGAAGAAGGTTGGGAAGTATTTTTTTATTTTTTTTATTTGCGTCATAAAAAGTCTTTATAAATTCATTTATGACAGTGATAAGTATATTTAAGTATGTCATAGACCAAATAAATAAAGACATTGAAATACAAGACAATAATAGAAAAATACACAACAATATACCTAATATAAACAATATAGGTATTCAATTTACATAAACTGTTTTATGAAATATTTCCAAGGTTTACAATTAAATTTTAATGGATATCAATAATATATTTGAGGAAGTGATTTTATAAAAATTCAAACTGCTAAAAGTAAAAGAGGAAATGTGATGAACTAATAAAAAAAAAATCAATGAAATATTTAGTCTTTGGCTATTCATATCTGGTCACCAACTTGGTTAAGGTCATTTCAAGCAAAGTTTCGGTTTTGAGCAGTGTTGCCGTGTGCATGGTTTTTCGGATCATTCCTACATCCATGGTTTTCACTGGTAGGTGTGTGCTTTTGAGTGGGATATGCGTTTTAGCATGGGTCACGTGAAAAATCCTGAAATAAGGAATGTAGTTCTTGAACATCAGGACGGGTTCACAATGGCTTTTTATGTAATTTAAATTTGTTAAAAGTAATTTTAATACATTCATAAAAATAAATTAATGTACAAACTTTAATTAGGTAGCTACATTACTAGCTACTGTAAAATGTAGAAAAACAATATTATTACAGTTGTTGGGAATTTTTTCTTCCTCATCTCATCGGTGTGAAATTTTTTATTTATTTTCTAATAAGTAGGTACTGCAAATTAAACTTGATAACGGTAAAATAAAACTCTTTTACGTATTATTCAAAGCAAAATTATAAAATGATTATTAAAAAAAAATCTATATAAAGTATTATAGATTTTTTTTGGTACTGTTATTTTCTTATTTATCTTACTAATATTATAAACGTGAAAGTTTGTATGGATGTATGTATGTTTGTTACTCTTTCACGCAAAATTTACTGAATTTTAATGAAAATTTACAATAATATGGCTCAAACATCAGAATAACATATAGGCTATAATTTATAAAGCTAGCTATTTATTTTCGATATATTGAAAATAATAATTAGTGTTTATTACAAAATGTCAAAAATTTGAGAATGACATTTTGCAAAACAATGATTGTTAAATCAAAATTCTATTTTGGAAAATATTTAAATTAGTGTATTTATTTGAAGTACTCGCCTAATACTTTGAATCGAATCAAGAATTATACATATTTCAAATAAATAGATTGAGAATTTTGGTACAAACTTAGATGGGACCTAGGAAAAGAAAATAGATTACTCGAAGTACTAATCCTACGCAGACAAAGTCGCGGGCAGAAGCTAGTAATCAATAAAAAGCATCTTTTTATATTGTTTGGAAAACATCTTTTTTTTTTATTGTTCATAACATGGTTTTTCATACCTGAAGCATGGTTTTTTATTTTTGGGTCATGGCAACATTGGTTCTGAGTGATGATCTTTCACCAGGGATACTGAGAGTATAATTAGGAACAGTGTTAGGCTAGTTTTACACTTGTAAATTTTTTCGTAAGTTTACGACTTCTGGCCAATGGGCATATTGAATTTTGAAAATTGAATGTGCCCATTGGCCTGAAGTCATAAACTTACGAAAAAATTTACAAATGTAAAGCTAGCCTTACGTATTCACATTTGTAAAAAAAAATTAAAAATGCGAGAAAGCCAAGTGGAATGGTTCCCAACATGTGAGAAAGACTTGTTTATAGATCACTGTTATCAGGGCAGCTGCAAAAAATAATCTAGTTTGTCTGTGCCTTATATGATTACACTCCATCATCCTGTTGGTGAACTGTACAGAATAAATAGCAGTGGTTTCCAAAATGTTTTCAGTAAACAAAATATTTCTTTAAAAAAATATATCTTTTTAAAAATTTGATTACCGCACAAGAGTCCCAACTGATCTCGACTATTCGAAGCCAGTGGGTCTATGGCACATCCAATCGGGTTATGTTGTAAGGCTGAATTTAGTGGGCAATGTGAAAGAGAAAGTTTGTGAAGTACTATTATGAAGATATGGTCACCAAACATGACTGAAGCCATTTCAAGCCGCATTTCTTTCCGGATCTTTCGTATCTGCCACTCTGGGTCTGGCCTCTTCTTCCTCTTGCTCATCTCCTTCCCACTTTTTTAATCCTCACGTCATACCCCAATTAAGATGTTATAGTCTCGCTGGTTTCAGACGGTTGGGAGCAGTTGGGACTCTTGTGCGGTACTCACATAAAATAAAAATAAAGCTTAGTGAGCAAACGCGTCAGGTTCTCACTCAGCATCGTCACGCTAGATAAATGTTTTCCATCACTGCACAAGCAGTTATTCATACTCTGGGAATGTTTATCTTTCTTTAAAAAAATAATAACATTTAATGTCGGTTGTTTCACAGAATTTGTACAATTAACAAATTTAGTTATTTTTCAAGTTGTTATTATGTCATCATAGGCCAGTTCCTTCACATAACCAACATAATAATGACAGAACTTTTGAAGAACTTGAAAATTAACTTCGAATTTTGATGAATTGTTCAAATTCTGTGAAACGAAACAAAAATTTCGGTTTTCTGTAGATTTATAATATAATATGTCCCTTGAACACTTTAAGTTTCTAAGCTCTTAAAAAAAAAGTTATTTTTTAAGATATCTGAAGATTTGTAAAGCCGAAATGTTAAGACCCATTGACCAGCAGCTGAGAATTGAAGTTCCAAAATGCTTGTAACTGTACAGGGAGGTTCCGATGAGGAAGATCGATTTATAAATTTTTTAAACTAAAAATTTAATATCGATTTATTTCATTTTAAGCAATAAAAATGCTACATTCAAGTAAGCAATAAAAATAAATTATTAAACATTGTGTACTTTTTGTAAGTATTTTTTTATCATAAGTATTTATGATTTTTCAATAACGTCTAAATAAATAGAAAAACTGAGGTATTTTTGTCACAAAACACGTTCTCGGATTTATTTTTTAATGATTTTAATTGAACTAAAATTAAAATTCTGATAAGTGTCTTTACTAGAGTGTGTATTGATTTATTTTGCTGTGATTATATGATTTGAAATTTGTGTTGTATAATACAATATTTCATTTGATAATTTAACAAATCTGCCAATAGTAACCTTAGTATAAAATAAACTTAGTTTTAAAAAATTTTAAAAGTGCGTTTACCAGATAAAATGACAATCTTTCAAAATTAATTTATGTTTTTTTTGTAAAAAATGTTCGATATGTCTAGAATTTGATTTAAAAAGGACAAATTTCCAGTATTGTCTGGTTATACCCTCTTAATTACATAAAGTTCCCTCGATAGAAAAAAACGGAAAGTATGCTTGAAAAATATTATTTACATGTTTGTTTATATTATTTTACAAGTTATATGTATGAAAAAATTCACAGTGTTTCTTTAAATGCTGTATTTAGTATTAAAATGTAATATCTCAAGTGGATACTAAAACATGAGATCATCGTCTCACCTCAGTGAACATGAAAGATTTCATTTGTCAGCCGTATTGTATGTAATTATTAATGGATCAATTTCTCGCTCCAGTTGATGCCGGGTCCATTGTTGGTTCTTAATCTAAATTATTTAGTCTCGTTCTTTGCCCGTGATTTATGGTGGATGGAACTCCCGGTTAAATAATTGTTGTTGTATTTAAAACTTTTTATTTTATCAACAAAAATTTCTTGCAAAAAAAAAAGCTATTTGGAAGGCGGGTATAGGTACCGCCGCTCCGGGAACCATTTATTGGATTACCAAAACTTCTGCCATAGGTCACCCCCAAGTGGTTTGCTACGTTTGTTCACTTACCAGGGGTGCCCGGATTCATGGGGTGAGGTTTGTCCAGATCTTGGCGACGGATGCGTCTGCCCACCAACTGCATGACAGGCCGGATCAAGAGAGAGGTTGAGTTAGACCTTTTGATCTCTCCAGTAGATCTTTCTCGACCCATCACCTTGTACCGCAGTGGGAAGGATGGATACACAAATCCGCCACTCCTGGACACATTGGTCCCAGATTCCTACCCACCTCTCATACTTCTTTACTTCCCAGAACCTCCTATCCTTCCTTTTTGTAAAAAAAACCCTCTACATAGCATCCCTAAAGATGATATAGGCCCTGAGAAATTTTTCCTTAGGGTCTCCTATAACCACTGGAGCGCTTTTTGCCACATTATGGCACTATTTCCAAAACCTCGGATTGCTTTGTTGCCAAAATGTAGCAAATTTACAAAAAAAAATTTTTTATTAAAACGACTACATAATATATTGTACATTCAAAATATAACAAAATAAATATTCATAGATTCTTGAAAATGTTTTAAGGTTAAAGATTTAATTATATATTTTTTTATAAATTCTACAAATATGTGATAATAGACAAAAGATTAAGGAAATCATTGGCTACATAGAACTATAATCAGTTTGTATGTCTCCATATTCAAATTCGGAGGTATGATTTTTTTAATGTGGCGGAAAAATTTCCTTTAGCAATCTGAGAAAAAATATTTTAATTGCTCTGTCGCTCCAGTGGTTAAGGAACTTATGTATAAAAGAACACCTTCTGGAGTCAAATGGGGCTGTGGCATCCTAAATGGGCTTAAGGTAGTAGGGAGAGAAGGAGATGGGAATGAGGAAGGTTGGGAAGCCTTTATATTGATTCGGACAAAACTGGGTAGTAACTGCTAGTACGTTCATATTAGACCCTTTAAAAAGATAACATTTTTATTTTTTATAGGCAATCTCCTTCATTTTGTTATAAAATAAGCATGCCCACTTGTACTTGAAAATATCGCAAAGAAATAATCAGGTCCTCATAATAAATTACATAACAATACTGTCGAAATAAAGATAGTAGTTAAAGACAGAATGACATCATAGTACAGATGACATCTGGAGTTTGTTTATTTCATAAGAATGATGTCATGTTTATAAGTAGATAGGTAACTACCTCAATCAATCAATAAATAGTTATTACTATGATATTAATGGATTTTTAAAAAATTCGATTTATACGAAGTATGAGGCAGGTTTCAAATTTCAAAATCGGAAATTGTTAACCCCTCAAGCTTCGACCAAATAAATGGAATATTTCTGAACTTATCCGAAAACTAAAAACTTTTTTTGAAAGGTGATAAAATACGCTTTCTAATTTTATAAATCGAAATGAACATATTTTTACCTGTCATTGGCCGTACGTACTATGTTGTACCATCGATTTTGGAAGCGATTTTGTCCCTTGCGTATAAAGAAATTGTATCAAGAACAAGGTCAGAATCGCTTGGGCCATTCTCGTTCTTGACGTAACGAAATACTGGATAGCGTCTAGCCACTCCGAATAATTCAAATTAATTCCCAATGAAGCGTCGGGCATCAAAGGACAAAATGGCTGCCGCTTGGTAATATGAACGGAGTCGTATTCGAAGTCTATATTTTTTCATTGTTTTTTATATAAATCCATTGTGGAAAGCATATTTGAGTGATTATTAGGAAGTTCGTTTTATCTACATTGTAATTTTTGTAATGTATCATAAAAGAAATGTTATAAAAATTGAGTTCGTAAGAAAGGTGAGAACTGTCTAATATTTTACATCGTATTGAAAAAATATATTTTTCCTATGCTGGCTTTCAACAAGTTAATATATCCTCATCTGAGTAATAATGGATGCGTCGTAATCTGATGAGTTATCCGTCAGATCATTATCGACAAGTATAGAAAACGTGCGAATGTCAGCTGTCTCATTCTCTACAAAATCTACAAAGAAATGGTATCTCTCGGCAGTTATTGAGCTATCTAAATTCATCTGACCCTCTCTCCTACCATAGGAAGAAATATTTGATAGTTTTGTGAGAACGGTACAAAATATAAGCGCTCGCTGTTCAACAAATATCTGCTCGCGGTTTATAGCCGTGTTTGAACAGGGTTTTAAGGGTTAAATCTTTTTGAATACCTTTACCTACAAAACTTTTTGATTATTCAAATTCGATGATTGTATACACTTGTTGTCCGTTTCTTGCTTTTTATTTATTTAAAAAAGAAATAGTATAATACAACAAGAAAGAAATAATATGACAAAAGAGAAAAGTCCCAATAAATTTTAAAATAAATGTTTTTAGTAGTTCGTCAATGGGTGCTAAAAATAGTTAGTGTAAGCAAGACAAAGCGCTATTTCTCAGTGATGTTTTACAAAGACAACACTTTCGGAAGTGATACAAAATACACAATCATAAGCCGATACGGCCAATTACAACCGGTAAAAATAACAAAATTAAGATAAAACTTCTACTTTAAAAATGCCACCTAATAAAAGCTTCCATTTTTTAAATGCATTTAAACGACAACTTCTTTTTAACACCCTGTAGTTGCGGTTTCTTATCCCTGTATCAAGAACTGCAACAGCAAACCAGTTTGAAACCACAAATGATCTGATGTGAATGCCGTGTTGTGAACTTCACAGTAATGTTTTATTTATTTATCACTCTCTGCCGTACTTTTTCTTGTGCATTATGAAAACAGGTTTAGGTTACATTTTCTTTTCTTGGTATTCTTTACAGAGTTAATAGCGTCATTTATAAGGATGTATCCATTTTCGAACGGTAATACATGCTTAAATAAAAATAATCATTTTTCAGAATGTTTTATTTGTGTTGTTTATAATGTATATACATAAAACGTGGTTTGCATATAAATAATAATAAATGACAAACATCTAATAACAACAATCGGTAAAAATAAAACAATACGTTATATGTAGAATTCATAACATTAGTCATTTATAATGGTGTCCCAAAAGTTGATCCACCGACAGTTGGCTCTCCAAAATTATAATTAATTTAAAATTATAATAATTTTGTGCATTATTTACCAATTTCTAACCTTTAATAATATGTTGGTATAGAAATCAAACAAAAGCTATTTTTAATTTTCAATGTGCAATTGGTTTAGGGAAAATACAATATACCCACTTACACAAAATATAACTAAGTATCTCCGAAAGGGTGTGCAGAGAGGATGTACTGCCAAATTTTTTTATGTGAATACCGCACAAGAGTCTCCACTGCTTCCGTCTGGAGCCAGTGAGACTATGGCATCCCCAATTGGGATATGGCGGCTGAAGGTAGTGGGGAGGGGAAGGAAAAGTACAAAACATATTTTCGTTCAAATGCATCTACGATAAAACTTTTTGTCTATATATTTATTTAATAAAAAATATATTTTTCCTATGCTGGCTTTCAACAGGTTAATAAAAATAATTTAAAAAAAAAATTGTAAATGATTCTCTGAAATGTAATATATTTTATAAAATATAATAAGTTGTTATTTTATTTAGGTCTCCTAGGTTATAAGCTATTGGACGTGTGCGATTACCATTGAGAAGGCCAGATCGGATTTCAAGTTCAGGCCATACGTATTACCTTTTCCTTACGATAATATTTCCAATTCCTCTGTATATGGTTGGCGACCATATCAGACTGTATTTTTACAGTTTCACTACGCTAGTATGCTAATATGACTGACTTACTTGCATTATATTATGTTTGGTTTTTAATCTATATGCCTATAAAAATGGTTTGCGCTCGATTAGGCTTAATTTGATTGTTATGTGGTTTTTTTTGTTTTTCTTTCGTTATCGGTCAAAACACATTTTTTCAATGTAAATAAATTTGTTTGTTTAATGGTGGAATTCGTATTTAAACAGTTGAAAGTAATCATTTAACCCCTCAGGCCTCTGATATTTTTTGTCAGATGGTCAGATTATTTCCGCTTTACAATAAAATCCAAATAAATGGAGCATTTCTAAATGTATCCGAAAATTAAAAACTTTTTTAAAGGTGATAAAATATGCTTTCAAATTTTATTTTTAGAAATAAACATACAATTTTTTTTATATAAAATTTTTTAATGCAACATTAAAAAATGGCTCACATTACATTTTTTCATCTGCAAACAACGTAATAAGAGATAAGCGCAAAAAATGTAATAAGCGGTAGTTGTTGAATGAAACACTAGTATATATTGAATCATTTAGCGGGTAAGAGGTGACCCGGCGTAGCTCAGTGGACCAGAGCACCTGATTGGACATCAGAAGGACACGGGTTCGAGTCGAGAGTTTTCTCGGAAGAGTTTTTCAATGTGGATGAGTGGTTCAGGCTGATCATTATTGCTTATAATAATTTTTATATTTGAATATAAAGCGTGGTGTTTTCTCTTTCTGACACAGTTTAGATCATATTTCTCACCATGACAGTAAAGGAGACACAACGATTGCTAAGAGAACTATATGAATTGTTCCCAAAAGCGAACAAATTAGCCTGAGGGGTTAACTTAACCTTGCTAATTTATAATTTCTATTATATTCTTATCTTTTATAGCAATGTTATATGAGCAATGCACTTTATTATTTTATCTGTAATGACTAAGAGGCGGCTAAGCGGTGGCAAAACGAAGAATTCTAAGTAACGAATCCGCAAAAACATCATTCGGAGATATTGAAATTTGAATTTTTGAAATTATATGTTTTTGTAATAATGAATCAATTCTAAACTTCAAACCTCAATATCTCCGAATGATGTTTTTGCGAATTTTCAACTTGGAATTCTTCGTTTTGCCACCGCCTAGCCGCCTACTAGTAATGACAAATCATTATCAATCAATACATTATAAAACAAAGAGTTTGTGAGTCATCAAGGTTATAAATTGATAGTTTTATTATCCTTTATATATCTAAAGGTAAAAATCATAATATGATACATAATGAGATATATCGTGAATCGATCTTGTCTTTTGATATTCCTTTTGCCCTTTCCAGTAGCATTCGAATATATGTTGCTATTTTTTTTATACTTACCGTTTTAAGAGATCATCACCCAAATTCGCACAGTAATTCAGAACTTTAAAATAGTACAAAATCGAGCATAACTCAAATACATATCGACTGCGGTTTGGCCTTATAAGCCACAAAATGAAAACTTTACAGGAGACAAATAAATATTATTAGATTGATTTGTGTTATTTCATTACGGGGTCTAATGTTTAAATTATGATACATATTATTTGATGTTATTGTGTGATGAATAAAGCTAAGCTCGGAATGTGTTTTTAGGGATGTAAAAGTGAATTAATCAAATTAAATTTATTTGCGTACACCGGGACTCGAACCTGCGACCTTCGGATTGTGAGTCGATAGCCTTACCCCTCGATTAGGGGGTCGTCATCAAATACTAAAACATTCTGAATTTTTTGTTTAAAACATTACTACATTGAAATAAAAATTACTAGTTCATGCCTATCAGAATATTGAAATTCCATAATTCCGGTCAACTTTATCTGCTTTCCAATGCCGAATGAATTAAATTTAATAATTTCTTCCAGGCTTACAGCGTCAGAAATGCGACTCCCGCACCTTCACCCGTCCGAAGAAGCGCATGGTACGCCCGAGTCTGGAGACGGTGGTCCAGGGGATGAACTACAGCAATGGCAACGGCGATGGAGGTTACGCCAGTCACCTCAGCAACGGCAGCGGTTTGTCTGCCTACCGGACTATGACGCGGCAGCCCCACGGTCAGTCCCTCGGCGGTGAGGAGAGGCGGCAGACTTTCAGCTCCGACACCATCACGCGGCCCCGTCAGGAAGACGATAGCCAGTTCAGTAGGAGAATGCATAACAAGCATAACGGGACTTATAGAATGGATTCCAGCGAAGTAAGTTAAAAACTCATTCCAAATATTATCACAACCAAAGAAAATGAATGTCAATTTTTTTTTTCTCTATATATTCTTCTATTAAGAGTCCTTTGGTCTAGAAGGAAGGAAAAACAGAAAAAAAATCTTTCAAAAGCCGAGCTGTTGAATTAACCTCTCGCAGGCCCCGGCGGATCCGGATTTTTGAACCGATTTTGCCCCTTATGTATAAAGAAATTGTATGAAGGACAAGGTTAGAATCGCTTGGGTCATTCTCGTTCTTGACATAACAAAATACTGGATAGCATTTAGCCACTCCGAAATATTCATATTAATTGCCAATGACGCGCCGGGCACCAAAGATGGCGGACAAAATGGCTCCCACTTGATAATATGAACGCTGTCATATTCGAAGTCTATATTTATTCATTGTTTTTGATACAAATCCATTTGGAAAGCATATATTTGAGTGATTATTAGGAAGATCGTTTTATCTACATTCTTTTGATGTAATTTTTGTATTATATCACAAAAGAAATGTTATAAAAATTGAATTCGTAAGAAAGGTGAGAACTGTCAAATATTTTACGTCTTATTGAAAAAAAAAAAAATTTATATGCTGGCTTCCAACAAGTTAAAAAACGAGACCTAAAAGCGACCCGTTCTTTTGTGACAAATGCCAACCATGTACAAATGTTGGGTCCACGTTTGGCATGTTTTCCGACTATGCACCGGAACCAGAGAGATCAATGATGCTATTTCCTCGGAACATCTTCCATTGTAATACCGGTAGAACAAGGACAGTATTCCTACCTGACGCCTGTGCTCTAAAGATTACAATCATGAAAAGTTTGTTAAGTTAAGCAATCTATCAATTTGACCGCCCGTTTCTGCACAGAGTCAAGAGTTTTTACTATTTGCAGTATCTGCAGGCCCTGTACACTCAGCTTCTGAGAGGTTAACTTAACTCTGGCTTCGAAGAAGCCCCCATTATTGAGCTGGTCACTGGCAGTTACATAAAGCATATCAAGGCATGTGGGAAGATTGCTTCCGTTGAATATCACTACCGCATTCAGTAATCATATTATTATGTGCGCTAAATAATTGTACTTGAATAATATTATGATTCAACAGCTTATGTATGTTATAGAAAAATGTTATACAACTATGAACGACTGAAATTCATAAATATTTTTATTTACATTTGACTTTCACAGTAGAACCAAAATGTTCAGTTATTTCCATTATTTGCCATGGTCTAGTTAGCATAATGTATGTCAAGAAGCATGTTATTAAATGCCTTGCGCACTGAATCTATTCATTTATATAACACAATATTTTGATGACACCAATATTATGTATTCTTTTTTTACTTTTAACGTAATAATTTATGCACTTAAGAGATTGAAAAAAATAGTTGTCATTTGTAATGTTCTTCAATCCTGGTGATTGAGATTACTTGAAATGGGTTTGGGAAACTCTAACAAATATCGAGGTTCGTCGAGATTACAAGTTACTTTATTTACGTTATCGTAAGGTTTACAATGAATATTTAACTGGACCAGACGTCCGTCTTATTGGATGCTCTAATAGTAATACTAGTAATACTGAAGCTAGAAAACCCGACCCTGCGGAAACTAATCTGTCTAGCGCGTATCATCGGCTATTTCCCCAACCGTTCGTGCATCAGACATGAAAGACAACTAAGGCACTACTTAACTGACATCTATTGAGACACCTTAAAACTACATTTATCTATACTAATGAAATCTTTTGAAGGATGTTGATACTACATATACAATCCTATTTACCACACTATTATTATTTGTAAATTTAGGAGAGTAT
The DNA here is from genome assembly GCA_951813805.1 of Limnephilus auricula. Classification (NCBI taxonomy): domain Eukaryota; kingdom Metazoa; phylum Arthropoda; class Insecta; order Trichoptera; family Limnephilidae; genus Limnephilus; species Limnephilus auricula. Next base: position 22,371,255 of record OX638408.1, read on the forward strand.
GAATAAATCATTTTTGCAAAGATTGAGCTTAAAATTCTATGAAAAACCTTTGGGCCTTTGCTGAAAATTGATACAGATGTAAATGAATCGTAAACTCTAAAATCCAATTTTTAATTTTTTTGTATATGAATGACTGTGGCATTCCCAATTGGGGTACTTTGTAAGGCTGAAGGTAGTGCGGAGTGAAAGAGGAAGGTGAAGAAGTACCTGGCTGCTCAGATCTGGTCAAATTTCAAGCAACGCTTAAATTCTGAATTTTCCTCTTATACTAGGGCGATACTGAGAGTATCTTGCACTCTGGAACAATTAATTAAAATGTTTAAAAATTATTTAAAATGAATAAGTTGTGAAATAGCACAAATTAATCAAATTAAAATTTACTTGCGCCTGCCAGGATTTACTTATTTATTTTGGAAAATCAACTTATACATACATTCATCTATTCCAATAAACTTAATAATAAAAATAAAAAACTAATAACAGATTTTCACATAACTTAAAATTGTAATAATAATAAAATAAAAAAAACTAAGAACTTTTGAACCCGCAACCGCCGGGTGGCTAGTCAAGAATCTTATCCCTTAAAAAGAAGGCTGTGAGACCATTGTAAGATTTTTTTTATACATTGAATAATGGTATTATTGATTGTATAAAAGAAATAAAAATTAAAATGGAGTTCTACAAAATAAACTTAATAACAATAAATACCATTGTAAGATGATGAAATTTGGATAATTAGGGTGCGACTCTACCTTCTAAAAATTATATTGTAATATCTACAACACGCACAAAATAAAACAACCCTCACCTGCCCTTAGCGTCCAATTGTATGCGTGTCGCTTCCGTATGAATACTAAAACACAAACCTACCTTTTACCAAGCGATTGATTTCATTGTAAGGGCGGGCGGGATCATCCCCATTAGCTCACTCTACTGAAATCCTCCCCTATTGTCACTGTCTCGGCGGAGATTCCAACCCGAGGACTTAGGATTCATGATACTGATGATCTCATGGTAAACGTCACACCGTGTTGCGACATTTTATTTGTGACGGAAGGGCAATTATATTCATGGATTGATTCTAATAAGAGATGCGCGGTGTGAATTTAATGTATAGAAAGTATGACTAAAAAATTTAAGACTAAAAATTGAATAGCCGATTATTCTCATTTGTGTTTTCGGTAGATAGTTAAAGAAACTTTCAACGATTTTGCATTTTAATTGCAAGAAAATTGTTTGCAAACATGCAAGTGTGCTTGCATTTCCTTTAGCGGCTGGCGTGAAACCAAATATAGGAAGTAGTTAAAGAATTGTTATAAAATAAAGTGATAAACGAACATGTGTTGTGTTTATTTGCAGATTTCAGACGAGGCGGACTTCCAGTCGGCTCCCAGTTTGGCCGAGGACGGCTACTCGGGCTCTCGGCCGATACAGATCAACCTGTCGGAACCGGCTCATAATCTGCACAACACATTCAATAAACTCATAGGTAATTTATTAACTGTTCTACATTATGGATTTTAGTTAGCATTGCATTTTGGGGCTGTCTGTTTCAACAGCTAAATCGTGATCTAATAGTTAAATCGTGAATTTAAATTTTAACCCTTTCCAACCGGCTTTATACGATCGTGAGTTTGATTAGAAACAAATCCTAACAGAAAATAAATCTGTTTTTGGGAACGGAACCGGTGTCGATCGAATGTGCGGGAGCTGCTTATGCAGGTACCTTTAGGCGCGCGTGTTTCAAGCAGTAAGTCACCCAGCCCTATGGGATCATAATTAAGAGCTTTACTAGTATGGCCCATCAAATTTTGGACATTTTTTGCCAGTTGGAAAGGGTTAATATAACAATGGTGTTAAATAGGACCATGCGCTGTTTCAAGTGCACTTTTGCTAAAATTAAAGTTATTAGTGTGGCCAGTCTAAAAGCAGAATATTCTTCGAAATTATGTGAAAAAATACACTGTATTATTTTTTGGTGCGACCACACCGTAAATTAAATTTAAAAACCAAACCAGAAACAATGTGAAAGTATCCTGCACTTTTTTGTTTCACGTCATTGTAGGATCTGACAATTTTATTCCTATAAAAATATTTGTGTGAGTTTTTAAAAATAAATGATAAAAATTAACTTTTTTTTTTTTTTAAATAAGAAAAAATCCCTTTTTAACGTTTGAAGGTTATTCCCATCAATGTTACCCTTCAATGATAAAAATATAATTTACTTTCCAGTAGTTGTAATACCCCTGTGAATTTGATGTATCAAAAATTTTATGAGATCTTTCGACATGCGATACCGTGCCAAAAATTCAGGATCGTCCCAAATAACCATATTATTAACACGGGGTCGAAATGTTTTTGGTTTTCGCCGCAAGATATATGAGAAATTCATTGTCACTATCATCATCTTCTACAATATTAATCCCTATTATAATCAATGTTGAAGCGCACAATTTCAAACCTTACCTCCAACATATGTCAAAATAGCGGAGTAACTCTTGATTTTGGCAAAGTAAAAGCTAAAGTTAAAAGTGACATAAAAAAGGCATCAGATTGAAAAACGCATTCTTGTGAAATTTTTCTTTAGTAATTTCTTTTACTCTAGCAAGCGTTGAAACAGTCAGCCCCTCAGAGTCTCATTTTCAATATCATGGCTTTGGTAACACTTAAATTCATCATTAAATTATTTTGGATACATACTTCGTTGATCCTAGACATGAAAGACTTGTAGATCTTCCATACTGCTGTGACACTAAATGAGGTCTATGTAATGTCAGTAGAGGCCTGAGATCAATAATTTGAGAGTCTTTGTTGACAACTGTAACCAATCAAAAAACACTTACAGACAGTTTAGCACCTGCCTTTTGACGCATGTCAAAAAATAATAAAACTGCCCTCACGACCATTTCTCGTTTACCTTTAAATGTTCTTAATTTGTAATCCTCTTTAAAAAAAAAATTGGCGTATTTTGTCAGAGGCTGAAAATATTCCCGCTTTGCAATAAAATCCAAATAAATGGAACATTTGTTAACGTATTCGAAAACTAAAAACTGTTTTCGAAAGGTGATGAAATAGGCTTTCAAATTTCTATATTAAAAATTACTATGTTTTTTTTTTAAATAAAAAGTTTTTTTGCGAAAACTTAAAAAAGTGTTCAAAATGGCTCACTTTACTTTTTTTATATTGATTTACGACCTTATAAATAAAAATAAACACCCATCAGCTTGCTAGCATCACAACAGGTGACATACTTTCCGATTGTTCATTTCTGAATAACCGTGGTAACATTTCACAGCCTTGCTTAACACCTTTTGTGATATCAAATCACCACATATTGGAAGTGGGTGACAAAGGAGCGCAAGAAAAACAATAGAAAAAGTCAGTCAAAAACAAAAGAAATGTCCGAGGAAGACATGGCCCTACCAAGTGAATCAAAAATGTGAGTCGGGTCATGTCAGTCGATTTATTGGCTTTTAATTTTTCTTTATCCAAAACAGTTGTTGTTTACGATTGAACTAATCAAGTAATTAGGTAGTAAACTGTAGTTAATTTATTTATTAACGATTTTCCTGTCAACAGGAACATCGAATCAAAGGAATGACTCCCTCTCCAATATGTCCCCTCCGAGCCTGGTGAGCTCCATCGCCATGGACGGCTCGGGGACCTTCAACTCGGGAACCTTCTCACGCCAGGGATCCATGTGCTTGAGGAAAGACATCTCTGTCAATGGTTAGTCCCTATTTGTTTTCAGATTTCTCCACAATTAAAGATGTACGTAATATAGTTTTCCAAAGTCTCTTCTTCCTTCATTTTTCTTCATAATTCGTTATAATCATCATCGTCCCGACTTTTGGAAAGTGCTGCTTGGTCCCTGCCAGTTTCTTCTGTTTTCCTCCAATTCTTTATCCCTATGGATGCATGTTAGCAACTAATAATTGTTTATTCTATAATTGTTTATTTTCCTTATTATTCTCTATATATAGTTATGTTCGCCTCTAACTCTTTTTATTTCTTTTCCCTAGTCTGCTCTAGCATGTACAAACACGGTATGTTATTTCCAATTTGTTGTAGCCTTAAAATTTGTAAGAAAACAATTGTGAAAACTTGTTATCTGAAATACAATATCATTAATTTTATTTCACAGATGAAGAGGAAGCAAATGGCGATGACATCACAGCTCAAAACTCCCTCCAATCCACCATGACGACCAGTATCCTGGACGAAAAGGAAATGAACACCAGCATGCTCTCGCACAACAGCGACCAGGACGAGAGTCTCATCGGATCCCTCCCGCCTTCCCTCTCCAGTTCCATGGACGCCAGCCTCATCAACTCCACTTTCCTCTCGGGAAGCAAACGAGACAACAGCATGGAGAGTAGTCTAATCAATTCTGGAACCTTCACAAGTCTATTAGAACCCGCCGAAGAAAGGCTCCCGAACGGAAAACCTAAATTCCAATTACGAAGATCATTCCTACAACCAGATCCGGATGATAATTTCGACCGTTTCTTAATGCTCAACGCCAACTGTAATACCGAGGACTTGCGAGGTTTATCCGGCGATCTCCTACGTTCGATGGAAAAACGTAAAATCGACCCTTATAGAAAAGACAGCGAGAAAGAAAACATGATTTCCTCGTTTAATAAAGATGACTCGTTCCTGATGACAGACGGAATGAGTGAATCGTTTTTGAAAGAAACCGGAAGAGACAGCTTGAATATAACCTACAGTAAAATGCCGCAAAACTCGAGAACGAGAACTGTAAATCGACCACAAATGGAAATGGAACAGACAGTCGTGCTTCCAAATCAAGTTTTATCACCGCGACATTATAACAAACCCGTAGAGAATAATAACACTTTTAGTAAAAAATTGAACGGGACTTATGACGCAGTTCCGAAAGAGAGAGAATCACCCAAACGCAACGGGACTTTCAGGAAACTCACCCCACCGTCTATTAGGAATCTAACGGCTGTGATCAGTACAGAACCTGAGATGGATCATGTTAAAGACAACATTAAAGATGATGATGTAGAGACGGAGGGCATTGTAGACAGTAATAAGGAGTGCTACGTCTCCACAGAGAAACTTTTAGATATTTCAGCGACTGAAGATAGCAGAGAGGTGTCACCCACTGAGAGGATTACATGGACGCCACAGAGGAGAAAGGTACTAAAATCTTACATATTATTCATTATTTTCCATTTGCACAGGCCCATGAAAAATGATGAGATAGTCATAGAGGCGCTATTGCGTATTCGTCGAAATGTGTTCCACTTCTATCATGGGAGGAGCAGTGCGCGGGGACTGGTTTTGATGGTCGGGACGTTGGAGGTCAAATTGGAGTGATTGGATGTTAAAAATGGAACCAATTTTTTTTGCTTTGTGTCTCTTCTATCGTGATCATTCATGTAGGTAAGGTGGGTCTCACACATTCGGTCAAATAATTTGGCACACCAAGGAAACCAAACATCTGATTTAGTTGCCTTGCTTTGAAAGCACAATAGCTTAGTAGACAAATTTGGTCCTTGCAGACCAACAAATAATAAAAAGCAATGCTTCTTGAAATCTTTTGACTCCAAAATAAATCTAAACGAAAATATGAAAAAGAACAAGACAAATCAAAATTAAAAGCTAACGCCGCAAATTAGTTGAAGATAATATTTTTAATTCTAAATTTGAAGTATGAAGTTGAGAAAAATGACTTAACCTCTTGCAGGCCACAGTCCCCCCGGCGAATCCGGATTTTTTAAGCGATTTTGACCCTTATGTATAAAGAAATTGTATGAAGAACAAGGTCAGAATCGCTTGGGCCATTCTCGCGCTTGACATAACAAAATACTGGATAGCATTTAGCCACTCCGAAAAATTCTAATTAATTGCCAATGACGCGCCGGGCACCAAAGATGGCGGACAAAATGGCTGCCGCTTGATAATATGAACGCTGTCATGAAGTCTATATTCGTTCATTGTTTTTGATATAAATCCATTGTGGAAAGCATAGATTTGAGTGATTATTAGGAAGTTTGTTTTATCTACATTATTTTGATGTAATTTTTGTAATATATCACAAAAGAAATGTTATAAAAATTGAATTCGTAAGAAAGGTGAGAACTGTCAAATATTTTACATCGTATTGAAAAAAAATATTTTTTGTATGCTGGCTTTCAACAAGTTAAATATGTTAGAGGTCTCAGTGGCCGAATTGGTTAAGGCGCATGTCCCGGTAAACAAGATATCCTAGGTTTGTGTCCCAATTGCGACCGTTTTTATTTTTCTGTGTTCTTTTTCATATTTTCGTTTAGATATTAGTATTATCTTCTTCTTCGATGATTATTACATTTATGAGAGTAATCTTCAAAAGCTTAACCTATCATCTGTCGCTCGCCCGTCGGCGGAATAAATGTTTTGCATCAACTTCAGATGGGAATTTGTCCCAATTAATCGGGATGGTGTCCCCGATAACCGAAGTAAATTAGTATCAGTTTCTTTAGGTTTCCGTTCCTTGCGTTTTCCCCCAATAACCGGATGTCCTGATAAACCGATGTACCAATTAAGCGGAATCGACTGTATATGTCATAACGTGTGTATGGTAACAGACCAGCATAAGAGGAACGGCTGCACGGCCGCTTTCATAAAAAACTTAGTTTTGGATTTGAGGCCAAAATACCCGACCAAACTGAAAATTATTTTTGTAATAGAAAGATATATCAAATGTCGATCTCGGACAGAATATAGGTAATTGAAGAAATCAGTTTTGGTTCATTTTGGAAGCAAGTTTGGAATTTTTTGGTGAGTTATTTATAATTATTAAAAAAAAATCTGCCAATGAATTTAATATAATGATTTTAATATAATGAAAAAAAATGTTAAAAATGCGTTTCTTTGGGTAGAAATTTTAATATATAAACGACAAGTTTTTTTCTAAAAAGGTAATTTGTAATTTAAATTTACACCTATCAAAATTGTTTAAAAAAAAAAACATATTTTAAATTTTTTATTTTGTTATATTTAGAAACAAAAAGTAAATTTATTTTTTGAAATCTTTACATTTACTCCAAATAATTGTCCAAGTTGCCTATAAAATCATATAATATTAATATCTTTAATAGCCTATATCTTATAAATTAAAGCAAAAATAAATAAAATAGCTCCTGTCCGAGATCGACATTTGACATATCTTTTGATTACAAAAATAATTTTTCAGTTTGGTTGCGTATTTTGGCCTAAAATCCAAAACTATGTGTTGAATGAAACCGGCCGCACAGCCAATTGCCATAACAAGTGGAATCGACTGTATATCTCATGATGTGTGTATGGTAACAGGACAGCATAACAATGGCGGGAGGATCTAGTGACAGCCTGGAGCAGAACAGCAGTGGTAGCTGCAGCCCCCACCGGGCGGAGGCCCCCCTCAACATGGACGACCTAGAGCACCTAGCCTATGAGCAGGAACAGAGTAAGTACCTATCCTGATTCATTTTTGGGGTATTATGCTGTGTTCCGCTTCCTCTGTTTAATTCTATAGGATACAAAATAAGGATAAGGGCAACTAATTTTGGAGGGGGGTGTGGGTACCGCCACCCAAGGAACCACTTATTGAGTAACCAACCTCTGCCATAGGTCACTCCAAGTGGTTTCACTTACACTGTTATTGTTTTAGCCTTTTCCAACAATAATAAATTGTTGCTTCTGACGGCCGGCGTGGTCGAGTGGTAAGACATTCAACTCCCAATCCAAAGGTCGCGGGTTCGAACTCGGCGTATGCAAAAAAATATTATTTGATCAATTCGTGTTTTTTCACAATTAATAAAAAATAAAATAAGTCGAAGATACTCGTATCAGTATCGCCCTGGTGTAAGACCACCATTCGGAATTGAAACATTGCTTGAAATGACTTTAGCCGTGTTTGGTAACCAGATCTGAATAGCCAGGTACTTCCCGACCTTCCTATTCCCCATTTCCCCTCCCCACCACCTTGAGCCACACAATATAACCCAATTGGGAATGCCATAGTCTCACTAGCTCTAGACGGGAATAGGTGGGACTCGTGTGCGGTATTCATATAAAAAAAATATAAAAAAATTGCGGCATTTAGTGATTCAATCACCTCAAGGATGCTTTACACCATTATTGTTTTAGCCTCTTCCAACAAAATAAAAACAATAATTATTACTGATCCATTAATTGCTTCCCACAGAACTGTATCAAGTTATCTCCACCCCCATCTCGAAGATCCTCCCGCAGGACATGGGCTCCGCGGCCATCCTCTTCAAGCAGACGGCCCTGTCTCCGATCCAGCACCAGCAGGGCGGGAGGGCGGCGCACCCGCGCAGTGTGGTGACTCCGGAGACCGGCAAGTACGGCGGGGCCAACAGCTCCAGCCTGAGCAGTCTGCACCGGGTCGGGGCGGGCTCTCCGAGGAGGCTGCAGCCGAAGCGCGAGTCCTCGGCGCCGGAGATCAAAGCCAACCCGCCCAGTTCCGCGAGGATGCCTTTTGTGCAGAAGCTGGGACTTAATTCCAGCAGAAGTTCGGATACTGGTAAGTTGAAAATTTACATTAATTTTCTCTTATTATACGAGTGCATATTTTGAAGTACAAATCTATTTGGAAATCATCACAGTAATACATACATGCTTTGTTTTACAGTTATTATATTATCTATTTCTTTTAATTAGCTGTTAAAAATATTCAAAGGCCCTGAGAAAAAAAAATCCGTCAGGGTCTATGTCATCTTTGGGGATTCTGTGTGGAGGGTCTTTTTAGAAAAGAAAGGATAAGAAGTTCTGAGAAGGAAAAAGGTGTCAGGGGTGGGTAGGAATCTGGGGGTCAATGTGTTCGGGAATGACAAACATATGAATACATTACTCCCACTGCGATGCAAAGCTGGGGGTCTAGAGAGTCCTGCTGGATAGGTCAAAAGGTCTTTCTGTAAAAATATGTCTTGTAATAAATTGATCCTGGTTTTTGCATTGTTTAGAATTCGTTTATTGCTTTAATTTCTTTGATCTGTATCATTATTTAGTCTGCAAAGCTTATAATGGTATTGATATTGTCCAGAATAGAAAGATTGTTGATAAAGATTTAAAATAGAATTGGACCTTGTGTACTGCCTTGTGGAACTCCATAATTTATTGCTATGGGATTATAGCCACTATTTAATATTTTTTCCCCTACTTGTTAAAAAATGTTTATTGGAAAGTAGTTAATTGATGTCTTGTCTACGTAAGAAAGTTTCTTACTCCTTCAATCATCACAAAACTAAAAAGCTTTCTCCCATCTAGGTCTGTACGTTTCAAGATCGGCCGGAGGCAGTCCTGCGAAGACCTCGAACCTGAGGACCAGCCCACTCGGATCCCGGGTTCTCAGCCGGGTTGAGTCGGATCACCAGATCACCAGCTCCAACAACGAGCTGCGGAGAAAGACTGGTCTGCCGGCTTCCAAGCTGAGGCAGTACAGTTCGCATAAGGAGCTGAATAGAATACCACGTGAGTGTTGTTTCTTTGAAGTTGTTACTTGTTCAATGATGATGAAGACTTAGCTATCAAAGAACTGAACCCACAACACAAGGCTGAGGGTTCTTGGACTGCTCGGCCAACTAATCTAATATTTGTGAATAATGAAAAGTGTTTGGGTTTGAAATGAGAATGTGCTTAGTTCCTACTGGGATGTCATTTATCCAGTTCCTACCTCTCCCTATCCATCACCTTGCTGGAAAAGTATTTGAAATTTGGAACAATGGCAAGAAACATAGTGCAAATTCGAGTGCATTTATTTGGGAAACAAGAAGATTTGTAACTACCTTTGAAGCAATTTTTTCGTGTATGTACATAATCTCATTTTTAAACTAAAAATAAAGGAGTTTTGACCATTTCGAAATCACATAACATTGTTTTGTAATCATTCATTTTATTGTGGCGATAACTACCTCGAGAAATTTCCGTGGAAGTGATTGGTTATCCCTTTTCCTTGCATACTTTTTTTCCTACACATATTATCACCCAATTCCAATAAACACTATTTTGTTTCGTTTTTAGTATTTACAATCCGTTACAAATATATCTGCAGCTGTAATTCATGAGCAGTTTTTGGTTTTAGAAGATGTACATACATATGTACAAATTTCAATTGGAGTTTAATAGAAGACTTATGACTAGTAGGCGGCTAGGCGGTGGCAAAACGAAGAATTCCAAGTTGAAAATTCGCAAAAACATCATTCGGAGATATTGAGGTTTGAAGTTTAGAATTGATTCGTTATTACAAAAACATATCATTTCAAAAATTCAAATTTCAATATCTCCGAATTATGTTTTTGCGGATTCGTGACTTGGAATTCTTCGTGTTGCCACCGCTTAGCCGCCTTCTACTTATGACAAGCCCTGCAATATCGGCCACATTGCGAATTGTCTGCAGACATTAAAAAGAAACCACATCCAGTTAATTAAATAGCAGAAATCTGATTGTTTGAAGGAATAAAAACTCTCGAACTCTGGCAACCTGAAGTTTGCACAGCTCTTCTGTCTTGCATATGCCATCACAACATGACAGCTTTTAAAACTGTCATACATTTTAACTTTTTTTTTCGTAAGAAGCAATCACTTTGTGGTTAGGCATTATATTTTAAATAAACAAACACTTAGTATTTAACCACGTATATTTATTATTTGATATATCGACCGGTTTCGCTCCGACCGAGCTTCATCAGGATATAATAATAACTAAATACTAAGACAGAGTTGTTGGTTATATATAGGTTGAGTGGGAGAGGGAGAAAGAATATTACAAAAGAAACATAATTAGAAAGAGACAAATTTTTAGAAAGAGATAAAAAGGATTATCAATAAGTGGAAGGGAGACAACAATATATGTCTCCCTTCCACTTATTGATAATCCTTTTTATCTCTTTCTAAAAATTTGTCTCTTTCTAATTATGTTTCTTTTGTAATATTCTTTCTCCCTCTCCCACTCAACCTATATATATAACCAACAACTCTGTCTTAGTATTTAGTTATTATTATATCCTGATGAAGCTCGGTCGGAGCGAAACCGGTCGATATATCAAATAATAAATATACGTGGTTAAATACTAAGTGTTTGTTTTATTTAAAATACATTTTAACATTCCGATAACTATTTTAAAACACAAATATTTCAAAGCCGTAACTAAGTTTGAGAAATTGACAAAAATTTTAGATTTTCAGAGCAGTTTAAATTTCCATTTCTTATCTAATTAACTAACAACCAACACGCCATTTCTCTACAGGGGTAGGCGGAGAGGATGGACCACTATATGACTCCACTATAGGACTCCATCTTACTTAAATATCATACATACTCTTGTTATTCGGACTCTTTAATATATTATAATGAAGGTTGTGTGTTTTTGAATAACAGCTGCCCCCCGCTGGTCTGCTGCGGGTGGTATGGGAGGTCTCGGGGCCCTGCAGTCCTCCTCTCGCCTCAGTCTCCACGCCTCCAACCCCGTTCTCTGTCCTGTCTCAAAGGTCAGTGCAAACTCCTAATATAAGGTTTACACATTTAAAATACTGGCATTATTATTATTTTATTTTTTTAAAGTTTATCCAGTGGAGAGCTACCAGTGGATATTGAACATAAAATAGTGAATATAATATTATCATTTAATTTTGTTTTATTCTCTTTTAGGCTTAACTGTTCACCTCTTTTTGCATGTTTGCAAAACGAATTGAGCGATTGCTTGCCTTAATTTGGCAAATTATCTACTTTTCGTAAAACATTTTAAATTTTTTCAAACCTTTCCGCGATCTACTACTATACTTACTACTTTCTTTTATCAATACAGTTAAACCCGCTTAACCCTTAAAAAATTTGACTTTTTTGTCAGAGGCTAAAAATATTCCCGCTTTGCAATAAAATCCAAATAAATTGAATATCCGAAAACTAAAAACTGTTTTCGAAAGGTGATGAAATAGGCTTTCAAATTGTATTATTAGAAATGACCATGTAATCTTTTAAATATAAAAATTTTGGATGAAAACTTTTAAAAGTTTTAAAAATGGCTTACTTTACTTTTTTTCTAATTAAAATTACTGATAATGAAAAAATAAAAACACATACATATTTCATTAGACAAATACATTACAAACATACATTACTGTCACCTCACTTTTTTAAAATTTCATGTAAAAAAAATCTTAATTCGCAAACTTTCATAATTTTTTTTTCAAATCGCGATTGGAAACTTTGGTTTTTAAAAAGGTGTACATTTTAATTTTTTGTGGTTTACTTTTAGATTTGAATATATAGCGTGTTGTATTCTCTTTCCAATAGCGTTTAAATCATACTTTTCACTATGATAGTAAGGGAGACACAATGATTTCTATGAGACCTATGTGAGCTGGGACAAATATGGTCTCCTGTGATGATATGGTGGGAAAACCTTATAAGTAGGAGGCGGCTAAGCGGTGGCAAAACGAAGAATTCTAAGTCACGAATCCGCAAAAACATCATTCGGAGATATTGAAATTTGAATTTTTGAAATTATATGTTTTTGTAATAACGAATCAATTCTAAACTTCAAACCTCAATATCTCGGAATGATGTTTTTGCGAATTTTCAACTTGGAATTCTTCGTTTTGCCACCGCCTAGCCGCCACTACTTATAAGTGGGAAAAATTGGGCATTTTGGTCTTCAAGGGACCGAAAAAACCAAACTTCTTAAGCAGGAAAACATCATAAACTAGAACTTCTTAAGAGGATTTCACTGTATATGTTTCAAATCAACTTCCTGTGGCCGATTCTATACGGGTCTAAATTACAATTTTTTCTTCTTCTTAAATTAACAAAAGTTTGTTCTCGAATGCACCTTGTTGAAATGTCATAAGTGTTTGTTTGATTCTAATTTTATTTCACACATATATCCAGTTTAATTGTATTTGAATGATACATCTATTTAATGTGTTTTCAACTACTCATGTGAATTAAAAAACAGCGGCTTTTCAAAAAAAAAAAGTCAAAGTGTGAATTCTCCACCTCATATTTTTTGCCTTTTACGTTCAGCTATTCGCTCATGTTGCTATTTGCCCATGTTGACCACAAAAAAGAATGTGCACAAACAAAAGTCTCTTGCAATTCACAGCCTGGACGTAAATTCTTGAGATTTTGCTAGCTTTCGTTGGTGAGTTGCCGTGATGCCGTGGCCTCCCGCATTCCACTCCTTTCTGAACATTGCAACCTTCCGGAATGGTCTTTTGTTAATTCTTTTGTTTCAACAATTATGTTTCCAGGACACCACCTCCAGCAGCACGCTGCCCCGTCGGGACTTTGCACGTCCTTTGCCCCCGGACGCGGGCAGCGGTCGATTGACGTCCGTCCTGGGGGCACAGGCCAGCGCCGGGGGTGGCCTGTCTTACGGGCAGCCCATGAGAGCCAAGCATAATATTGGAAATGTAAGTTCAATTCATTCATTCAATTCGCCGCTCATTCAATTCGTTCCTTCAATTTCTACATTGTGTTTTATAAAAAACTAATGACTAAACAAAATACTTAAGAGAAGGACTTTGCATACTGATCCAAATAGTGACCAGACAATTCAACATAGTGCAACTTCATCACTCCTTTGAAAAGTCATTAAAATTAATGAAAAAATAATCAAACTTCTTTAACCACTCGAGCGCTTTTTGCCACATTATGGCACTATTTCCAAAACCTAGAATTGCTTTCTTGCCAAAATGTTGCAAATTGTAAAAAAAAAATTTTTTATTATAACGTTTTTATTAAAAAATTTATAATATATTGTACATTCAAAATATAACAAAATAAATATTCTCTGGATTCTTTTAAATTTTTTTAGGTTAAAAATTTTATTATATTTTTTTTTATAAATCCTACAAATATGTGATAATAGACAAAAGATAGGGGAATTCATTGGCTGATTATAGAACTATAATCAGTTGATGATTATATAACTATATATAATGACTGATTATAGAACTATAATCAGTTTGTATGTCTCCATATTCAAATTCAGAGGTAGGATTTTTTTAATGTGGGCGGAAAAATTTCTTTTAGCAATCCGAGAAAAATTATTTTAATTGCTCTGTCGCTCCAGTGGTTAATTAGGTTACATTACTTCGGACGTGGACTATTTAAAAGAAAATTCATCTATTTTGACTTTTCAAGAGGGTGTTGAAATGCCACTTTGTTGAGTGGTCATGGAACCAATCGAAATACATACCGAACATTCTGTCCAAACTGTTACACAAAAGGCTTTACATTCAAATGGTTTCCGTGGTTATTATTCACTTTATATAATAAGTAATAAATATTGGTTCCATCTTGGCTGCCATTTTTGTATTACTGTTTTGGACAGAATGTTTTAATTGTATGCAAGTCCTCTCTTATGCCCCGTTTGCACTGGGCGAGTATTTTAGTCGAGTAGCGAGTACATTAGTAACTAAACGCATCCGAACACTACAATTTTAATAGAGTAGGCTAGTCAGCTCTTTAGTAGATTGAATCCATTTGGTTCTATTTTTTCGGCGAGCCTCCCTGCGCACTTCATTCGTAGATGCAAGATACACGCAATGTCGTCCCGTTGGAGCGAAAATGCTACTCTAAAATTCTTTATTTTTGCGGCTATTAATCTATTTTCGTGTCTACAGTTTATTTATTTCTCACTAATTTATTCTTCCACCTCTTATAAAATAAGCATTACAATCAGCTTAATTCGCGTATTTACTTTATTGCTTTGAAGCCCGTCATGTTGTGACGTGCCACTTACTAATGAACTAACTATACCTGACAGTAGTACGAACACTTTTTGGTGAGTCAAGTAGCGAGCTACTCGCCACTCGACTTACTACTTGTCAGGTGCGAACAAGGCATTAGGGTATTTTATTTTAGTAAAAAACCTTATAGTCCAAGTCCCATAGAATAGTGACTTAGTCAAAATTTTCTATTTTAAGTTTTATCTCTGAAAAGTAAAGTGATTGTGATTATCTATGCCCCACGAAAATCGTATTAAATTTATATAACTCCATCTCCGCAGGATGTCGCTAGTATCTCTATTCGACAGGACCGCTTGTTCATCATTAATTTAATTGTTTTCGCTCTCCTGTAAAATAACCTTAATGACTTACGATACTTTTCTATGGGATATGCGAATGTCTTTATTTTATTTTTTTATATTTTACTTCTACTGCGTCCCCTGCTGTATTATTGTTTGAGAAAGTATTGACTAATAGATTATGTAATTAATTATTAATTTGTAGATGCTTCCGCCGGGGGCTAACAGGGCTTCCCTATTGGGGGGTGTCAACAGCCAGTCCTACATCAAGCTTCCCACCCCCGCAATGCCGCCCCCACAGTCCAACATGCGCCCCCCCACTAGTGCACCAGGTTTGTAGTAACTAACTATTTTTTATAAAAATAAATAATATTTTTTCTTTCAGCGGAAGATAGCTGTGGGTGTATTTATGTGCGATCTCCGAACAATTAGTTAATTATTATTATTATTGTTGCAGTGCAAAACCCAGTGCCAACTGCCCAGCGCCAACTTCCAAGACCGAGTGGACTTCCTCGGCCCTCTTCTGGAATACCTAAGAGGCCTTCAATTAGGTTTGTTCATGTTTAAATTACTCATTCATAAAATCATAAATATCTCAAACTAGCCGATTCCCGGCATGCGTTGCAATGCCACTTAAATAAAGAAATTGTTTCTCCCTGCGTGTCCTTTCCCATTCGTCCCCGTTCCCCTTCCTCCACCTCTTTCCCACCCTCATCCCCTTCCGCGTTCCCTTTTCACCTTCCCCGCGTTCCCCCTCCCCTTTCCCGGGGGACGGGGGAGGGGGAACGCGGTTAAAACAGTCATTAACCTGTTGAAGGCCGCAGTCCCCCCGGCGGGTCCGGATTTTTGAAGCGATTTTGCCCCTTATGCATAAAGAAATTGTATGAAGAACAAGGTCAGAATCGCTTGGGCCATTCTCGATCTTGACATTACGAATTACTAGATAGCATTTAGCCACTCCGAATAATTCATATTAATTGCTAATGACACAACGGGCACCAAAGATGGCGGACAAAATGGCTGCCGCTTGATAATATGAGCGCTGTCATATTCGAAGTCTATATTTATTCATTGTTTTTTATATAAATCCATACTGGAAAGCATAGATTTGATTGATTATTAGGAAGTTCGTTTTATCTACATTATTTTGATGTAATTTTTGTATTATATCACAAAAGAAATATTATAAAAATTGAATTCATAAGAAAGGTGAGAACTGTCAAATATTTTACGCCGTATTGTATGCTGGCTTTTATATTTTTGTATGCTGGCCTTCAACAAGTTAAGTTTTCTGAAATTATCCATTTTACTGCGCAAATTTCTTAATTTTTCTTTCCGTAAGAAAATGCTACAAAGTATTAGAAAACTTTAAAAAAAAAGATGAATGAAATAGGTAAAGTCGTTCTGAAGATATAGCATGACCAAGGGAAACGGGGATTCATTTTTATATATATATAGATTATGACGGAATCAAGGGGGTTCTACTGACTGGAATAATTGTATTAAAAAAATTACAATTCGAAATGCCGAAAGGATAGACTGAAACACAACGCGGTACACACTCCTCGCTTCATTCACATTTACACATATGATAGCTGGCGTGGTCGAGCGATAAGACTTGATACCAATCCGAAGGTCACGGGTTCGAACCCAGCAAGCGCAAAGAAATTTTATTTGACTAATTTGTGTTATTTCGCAATTAATTAATTAAAAATAATATATATTATATTTGCGGAATGTTCCGGAGTGGAAGTATCTCTCAGTATCGCCATGGTGTAAGAACATCATTCAGAATTGAAACATTTCTTGAATTGGCTTTAGCCGTGTTTGGTGACCAGATCTGAATAGCCAGGTACTTCCCCCCCTTCCTCTTCCCCATCTCCTTCCCCTCCTCACTACCTTCAGCCTGACAACATACCCCAATTGGGGATGCCATAGGTTTTCTGGCTCCAGACGGGAGCAGTTGGGACTGTTGTGCGGTACTCATATAAAAAAAATATATTAAAAAAATACATACTTTATTATTATCATTCTGTTATTCTGACTCTTGACATGTCACGGCTCAAGTTTTTGATTCACTTGTTTGTGCCATGTCTTTCTCAGACGTCCCCGACTTCTTCTACCGTATATTTTCCTTACATTCCTTTCTTTGTTCATCCGCTTTACCTGCCCAAACCATCTGAGCATACATTACAAATTACGATTCTTCAACATTCTTCCCAACACTCCTTTGTCCTAGAGAAACCTCGTTTGTGTTCTGTTGTCGTCCATGTAACATTATTCTACGATTTTTCTGAACCTTGTTTATGTTTATTTTCTATGTTTTTTTTAGGCCCCCGAGTACATATTCCCTCGTCCCCGGGCGCGGCGACCAAACTTCAGACTGCTATTAATGTTCTCTATGGTTTTAAAATAACCGACCAATCCTAGACTATTATTATTACCCTTCTAATGTTCAAAAAGATATTCTGTTATTTATTCTGTCTTGTCTATGTTGTTTGTTCTATAATAAATAAAATGACATTTTACAGATTAAACATGCATATTTTATACAAAAATTCATACATTATTGTTAAAGTTTCCCAGAAGAAAACCCAGGTATATATTGATTACTGATTTTTTAATTCAATTATCATATTACGTATTAGTAGTGTAGGTACCTATCCATTAGAAGATTTTTTGTTTAAACTCGAATTTTAAAAATAGTTTATACAGTGCTGTCAAGTTAACTCTGCCGGTGGTGATATTTGGTACCACGGATATTTCAGTTTTTAAAAGTAACCCTAGAACGACTGTTATGCTGAAAACCTTTCTAGATATGAACAGATGCATGTGAATCTTCTGCCAATGTAAAATTCTTTTTGTCATTATGAATAAGAACTTCAGTAAATAAATCAACATCAATTGAACAATTTCAGCAGCCATCTTGAAGTTCGGCAGCCATCTTGATTGTCAGTATCCAGGCATTTATATAGGAAGGTTTTGGTATTGCTTTCCACCAAAGGCAGAGTTAAAATGGCGGCAGTATAAATAAATAGTGTGAAATTGTCAGTACAGCCATGTCACTTAAATTCTCCATCGTTAAATTCATTACACTATAAGTTTGGTATGCTCACTAAAACATGTTCTAAATTATTATACATTATTATTTTAAGTTTCAAAATTTATGCCGTTTTTTATTTTTTTGTAAAAATTATTGCTTACCAAATTGGTTACTGACATCCAAAGTTGTGTTTTTTTTTTTGTATTCTCAGGTGAGTCTTGTTTCATTCTCTACAGAGAAATAAATAAAGGAGTACACTTTTTGAGAAATATTAGGTTTAAAATATGTTTTTGTCATGGTCAAGGTTAGTCTTGAAATTTGCCATGTTTTCAATAGTAAAAGATACTATTGAAAAGCTATAGCATTCATGCGTATTTAATTTAGTGTTTTTACTAAAATAATTAGTTTTCTTAACTTCTTACGATTAATAATTTTTTTATTGACCCAGTATTTTTTACAGCACAAGGTAACAAAAACTAAAATAATTTCCAATTTTTTTTTCACAATAAACTTTGTTTATCATATCCATAGATAAATAAAAACACTAGAAGTACCTTCCATACAAATTTGAATACTAACAAATGTCGCCACTGACTTAGTACCTGTTCAAGACCATTTAATAGATGCTCTGTCTCTCATACACTTGTTTGTCATTATATATCGCCATCAATCATGCTGAAAAACAGTTTTGTATTGTGATAAACATATAAACTAAACATGCCCACATTGCACTGCTTGTGTTTTCTTTATTCTATGGTTGTATCTATGATGTCACTACCACTGAACAGTTAATCCATAGGAGGTGTGATTTTTGTCCTTTCGACATGAATTAGCGACAATGATACTGATGACGATATTGATTATCTTTCCATTACACGTGACAGTATTTTAATACTCTTTTAATTGCAAATACTGAAATACTGATAATTACTGAGGCGAAATACTGACATGAGTAATGGTATGTTTAAAGTAAGAATTACTGTATTTGAAATTGTTATATCAATTTCACCAGTAGTAAGGAAAAATTGAGCTCACACTCCTATGGATTTATCTCTTCGGTGATGCTGTAACACAGACATAATATGTAACTATATTAAAACATCCTGAAATAATGCAATAATTCTATATTTGATGAAATAAAATCGAATTTTCCAAAGTTCCCCAAATGCTTGAAACTTTTTTTGTCTCTTGAAAACAATAAAATTTAACTCACTGCAATGCCGCCTATATAAAAGGCAGAAAAACTGACTGCCAAGATGGCCGCTGGTCTAGCTCAAGTTATGTTGCAACCAAATATGAAAGTTCTGAAAAAAAATTGATGGAAATCCAAAAGTGTAAAGTTCTGGTAAACTCTGTCGCTATTTAACAGATACAGTGAGGAATGATCGTTGCAATCAATTTTTGCGAGTTTTATATGAAATTAATTTGGCAAAAATAATTAAGAAAAACGATTATTCGAGGATCGATCAATTGAGATTTCACTATACTTATATAAAAAAATCATTCTGAAAACATTTAAAAAAAACTATTCCAATAACGTGATATATTGTGGAAAAGTTGTGTGCATTTGAGTTTTCTTTTTAATTCTAGAAAACAGGCGTTGAAAGTTTTAGTGACTGTTTTCGAAATTCATATAAGATGCCCATTCATCTACAGTTAGAGACACTGCCACTAAGATGGCCTTTTATATAGGCAGCATTGCTTACAGAGAAATGAATTAGTTTAAAAATTATTCAGATTATTTTAAAGATTTTGTTATATTATATTATCGAAAATCATTGCTGTGCACCATAATATAAATATAATTTAAATTTGCAACACATAAATGGGAAACATATCATTTCAACTGAATAACTGAACAATCATTTTCGGACACTGTTGTCAAAATTTATTTTTAATAAAAGCTATAGTTAAAATCTTGCAATTTGCAATGCGATTTGTGATCAGTAAATAAAATACAGGGAAGAGTACAGCTTGCGTAATAATATTTGGATATAATATAATATTAAAAATGCAGTTAGTATCTTGTAATTTGCTATACGATTTTTAACCAGAAAGTAAATTCATACAATTTTATATATATACTGGAAAAGTAGCTTGAATTTGCTTTTATTGGTAATAAATAAATACATACTGCTGTTAAAATCTTATAATTTTATGTAAATACAATTGTGACCATGAACTAAATCTATACAGGGAAAGCAAATCTTACTTAATAATTGGTAATAAACAGGTTAAATCGCAAAGGAGTGCATGTGCATGAAATGAGGTCTTTTCTTACCTACCTTACTATATATGTGGGGGACTTTTCTTACTGATGTTTACACATGTATGGGGACTTTTGCTAACTACATTACATAAATATGAGAGTCTTTTCTTCCCTACACATGTGGGGACTTTTTTTTGCCTACATTACATATAATGGGACTTTTCTCACCTATATTACACATATGTGGGGTACTTTTCTTACCTACATCACAATATATGTGGGGAACTTTTCTTACTGACGTTACACATGTATGGGGGATTTTTCTTACCTACATTACATAAATATGAGGGTCTTTTCTTACCTACACATATAAGGGAACTTTTCTTTCCTATGTTACGCATATGTGGGGGACTTTTCTTATCTACATTAAAATATAATTGGGGAACTTTTGTTACGACGTTACACGTGTATGGGGGACTTTTCTTACCTATATTACATAAATATGTTGGTCTCTTACAATGCATAAGGGGACTTTTTTGCATACATTACGTAGTATAGGGGGGACTTTTCTTTCAATATACAAAATCTAAAACAACATTGACTTGAATGAATTATTAATTTTTCTTTTACATGACACGTGTACAATTGGGAATAAACTAATAGAATCATTGTGATTTGAATGATCAGGGCTTTTCTTTTTATGTTTAAGGATTTATCAAAAGCTGCTCAAAATAAACCCAATGATGACTGAACATATAATTTACAGGCATATTTCTATCTTTCTGAGAAGTAATATAAGTATATATTGCGACATTGTATTTGTAATAATAATAAGAAATAATGTAAAATTGGATATTTTATACTGGAAAGTCTATTGTAATAATATATTTTTAACATCTGTAATAATTTCTGCATTTTTACGATATTTTTAAAAGTGCCTTAGTGATTGTTTTGCAAAATTTTCATGTCTTCAATCATCTCATTTATTCATCCATCCATTCAATATGTAGGTCTGTAGGTATTCAGTAAAAACATTAATAATATTGTACATTTTTTTCCAACAAGTTACAAAATTGCAATATTATGAACATATCATAAAACAACTATTTATAGCAAATATTTTTACAAGATTTCATTCAACATTCGAATTTTAAGAACAGCATTAATCTATGGCTTTCAAACTAAATATCTTTTGTAGAAGTAACCACACATTTAGTAAAATTTACCATGAATTAAATTTTAGTGAAGTAATTATTATAATCGGTTAATTTTTACATTTAATCCGCTTGAATCTTTGGATAATTTTGTGCTTATCATTTATTAAGAATTCATTAGCTTGTAATTTGTGAAATTGGTTGCCTTTTTAATTTGTAAGTATTAAAGATAAATTATATCTTATTCAATGCACAAACAAAATACATATTTGAATTTCATAAACTTCAATACATATTCGATAGATTCACTTTCTAGTGTTGAACTTCTAAGCACTGCGAAATAATAGTTGTACGTTATTCTACAAGGGAATTTCACCACGTCTAAGTAAACTGTTGAGTAACTTTAATCATGGAGTTAAAAACAGACGAATAACGTTACGAATAGTGTTACTCAGCAATTGTGAAACAGATTATACACGCCGCTCACGAGTAGTGCTAATCGACAGTTTACACATTGGTGATGAAATACCCTTTTAGTATCATTAACCTCAAAAGTATCAATATGTTAGAAAAATAACTTCATATTGCAAAGCTTGTAATTGTGTCCTAGAAAACTGCTTTTTAAGAAAAAAATATTCAGATAATTGGGTGCCTTAATGTGATTTTGTTCATAATGAATATTGCAAACTGCCTCCAGTAGGTATGTTATGTATGCATATTATAATATTTTCACTATGATAATATAACTATTTTATTTATTATCTTATTTAGATAAACTTGATCATCATTTTTATAAAAAAATATATAAACATTATCCATAAATATACATACATTCAATCAAATAAATTTGTACTTATTTTTAGATTCCAAACTCAATTTAATGTTTATGACGAGGATTACACATCATAGTCTGGCATATTTCAGTCCATGATTGTGGTAAAACTAATTTTATAATGCATTGACCGACAGACAAATGAGTTGACTGACGGACTGATGATTTTTTAATTTTTTTCATCAGTCTGGTGCGTGTTGACAGCATGATTGTGTAATTCTTTCCATAAGTCACCGCTCTGACAGACAGTATGGGACACATAGGTATCGCAGTCGAGGACGCTTTAGAGCGGGAGAAAGTTTTTATATTCGCATTTGAATCATTGCCTATCCCAGAGGATAAAACACATGAAAGTTATATAAACCAATACAAGATAAATGAGGCTTTGCAACAGCTGTTGATGAACTTTAAAAAGTTTAAACCACTGGCCACCTTAGAAGATTCCAAAAAGAAAAAAAAATTTGATGTTGAACTTCTGTCGAGAACTAAAAAACATTATTACAAAGTACATAGTTTTTGACATGTGTCTATTATAGAGCTCGGCTGATAGCACCCAGTGACATTATAACCGGAAATCTTTAATGTTCTCTTTAATGTTTCTATCAACGGCAATGAATCGTAAGGTTATAATAAATTTTTCTTCAGCGTTTATAGACTTCCAGGGTCAGGATACAGGCAGTTTTAGGAGAGAACACTATTTGCATTTGAAAGTGTACCATAGGTATATCATTTTTTTTAAATTAATTTTAAAGCAGGAATATTTCTAACAAATCCCTAATCTGGTAGATTTTGTGACTAATATGATATTATATATTACTGTCTAGACCCGAGGGAATAATATTTTTTTAAATGCCTATACCAATAATTGGTTGGATTTAAATAAAACCGTTCCACAATTTGACTAATGAAGAAATAATTATCATTCTCAGCTGCTCATTCAAATTTAAAAAAACTGGATTCGATAGTTTCCGTTCATTGGAGATAAAAATTGGAATCTATTTTTTCCACGTCCCTCTCTAAAGCTAAAAACATGATTTTTTTCCATTTCCTAAAATTCACTAGATTTGAAAAATAAAGTGTTTTGGTCTTTTTACTTTCCCCAAAACTCCAAACATCACCAACTATCTTCTACGATCGCTTCATAAAAAACATTGGATCGATTTGTTTGTGAAAATCGCTCATTATTTATTGTTTTCAGAACGCACTCACTCCAAACATCACCAACTTATCTTCTACGATCGCTTTATAAAAAACATTGGATCGATTTGTTTGTGAAAATCGCTAATTATTTATTGTTTTCAGAACGCACTCAGCTTTAGTGTGCATAACGCCAAAAAGGTGTGGCCACATACAATAATATAATACTGATTTTAATCGGGACTAATCCTTTCAAGACTTCTTTTGACTTTTAGGAGGGAGGATTTCAGTTAAAAAAACATGTTTCCATATCATTTCAGTCACCCTTTAGAATGTTAATAATTTCAGTAATCCTTTCACTGTAATAGAATGTATTAAAAATTAATAATTTTTGGATAAAAATAATGAAGGCTTCTCAAAAAAAGAATAGCTTTTTTTTAGCTTGCACGTTATAAATATTCTAGTATTCTTTGAATTTTGAATAAACGAGCCATATTGGTGTACGGGTCGGTTTATGAACAAGAATAAATCCAAAGACAAGGAATATCCGCTATTGTCTATGACCACGTGTTAAAATTTGACAACATCTATGGTTCTTTTTTCGTGGAGTTTTGCGAAAGCGTGGTGTGTCAAAATCACTTTTGACTCTTTTCATTAAGATATTGTTGAAAATATCTCAAATTCACGATGTCGGCTCACCTTTCTTGGATGATCATCCGTAACAACAACGCCTTCTTGGTTAAGAGGCGTAACATCAGCAAGCCCTTCAGCAAGGAGCCCAATAACCTGACCAACCTGAACTCCTTCCGTTACAATGGACTAATTCACAAGAAGAGCATCGGAGTCGTGGACAGCCCAGACAAGAAGGGATTCACAGTGACCTACAAGAAGGCTAGCTCCCGCAACAAGCCCGCGAAGAGCATCGTGCGCAGGACCTTCAAGGCTGGATCCAGGAGGTCCCTCCACAAGCTGCGCAGGTTGATCAAGTGCAACAAGTACCGCAGCGACCTGACCAAGGTGGCCCTGCGCCGCGCGTCCGCAGTCCTGCGCTCCCAGCGCCCCATCAAGGCGAAGAAGGCCAAGGCAACCACCGCCAAAGCTGAATAAGTCCACGTTCAGACAACCATCATAATTTAATTTTTTAAGATAAAAACTTATTGTATGACATTTTACAATAAATAAGTGTCTCAATACCCTTCTCTTATTTATATATCTTTGAATTTTTCCCATGTTGTGCTCCAAGAACTAACCTCTCTTTTGAACTGTCAACCTTGTGTTTAATTTGTTGTAAACTGCTTCAGTGTCAGTGATGATAGCCCTTAACTAAATATCAGCAGGTCCTAAACATCAAAATGTACTGTAAAAGTATAGTTCCAATTTCAAATGCATATAAACAGGAGTCTTCCCTCCAACTGACTACGTCAGTCCATTGTAAATTGGTAGTAAAAGTGCACTGGGCCAAAGGGTTTGATGTGTAGTATGCAGACGGATTTTGAATTTATTTTACCCATTTCATACTTTCTGTTGCAAAAGAGTTTTAATTAATGTCAATGAAATGATGGAAGAATGTGTCGGTTACGCTATTTTGCTGACGCTAAATCCACTTACCCTAGGTGTGAGCATTTTTGTAGCCCACGTTATATCGTCTAGTCATCATAAAGTGGAGTTTCAAATAGTTATATTGCGTAAAATTTTGATTTGAAATTTATTTGCCATATTGTTGCTAGACTTCATCACCTGTCGGAAGTAGTTGTGCAAACTGGCATCTCAAACACGGACCTCCTCACGTTCCCCACTAAGGGTATGTTGTGCGAGAATAGTCTCTCACTTGCTCCAGATGGTCGGGAGTAGTTGAAACTCGCAATATCCACATATTGTATGGTTTAGTAATTAGCATTGTGGTAATCGTGTGACATTGTCTGTATTTCGTTGTCTTATGATGGTGGGTTCAATATAATATCCAAAATATTATATTAAGTAAGATTTCTACGGCTAGAATAAAGGCCCAACCCGCGTGCATTCGGGCTTACCTCATATAACCCGTTTTTTCCAGAATCAAGTGCTTTTTTATTAAAGCTGGATGGTGGCTGCCCCAAAATAAGAACAAAAACTAGTAGCTTATATCTTCAAGTCAGGGATGAATAAAGAAAAGAGTTTAACCACTCAAGCGCTTTTTGCCACAATACGACACTATTTCCACAACCACAGATTGCTTTGTTGCCAAAATGTTGCAATCTTTTTTTTAAATCAAAGTGTCTATATAGTACGTTGTACATTCAAAATATAAGAAAATAAATATTCTCTAGATTCAAATGTTTTTAAGATAACGATTTAATAATATATTTTTTTAAATCCTAATCCTATGAATATGTGATAATAGACAAAAGATAGGTGAATTCATTGGCTATATAGAACTTTAATCAGTTTGTAAATCTCCTAAGGCTGGAATCAGACGGTTCACTCGAGTGAAGGTATAATCTATGGTTACTCGAGCGAATGTTCCCATCTTTGTTTCACTTTTGTATCATTTCTTGTTCAGTCGTGTCATTCCGAGTGAAATAGGTGGAATGAAATACAGAAATGAATGATTAGTGAACCGTCTGATTCCAGCCTTACTCAAATTCGGAGGTATGATTTTTTTAATGTGGGCGGAAAAATTTCCTTTAGCAATCTATATATTTAAATTGCTCTGTCGCTCCAGTGGTTAAGGAGAACATAAGATGCGAAAGTGAATGGTAGAAGAAGTACAGGACACCTGAGGACGTGGCACAATCAATCTCATGTAGAGTAAAATCCAGTCATGTAGAGTAAAAAAAACATAAAATATGTATGAAGCAATGAGTGTGCACCAAGCCAAGAGTTGTGTGGCAGAATGGGAGAAAGAATCCAATGCCAAGTTTTTTGACATCAAGAGTCGATGCTCAACCAATTACACCAGTTCTAGGAGTTGTTTTATTTAATTTTGAAACAGCCAAGTCCCCCATTAATAATAATTGGTCCAGCAGTTAAAAACCCGCTCTGCGGATTTTTGCTGCTAGCAGGCGTCGGGCGACACGGCAGTAGCTTGATAACAAAGTTAATGGACGAAGATGGTTTGGATAAGGCGGGGAGTCAGAGTTGTACGCGATGTGGGGTTCTTAAATTTCAACCGTACAGACGCTAGCGTAATAATAATATAGATAATTTGTAGAATGATATTTTTGTGAAAAATCACAATAAAAACAAAAAAACTTACATTTTTAAACAATTAATTATTTAAAATGGCGCGGGCTGTGAAGGTGAATGTTTTTGACTTTATGGATATGACTGTCTGAAAAGATGAGTTTTAAGTTCTCGAACTTAGTATCTGGTGTGCGCTGGTTCCTATAACCTTCCGATAGCTGATGATGCTGCTGATCTAAGGGTTGACTGTCGAGAATTGAAATATTCTGAAATACACATTTCCGATAAATAAGCCGAAGCCATTCCATTAACGGACTTAAATACCATCCAGCAGAGCTTGAACTGGATTCTTTCAGGATATTTTTTTTTTACATTAGCTCCACACACGAGGCCCTGAGAAAAATAATTTCCCTCAGGGCCTATATCATTTTGTGTGGAGGGTATTTTCAAGGAGAAGAAGTTCTGGGAAGGATGTATGAGGTTGGGTAGGAATCTGGGGTTCAGTCAGTCCAGATCCTGACAAATCTTGAAAAAAGTCAACCTAGACAAACCTTACCCCATGAACCCCTGCTAAGTCACCAAACGTAGCGAACCTTCGGGTGATCTATGGCAGAGGTGTTGGTTAAATGGTTCCCAGGGCGGCGGTACCCATTCCCGCCTCCCAAATTTTAAATTATATTTGAACCAGTGAAATGCTCTGAAAAGTGGGAATATTTATATATGCCAGTGATAAGTCATTATTGCACAAGCAAATTTTCCCACTGCAACGAATTCAAATATCATCAGGTTATTTGTAACCTGGGAATGTTTGTATTTCAATGTAAAGAAAATTATTTATGTAAAGAAAAATATTTCAATATCTTCAGTTGTCGCAAATTAATATAAGGGAGGCACATCTTGAGGTTCTGATCCAAAGGAGAGGTTTATAAAATAAAACAATGATTTCAATAAATAATTTTAATCCTTTGCAGTTTAGAGTTCCATCCTATTTCCGTAACTAATCAACAGTTTAGTCAACAATTAAATTGTGTATAAAAGGAATTTACCTTGCTTCTTCCCTCTTGTTGTAAATATGGATGATGAAGCCACTCAAACGTCAAACAAATAAAAGGCACAATAAGGAATTGATTTATACATTTCAACAAACTTGGAGTTTGCTGAAATATTATCAATACCATAATAATAAATTGCATGTAAAATCACAGGTTTTTTGTGAACATTTTACCTCAGATTTTATATACGGCAAAAAAAAAATAGGACAAAATACAATACATATTTTTTATGTATTTCATGGTTATGAAGCATTTTATTTTGAATGGAATGCATGAGAAAAATTACTTTGGTGTTTGTGGCATAAAAGCACGCTTATTATTCATAATTATTATTAATTATTCCAAATTGCGTCACAATAAAAAATAATCAAATCACAATGCTTTTTTTTTCTTTAACTATTATGGCCATCATAATACTGTTGGTAATTGGTAAAAAAAATTATCCCAATTACGTTTTTTAGATAATTTGGGATAATCAACAGAAATTGTGACTAAAATATCAAAGATTGTATATAAATAGGTACCTAGAAGAAAGCAAAAAAAAATTGAACAGTTTAAAAACTAAAAATACATGATTCTTAATAATAATAATAATTGTAAGAATTCTAAGAAAGGAATGGATGACAGTCACGGAAATCCATGATCAAAATTTACCATTGAAATAACCTAAAATCACTAAAAATGAGACTAACACGAGGATATTAAATTATCACTTGCAAAAAAAATATTACAAAAATACCTAACTAACTAAATACCTGACTAGATGTTTGTGCTCAATATAATAAAATTAAGATAAATTAATACAGATTCAATAATAGACAAACTCGGTGACCCAGTGGGCAAAACCCTTGATTTGTATTTAACCGCTTGGACACATAAGCTTGTTTTCGCGACAATTTAACGTAGGTAGACATAGGAATGACGTATGCCCGGACCTGAGTTATTAAGCTAGTTGAGTTCTAATCCCATAGCGGGCACCATCTAACTTCCTTTCCATTAAGATCAATGCTGAGATAAGAGATAATTACTGCAAAACAAATAATTTAATAAACACTTTAAAAAATAATTATTATATGAATTTAAAATGGCTTGAATGATGACTTGATTGAACTGAATTTTCATAATAATAATATTGATTCAATTATTTATCAATACATTGAACAATGTCTTTTAGATCTGCTCACTGAGGCAACTGAAAACTGTCAACTGGCAACTGTCTTTGTATGACAATGTGATGGCCCGCACACTTCACAATCACTCAAAAACCTGTTGTCAATGGTAAGGCAAGCAGAGACTCGCGACTCGCATTGCTAATTGCCATGGCCGGCCGTTGCTAGTTGCCAGCTGCCAGCTGATTGTTCTTCGTCTATGGTTAAACAGGCTTTTTGACCAATCAAGACATAGAAACCAGCCGGTTTTAGTTTGGTTTCAGTTGCCTCGTCAGCGGAGCGCCTTATTCTGTGGGGTTTAATGGCGCTCCGCTCACCGGAGAAACTGAAACCAAACAAAAACTGTCTGGTTGCTAGCCAAACTTCTATCACGGCGCTACTCAATTTTACGATTTCAGTAATTATCTCAGCTTGCTTAAAAAATGTCATTTTTAAATTGTATTTACAAAAATGATTTTTTTAAATAATTATTGTTAACTCACAATAATAATAAATTGTTAAAAATGCGAGTAAAATCATGAAAGATCATTTTTTTTAATGGCCTATATTTAATAATTCAAAACACAAATAAATAATATATCCATACTAGATATTTGCTATACCTTTTGATTATTTTTTTTTTTTAGTTTGGCTTCAAATCCAAATTTAAGTTTAGTATAAAAAGGCTGCGCAGCCATTTCTCTCAACTATATGAAATTAAATATGAGCTTCGTAAGATGATCTTTAGAACGGCGGAGTTTAGGGATTTTATTTTTGCCACAACACAAAAATATATTGACAATGATTTTTCAGGAGCATACAATGTCACAGGCTTTATAAAAATGACTACAAGCATTAGTTAGAAACATTGACAAATATAATTGTAAATATGTATATAAATAAATTTGCGTACCTTTTACTTGCTATTTTGAAAAATAATGAACAATGGCCGATTCTTTATAATTTATCATTGATAAACTGGCTATATTTTGAGCTCACATTTATATTATTATAATTACTAATATATATAATAATATTTGACTTTAAAATAGGCACATTTATTTATTTTTAGTTTATCTAATAGACATCCATTTATTATTTTATACACAAGATGAAAATTAAACTTATAATAAGGTGGAATTGTATTTTTAAGAGACAAAATATTGTATTTATCATTTCCAGCTTTGATATATATTTTACTATTGTAAAAGATTATATTATGTATGTCAAAGGTAAATTATACATCTTCTTGTGTTGAGTCTGTGTAGTGAATGGGCGCTTTTAGAATTCCAAAGAAATGGCACAAAAAGGCATAAACACATATAGGTTTTTTTTTTCACAATAATGCTGCATCTCTTTCTTGCACACTAAATAATAGTGAGACAAACGATGTACGTTTGTCTGTTTCCCTGTGTGAAAAACGTAATCATTATCATACATCTCCTTCACTCGTGTAACCCCTCAGGCTAATTTGTTCGCTTTTGGGAACAGTTCAAATAGGTTTGAAAGAAATCGTTGTCTCCCTTATTAGCCGCAAAAGAATAAAAATATACACCTTTATGAAACCAAAGCATTTTAAAAAATATTTATGAAGCTATGCAAATTTTTTATTAATTATTTTTACATGAAACAACAAAAAAGTGAGGTGATGATAAACGTTTATAATTTATTTTAGTCAAATAAAAATTTGTTTTTATTTTTTTCATTATCAGTAATTTTTGGTAGAAAAAATGTGAGGTGAGTCATTTTTAAAACTTTTTATATTTTCATAAAAAAAAATTATATTAAAAAAATTACATGATTATCTCTAATAATAAAATTTAAAAGCTTATTTCATCACTTTTCAAAAACAATTTTTAGTTTTCGGATACATTCATAAATATTCCAATTTTATGGATTTTATTGCAAAGCGGAAATACTGTAATCTTTTGACAGAATATGTTCGAGCCCTGAGGGGTTAAAGAAATGAGACGCTGCAAGCCGTTGCCGTCATCGTGCCATTACCGCAGAAATTATAAAAGCAGCCATTTATATTGCGTGGTTTTACATATGTAGAAATATGACGTATGCGATAAATAATAGGTTTTGTGACGACAGAGTGTTGTTACATAACACATCTCTGCCTAACCCTGTGTGGTAAAGAATTTGTGTAATTTTGATATACATTTATGTGAAATGACTACCTACTGATAACAGAGAGACTATTTCAATTTAGTACCACAAATCTAGATAGTTAATTTACTCATTTAAAAAAATCTACACAAATTACATCATTATATATATATTCTTATGTATGTTTTATATAAAAATTCACATTGAGCATGTATTTGTGGCTTGTGTTTTGTGTGTCTAATGATAGTGCAGTAAGTACATATTGTTGAAAATACACAAACAGTGGAGAAAACTTTGCGGAAATTATGCAGAACACAACTAGCTCTTGAAATGCAAATAAATCCTTATTTAAAAGTACACAAAATATATCATCGGAAGATGTACTACGTACATACAGTGAAACCCTCTTAAGAAGTTTTTCCACTTAAGAAGTTTGGGTTTTTCGGTCCCTTGAAGAATAAATGGTCTAATTTTTCCCACTTATAAGGTTTTCCCGCCTAAGAAATTTTTTCCGGTCCCTTGGAAAACTTCTTAAGGGGGTTCCACTGTATTTCATTTACATTTATGTTTATCTTGAAAAATATATGAATGCCACATTAATATGCATTTTCAGAGCTAAATTAATTCAGATACTAGGAATATAATAACACACTTTGCAAAACATAATGTTTTTTTATTATTGTAAATTAGACAGATTCCATCTGCATTCTAAAAATGTACAATAACATACAATTTGTTATAAAATTACATGTGAAAAAGCTGAAGCGATTATAAAAATTAAAAATCATTCACATAACAAAATACAAGATGTTTATGTTACAATAATTTTCCCCGTAACAACCCGCGGTTCGGGCGTAACTTGAATCCGTGTTGTTAAAATTTGCTCCATTGTGTGCGTGACCTCCAAGTTGGATCCTATGTAAGTACTATTTTACACCCTTGAGGTGATTTTCTCACGAAAATGCACTATATAAATCATCCAAACATTATACTGATTGATTTCAATGATTTGTTGGAACAGGACTTTTCTTTCTAAATATTATTGGTTCAGAGATACGTAGAGATACGAGATAAGCATTCTTATTGGCTGATGTGTTTAAAATTCTTGCCAACAGGGTTTTAGGAAAAATATGAATTGCGTGCGATACTTATTTTTTTTACATTGACTCCACACAGGAAGCCCTAAGGAAAATAATATCCCTCAGGGCCTATGTCATGTGTGGAGGGTTTTTTTTTTGTGGAAAGAAAGAAGGTCTAGAGACCTAGACCTAAAAATAGGTCTAGAGACCCGTTTTTATAGGAGGGAGGAAACAGAGACGCCGGCAAATCAATCCACTGCCGAGCTGTTGAACCATAAACGAGTCGTAGAAGCGAACCATTCTCATGTGAAAAATGTCAACCGTGTAAATGTTGGGCGTTTGGTATAAAGATTGCAATCCATTTGTTAAGATAAGAGAATCTATCAAACGGACCGCCCGTTTCCGCACAGAGTCGAGGGTTTTTTTAGGTATTTTGGGGCTCCAGATCAGAGGTGGCTGTCAAATTCAGCCGTGGGGCGCACTTGCGATTTGTACAGGGTTAGCCTTTTCAAAGAAAGCATTGAAAGTTCCCGTGTTTACGAAAATGTCAAAAACAAGTACAAAAGTTTTTGACTGTCAACAAATAAAATTTATTTAATTAATGTAACATGTTTGAAATAAGTAAATTTTGGCCGTTTCTGTACAATATGAATTTTATTCGATTCTCTGTTTTCACCGACTTATTTCTTTGCTAAATGGGTTGATCTCGTGCGGTTAGCTTGCGCACACAATGGATATTTTTCGGACAGATGCTTGCGCAAACCACGGGTTAATCATATTGCAATTAATCCTATTTAAAAAATAAATTTTTTTGTTAAATTCTCAATTTTCCAGTCAATGCTTAATAATTTTCATAAAAATTATTAAACCTCACACATGAATACACGGAACATCAACGTTACAATTTAATAATATGGTCTAGTTTTACAATTAAATACACCAATCATCTTCATTAAAAAAGGTATTGTCCTGTGAATGGTGAAAAGAACCTAATAAATAATTATGTAGCACTACAAAACTATAAAATCATTCTGTCATAGTTTACTAATGGTTTGTAAGGAAAATTACAAATAGATTCATTAATAAATCCTATTAGCTAATCCGTAAATCAAATCAAGTCGTCTGACTGTATTTCCTTATTTTCACAACATTGATCATTCAGTTGATTAGTCAGACATCTCGGAAAAATCCAAATTTGGGTTGAGTATGCAGTTATATGTGAAAGTGTACCTTCTATCTGGTACAATACTTAGATTACTCGTAAACACCACCAAATCAATTGTAATACAGAAAAACTTGTAGTGAATTAAACAAAACGTTGAGGTCGTCCGGGGCATTAGTACATGACAACGGACCGTTATTCCTCCAGGTGTTATTTTATAGCATGTTTAACCTCTTGCAGACGCAGTCCCTCCTGCGGGTCCGGATTTTTGAAGCCATTTTGCCCCTTATGTATAAAGAAATTGAATGAAGAACAAGGTCAGAATCGCTTGGGCCAATCTCGTTCTTGACATAACGAAATACTTGATAGCATTTAGCCACTCCGAAATATTCAAATTAATTGCCGATGACGCGCCGGGCACCAAAGATGGCGGACAAAATGGCTGCCGCTTGATAATATGAACGCTGTCATATTCGAAGTCTATATTTATTCATTGTTTTTTATATAAATCTATTATGGAAAGCATAGATTTGAGTGATTATTAGGAAGTTCATTTTGTCTACATTATTTTAATGTAATTATTGTAATATATCACAAAAGAAATGTTATAAAAATTGAATTCGTAAGAAAGGTGAGAACTGTCAAATATTTTACGTCGTATTGAAAAAATATATTTTTTGTATGCTGGCTTTGAACAAGTTAATATGTAAAGGCAGGGAAAGACACGAAGCTCACATCGAAAGATACTTTATAACACAATAGAGCTCGCCATTCAATCCCACGCAGACGTAAAAAGATGATGTGTTATAAGCGATGTTCGAGTCTTCACTAATCGGCATTATTCTCCGTAACCGCTAGCGGCGCGATATCAGAAAAGTTATGTGACCCCACCTCCGCCGTAAACAGGAGAGGGGGTCATTTTTAATACACGGAGCGCTGTGCTCAAGCCGCTGTCGGCCGTCTAGTTAACATGATATTCCCTCAGCCGCTTCCGAATTCAACTGACCCCCTCTCGAGCCGTAGGAAGAAATCTTTTATAACGTAGTGTCTTGGTAGAAAAGATTCTTTATAACACAGTATCTTTTGATTTTTTTTATTTTTTTTTATTATTATTGAGTTAGTTTATACTACATGAATATAAACTAATAAGCACAATGTAACATTTCATTTGATAAATTTAAATATTTTTACAGTAATCATAACATTTCATGATGTGAGCTTCGCGTTTGTCGCCCGCTTAAAAGACATGTAAATAACATTTGATTTATGGTGAGCATTCGAATATTGCTTTCCTCAGTATTTGGAAATGTCTGACAAATCAACTGGATGATCAATTATTGTATTGGTGTTTCATAAGCAAAAAAAAAAAAGAACTACAAATATGTAGTAATAAACGGAATGTAGATTGTTTTGGAATGCATAAATCACAGATATTTAAGTAAACGACCGAGTCATTGACATAATACTGATAGATTCACTATCCATATTCTAAAAAAACATTAAATGTTCAATTAATTCCAATAATAATATTACAAATGGTTATTATTAGGGTTGTAACAATACCGAAAAACAAATATCGTTATAACCCTCGTTAGTATTATGTAAGGGCATCACAACTGACTTGAAAACAAACAAAAATCTGATTGAATTTCCACCATTCACTTCCCCACTTTTTATCGTATAGCCTCGCTAAAATTTGTTCTCAACTTTCATTAAAATTAATTCCTCGTCCGTCGCCTTAACTTGTTTGATACTCGCCGCTCGTTACAATTTCTTCTTTACCAACTCTATGATTTATAATATTAATAGATTATTCACAGGCCAGCTTGCCGTCGAAGCTACTCAGCGCAATGGCGAAGGCTTGCAGAGCGCACAGGGGATATCGGTAGTCCATCGTGAACACGTCTTCTGATATTCTGCCAAACTGCATTACCACATAGTCTGAATCAGAGTCGTGCACGATTTGGAAATTCTTAACACTGGCTTGAGTCACCCTGAAAATAGAAATATTTTTTAATACACACATCTTTGTTTGTTTGTTTATCGTTGTCTTGGACTACATTCCTCTGAGGCGAAAATCGTAAAATTTTTACCAATTTACTTTGAATATCTGAATTTGTAGAGCTGGAAATGAAATTAGAGATGAAAATCGGGTACGAAATTTCGATTTACACGGAAATACACAGCATTTTTACAAATTTACTTCGAATTTAAAGGGCTGGCCGTGACAGTAATAAGTCGCGAAAATTTGTGGTATTTTTACAAATCTACTTCGAATATCTGAATTTAACCTCTAGCTGGCCGTGTGAGCACCAGTGAGATCGGCAACTGTCAAAAAAATAATTTTTTGAAGCGATTTTGTCCCTTATGTATAAAGAAATTGTATCAAGAGCAAGGTCAGAATCGCTTGGGCCATTCTCATTCTCGACGTAACAAAAAGCCACGTAGCGCCTAGCTTCTCTGAATAATTTACATAAAATATCTATGATGAACTTGGCGTCTAGACATGTTATTACGAATTTGCAGCATTATTATGAAGGGCAGCAGAGAAAATAGTTTTCGGCGATTTTTTATTTTTTTTTCTTAAAATTTCAAATTACATAGGAATTTTTTAATTTAATTTTGATTTTTGTATTCCCGTGGATTTTAGTAAAATAAATAATTTAAAAAAACACAATATCTTGCAAGATCATCAACAAATTTAATTTGAATGCATGCGATTCCTATGCCTATGTCATCTTTGGGATGGTCCTTCCTTTCTGGGAGGGAGGAATAATATAGGTCCGAAAATCGTTCCACAGCCAAGCTGTTGAACTCAAGAATGGTTTGTTTCTACTACTACGACTACGACATGTATATATAAAAATATTCTGTTTATAACGATAGCAATAGGAGAAAATTAAATAAAAAATTTAAAAAAAAAAAAAAAGGAAATTAAAATAAGTTGGCTTATTTTAATTTCATGTTGATGATTTAAAAGTCCGTATATGTATTCGAAATTTTAAATGAAATGCAAAATATCTAACAACACTACATTTCTTGATCTCAAAAACATTAAAAATGCAGTAACGAAACTTTAACCCCTAGGGGACGGAGCCCTGCATTTGCAGTTTTGAAGCACGGGACGATGCACTGCAATTGCAGTGTCGGCTTTTTACATTGATTTTACCTCTACGGGGTTAGTTAAAGACAAAAATAAAAACTTTATCAATTATGGTATTGTCTACATCTTGGCTTTAACAAAAAAATATTTTTATCTATTGAAGTTAAACAGATCTACTGCATAACTACAAAATCGCAAATTCTACATTGTTCTTCGGGACCGTCGAAATGGTTACGAATAACCTGGGAATGTTTGCTATTCTTTTAAAATAAATAAAGTATAGAGTGTTTGGTTTTACCTTCCATGGAAGTTGAGTACATAGGATTGCGTATCGTCGTTCCACACGGGCGTCTTGTTGTGCAGCTCGATGAGGTCATCCGTGTTCTTGGTCTTCCAGCGCTCGAGGAGCGATTCAGAGTCGTCACTGGGGCTGATGGTCACCCGCTGCCTCTCCAGGGTCATGCCCGGCAGCAGCACCGTCATCTTGCGGGGCCCCTTGAAGCCCAGCACATTGGTGTCCTGGAATTATTAATTATACACATACATTAGAATAATCCACAACAACATCTGAATAGAGTTACCAACAGTTGTAAGGGATTTTAATTCCTATATTTAATTAGCAGAAGTAAACAACAAATACAAAAGATTTTTTTCTTCGTATGAAGCAGATGTGACAATTTAAAACAAAACAATAACTTAGTAAATACCACTTTTTTTTTTATATACTTAATGCCGACCGGGTTTCGCTACAACCATAGCTTCTTCAGGGCAGTACAATACTCTACTAAAATCTACAAGTTTAGTAGCATGTCTTATAAATAATATATTATAAAGTATCACCCCGTTAATTTTAGGAAAAAAAAAAATTGCCGAAAATCGAGTTCTTCAGCCAAAAATTCAAATTTTGGTAGGTTCTTGAGTAAATTCGTAATAATACGACTTATTCCCGAGTAAATCGAATTTTCTCCGTCGTTTACCGCCGCGATCGGACCTATATTCGAAATAAATACATAAATATACAATATTTTTTCACGTAAATCAAATTGTCACGTCCGATTACCGCCGCAGCCGGCCCTTTTCGAATTACACAAAAAAATTTCATGTGTGGCCAAAATAAATTTCAAATTACATTTTCGAACTAAAAATCATTTTCTTGTTTGAAAAAAATTCAGATTATGCGTTTTTTCAATTTATCGGGGTTTGAATTAACGGGGTTTTACTGTACTTTTACAGTGTGTTTCAAAAAATGGGCTGAGCTCCAGTGGAGGAGCAAGGGGTGGGTGGAGGACTGGGAAGAGACTGCTCTTTGTCAATAGCAAACAACCCAAGTATCCCAAGGACTATTATTTAGATTAACTTGGTTGTCGATTACTTTGCTATTAATATTTTTGGCTTTCCTTAACTCTAATACTTCTAATGCTTCTGACAGCTGTTGTTCTTAATCCTACTGATCAACTGTTGAGCCGAAATTTAGGCTCAACACTCCCCAAACTCACAAATATGCTCTTCACAATGCAACTAAAGTGTTAAGGTGCGATTCCGTGCCACGCGGCAGACGGCAGCGGCAGACGTCGACTGCATTGCCGCCGACGGCAGACGGCACTACTTAACTGTATGAATTTGTATTGGACCGTTTCCGACACACGACTGCAAATGCCGCGCGGCACTTGCAGTCGACGACTGACGCGTAGCGGCAGACGGCACTCGAGTGCAAGCATAGTACTGCCGTCGACTTCAGACATAATGGACGTGTTGAAAGACGGAGAAAGCGAAAGTCTTATTAATTTAGTGTCCAAAAATCCGTGCTTATTTAATTGCAAGAATATTAATTATAAATATCAAAGAATAAGAGAAAATATTTGGAAAGAGATCGCTCAAGATCTCAATAAAACCAGTAGGTTTTTATTTTATTTTTATTTATTTTAAACTTTTACTGACTATTGTGTACAATTTACAACCCTTCTTTGCCAAGATACTTCACCTATTTGGGAACAAAAATGATATTTTAGTGTGTCTCGGATCGCTAAGCCTCCAACATTAGCAAAACCTCTTGAACAGAGCATGTTTTGTACAATCAAAAATAAATGAAGGAAATAAAAAAAAAGAAAGAATAATAACAACAAAATAAGTAAGAATAAGAAAAACTAAAAGTTTATAGCATAATAACTTTCGTTTGTTTAGCACAGATATTAAAATAATAGCAGACAACAAATTATAACAGACAAACATTAAAACAAACTAATGTGTGTATTGCATATTATAGTCCTACATACATGTGTTGAATAAAAAAAGAAGAAAAAAAAGAGAAGACAGAATAAAATAAAATAAAAAAACCCACCTAAAACATAAAGATAACCAACGTTTGTTTAATTAATAATAATAATAAAATAAAAGGTATATCTACTTAAAAACAAAGGTTATTTAGATTAAAACAAAAAAGCGAATTGGTATTTGTATTATAATGTACATACGTCCGTATATATTTTGTGTAAATAAGAACTGGAAAGAGAAAAGAAAGGATAAAAAAAGATAACCAATCTATAGATAAAGAGATTACCAAATTAAACTGATGTTCACTCTCATTTAGGTGTCTTTTTATCAACGTTTCATAAGCGCCTTCTTCCAGTCTATTTAAGTACATTGGCAGTATAGGATTTCTACTTGAGTAATAATACAATCATAAATCATCATCGTCTTCTTCTTCTTGCAATAATACTTGCAGCATTTTATTATTCATAATTTTGTGTGGAAGACACAACCGTCGGCAGTAATGCAGAGAAGCAACTGCAGTGCCGACTGCCGTCACTGCCGTCGACTTTGGAACCTACGCGACAGCATTAATTAGTGCCGTCTGCCGTCGGCGTCACTGCAGTCGACGTCTGCTGCTGCCGT
Source organism: Limnephilus auricula (assembly GCA_951813805.1). Taxonomy (NCBI): domain Eukaryota; kingdom Metazoa; phylum Arthropoda; class Insecta; order Trichoptera; family Limnephilidae; genus Limnephilus; species Limnephilus auricula. Next base: position 22,410,387 of record OX638408.1, read on the forward strand.
CTGCCGACTGCCGCGTGGTACGGAATCGAACCTTTACTAAACAAATCACTTAGCTGATCTGAGACTCAGAATGATCAAACAAAAAGTTGGGAACAACCGTAAATTATCCTATAAGTTAGAAGTTAGCTATGATAGTTGGGCTCCTCCTGATCTGTCCACATTAGTTAGCATTTAACCAATGATTAAATAGGAGGAGCGTACTTGGGACGCCAATTAAATGTTTTGTACCAGTAGTACAAAAATGGCGGCCAAGATGGCCGCAATGCCATACTGTTTCCATGATTATTATCTTTATAACGAGATCAGGAGGGGCCAGGAATGATGTATTTACTGACATAGACAACAGCGGCCAGCTCTTGGCGGCAGTTGACTTGGTCGCCGCCCTTGCGGAAAGCCTTCCCGTTGTCGTAAACCGTGAAGGCGGTGCCCAGCAGGTTGGAGCGCAGCTTGCCGGTGTAGCTCTCAGCGTTGCGCGTCAGGTCGGTAGGGTCGGTGGACATCAGATAGTTGGATGTGGCGGATTTCTTTCTTTTCCGGCCTGGAAATACATAATCATCATTGTTATTAGTGGTGTGCAGCTAAACACACAAATTTCATGAAAAAGAAAAAAGAAAAAAAAAACGGCTTTTTAAGCATCCCAGCCCATTTTTATTCACGAGGAACGGATGAAAGGCCTTTTTCATACAAAACTTAAATTTGGAATTGAGGCCAAAATACTTAACCAAGCAAAAATATATTTTATTGGTCAAAAGCAGTAAATATGTAGTACAGGATATGTGTGATATTTTATTTATTTGACTTTTAAATTATAAAATATAGACCATTAAAGGATTCAATTTTTTATGATAAAAAGAAACGATAAAATTTAAAAAATTATCTCTCCCAAAATACTGTGTAAATTAATGAAATAAAAAATAAAACATTTCAAAAACGCGTTTTTTGGGCCAAAATCAAAAATTTACAATGATAAATTTGTGTTCCAACTTAAATCGATAGTTTTTAATTTTAAATTTGAGATTTTTCACCGGTTTGATTGAAATTAAAAAAAAAAAAATTAGGATTGTAGGCCACAGTAAATGCCTCTAGAGCAGTGAATCCCAAGTAGTTTATCCTAAGTACTCTTTCGAGATAGAGCCCAAACTAGCAAGCGCTTTGTAGTCGAAACGATTAGAAAAAATAATAATTAAACGGTACATATTACAATATCGTTCGCTACAGTAGAACAATCCCTTTGATGTCATTTGATACTGCCGCCCGATGCACCCTTGCAAGCATCCTCACATTCACCTGGTGGTACGCTTATCACCAATTGGGATCCACTGCCCTAAAGGACAATCAAGAATGCCAGATGACAAGCCACCAAAAATCATGAACAAGTAGATGCCCCAGAGGAAGGAACTCAGAAGCAAACTGGAGTAGAAAGGCAAGGATTAAAGACTGGATTCGAATAGCGAGGAACCGCAGTGAGTGCATTTGTTCTTCTCATGTCGGTTCCACATTGCTGAAGATCGTAGTCTCTACTCCAATTTTCACGGTGGACAAGGCTCCTCCACTCCTCACGGACCTGCGCTGCATGGAGAGCCAAGGAAACCCTAGTGATACTTGGTGTACCCTAGTAACAGTAACAGACGCTTCCTTTGCTTCGTCTGTCTTCCACTTTGCCGGTGACAATGCGTTTCTTCAAGTTGGAGTCCTCAGTTTGGCGAACAACGTGTCCAAAGTAACATTTATTATAAGCAATAATTATTAGCCTGAAACATTCATCCATATTGAAAAAACCATGCCGCCGCTTTTCTCGGAGGTTTTTTCAATATTTGGAGGGTTTCAGGCTAATAATTATTGCTTGTAATAATTGTTATCCTTTGTGCTATGCATAAAAAGTCTTGTCTTAAACATTAGTTTATCAATTTAATAATAATTAGTGTCCAAAGTATCTTAAGATACGTTATAGGCAGTGTTTATTTGTGGAGGAGGCAAAATTCATGTAGATGTAACAATTGAATGTAATTACCAGCCAGCAGGAAAACTTTCTTGGCATAGTCCCTCTCGAGGTGAAGGAAGTATGTGGGATACATGCCCCGGTCCATGCCCTTTCTGTCGCGGGTAATCCGGCACTTGTACAGGGCCCCCTGGAGGGCGGGCATCATCACGAAGCGCTCCACCGTACCCTCCACCACCCCCTCCGTCTCCGTTGGACCCTGGAAATTGACAGGTACGATGTGTGAATGTGAATGAAGTAAGAAATGTGTTACTCGTGTGGAGAATTGGCGTGATGGTTAGTTAATTAGTTAGAGAATAGAAGAAACTGAGAGAAAAGACATTAATTGGTTAAATTTTAAAAGATTGTAAGGATGGTTACGTTTTTAGATTTTCACGGCCAAAAGCATTTTCGTTGTTTGTGGGTGTTATGCCGTGTTGCGCTACCTCCTTCTTTAGCCGACGTTTCGGACAGCGTTGCAGTGTCCATCATCAGGGCAGATCCGACGATGTGAAACGTCGGCTAAAGAAGGAGGTAGCGCAACACGGCATAACACCCCAAAAAGAATCAAGGAAAAAGATTGTCAGGATGTTTGTGTTGACAGAGGATTGCTATAATACTTTTTCACCCCTATCATTATTTAAATAATAATATTTTCCATTTGTTTAAAATAGAGTCGCCCTAATTGTTTTATGCTTACTTTGTTTTTTCTTGGGAACTGGGTTTTGGAACTCAACGATTCACATCTGCGATAAATATTATGATCCGTCAATACGCTAGCCTACACGTTCAATAAATATCATGATATTTGATAAATATTGACAGATCACAATAAATATTGAATGTCTAGGTACCCAACCTTAGCTTATTAAAGAACAAGATTACTTTTTTAGAAATGGTATTCGGCTTGTAATTAGAAAGTAAGAGCTTTACCTCGACGGTATTGGAGTGCTGGAAGGCCCTGCCAGGCGGGTTGGGGGCCACTGGGGCGCTGTGCACCTCCTCGGCGCTGACGCTCTGCAGAACACCCCCGCCGCCGCCCTGCGCCACGGGCCGGCTCTCCTCGTCCTCCTGCTCCTCGTGCAGGGCCGGAGAGTGTCCCCCGGCTCCCAGGCCCATGCGCCCCAACCGCTCCTCCACGCTCATCACTTCTATTTGGTTTCCTAGGTCTGGACACAAGTAAAATAATAAATCATTTACTGTTATCGTTTAATTTTATCAGGTCTCGTTCAATAAACAACTCTCCGTTTCAAATAAGTATTCAACATTTATTTTACATGGTTCCTTTTAACATAACTTGCACTACTCTTTAACGTTATATTGTATGTGATCCACAACGGACCGGTCCCTGGGGTCTAAGACACTACTTAGTTTATTGGCTTGTTCGGGGAAAAGAGAAAGAGTTAATAATATTGCTTTTATAAAAATGGTAACACAATGAAAGGCAAACTAAAAACAACACAAAACTGTCAAATGGACGTGACCGGCTGGGAAGATATCTGTTTTACCGTCTGATAATTAGTTTCTAGAACCAATTCCAGGGCACAGCTAAGTGCTTAACCTATTATAAATTTTACATTCCAGCCCATTATACATTTTATGCCACAGATGGCAATAATAGTTAGTTATTGATTTTAACTTTCGGTGGTGCTGATATGTAATTTTACAATAAGTTCTGTAGTGTGTGTGAATATGTGCGTAGTTTCAATAACTCTCAATTTCGTTAGAGTATGTAGTTTCAAAGTCTCTCAACAGATGTCATTAGAATATGTAGTTTTAAGATGTCTCAACAGAGGTCAGTAGTTGAGACAGATAACTGTCGCCCATTCGGGTCCAAAATCCGAACAATTACGAAGATATACAGGCGGGCACCTCACTTAGCGGCTGTCCGAGCCTCAGATCAACACAGAGCACTGTTTAGAACGGAAGTTAAGTTCAGTTACTATTCATTGTAAATACGATACGATAATAAACAAGATTGATCTAGACAAACCGATGTATTATTGAAAATCTCCCGACCATCAGAATTGTATTGCTAATCAGTGGAATTAACAGTACATAAGTTCTAAAATAATTGAGTTGATTAAAATTTTAAGATAATGTTAATCCATTCTTCTCTGCATAAAGGAATATAATCGAACTTTAAAATAATTGTAGCATCGATGACTTGTTGTCGAAGTTTGTTCACATTACTCAAAGAAATTACCCGTAATATACTTCCACTACTCTATTTTCAAGGAAGTGTTTTCTAGGATTTGATGCGAAAGGTGTTTTGTTCATTTTGACACAACTTTATTTTTATGAGACCTATATGAGTTATTCTCAAAGCGAATAAATTAGCCTAAGGGGTTAACCTACCAGCGGGCGCGCTGAGTAATTTCCATTATCGTAAATTTTACGTCATCAAGTTTTCTCCATGTAAATGGTGTTTTCTTTATATAAATGTTTGACATTTGATCTGAAGATAAGATGCTCTTTTATCATGGTCAATGCCAATTTTTCTTAGGAAAATTCTTCAATGCTTTGGAGCCTTTCCTGGACAGGCAAATTTGTACAAAATTTGAGCATTTATGCTGCCAATATTCATTAAAAACTACACATGGCCATCTCTTTGTTATTCTAGAGATCGAGTAAGTGGCATACATTTTGTCTACTGTTTCCACTCCGCCTTTGGGTTCGTTGTAGTCCAGTATTACCCGTGGCTTTCTGGTGTTTTTCTCACTTTCAGGCATGTGTCGTAAAATTTACGCTCAACGGAAATTTCCAAATATCAATGAATAACAAAAACTTCTAAGCACACCCGGTACGTCTGCATTTTAGAGAGACACTGACCCTCGAATAGCTCGAAGATCGATGCTTGCGAATAAGAGGTAAAACTAGGGAAAGCGATAAGGCGCATTTGTCGTAAGTTTTACGACAGTGCGCCCGCTGGAAGGTTAAAATACCGAGAATACTGTAGGGATCAACCACTCTGGAATGAAGTGCAGGTGCATCTCAAGTGAAAAAAATTAATATTATAAGTGATGAGTTTTGAACCCACGACCGGAGCCAAGGAACTTATCAGTCTACAAAGGTGCTCACCAAAATTACATAACACATGAAATTATACAACCTACTTAGGAACCGATTTCTACTTTTTTTACGAAAAAACACAACACACATAATGTTGACATTTCATCGGCAATTTACATAATGTATTTATAATTATAATCACCTTTGAAACTATTCAACAGTTCTTATGTTTAAGAAGCACAAATATTCAAGTAGTAGCTCAGTAAATTACAATGGGATAAGGACTGGCTAAATTTGAATGAACATCACTACTTTAGGTTATTTGTATATTTGGTGGATAAATTAAAAATTAAGTGAGAAGTCATGACTTCTGCCACTGAACAGAAATTTCCTAGAATGATTTGTACTAATTTGAAAGAATACGTATGTTACCAATTTTCATAAGACCATTCGAATTCTGGGCCCCAGACAGGACAGGGTGACAGATACTCTCAGTATCGCCCTGGTGTAAGATCACCATTCAGAATTGAAATACTGCTTGAAATGGCTTTAGTAGTATTTGGTGGCCAGATCTGAATATACAGGTATTTTGATAATTTTCTTTTCCCCATCTCCTATCAGTCAGGTACTTCCCCACCTTCCTCTCCCCCATCTTCTTCCAATCAAATCAAGAAAAACTGCAATCACTGTCTACAACTCAATTATTGCTCGACATTTTAACTACTGCTCAACTATTCTCTTCCTGTGTAACGAACGAGAACAAAATAATTTTCAAATTCTCCAATGAGAATAATACTTCCGCAGAAATATATATTCAAAAATGAATAAAATGTTAAAAGAACTAAATTGGCTAACCGTGAAACAGGTACTGACTTTGAACACATTTAATATTAATTCATAAAATAGTTAACAACCTATTACCAAAATACTTCTCAAATAAAATTTTATACAACAAGGATATTCACAGATATAACACAAGGACTTGCAAGGAAATCAGGCTACAAAAAAGGATAAAGCGAACACACAGAATAGTCCACTGTACAAAGGGATGAATGTTATAACACGCTACCAGAAACTATAAAGTCCGCACCAATTGGAAAGTTCAAGATGCATTGTAGGAGCTTCATTAAACTGGAGAAAATTTAATATAGAATGCAATATGTAAATAATTAGCAATTTGTAAACTTAAATGTACAAATTACTAAAATAAAAATTAATAAATAAATCCACGCTTCCTTCAGTCAAATTGGGTATAACGTAGTCTCACTGGCTCTAGGCAATACTTACAAATACTTTACATCCTCACTACCTTCAGCCTCACAACATACCGCAAATGGGGATGCCATAGTCTTACTGGCTCCAGACGGGAGCAGTTGGGACTCTTGTAAGGTATTCACATAAAAAAGACAATGGAATTGATCGTCTGTTCAAGAAAGAATTTCGATACATATTTGAAAATGTTTTGACCAATTTAACCCAAAGTAAGGGAAAATTGGCCTTACTTCGTTCATACAGACACATCCACATCACACTTCTATTGGATTATCTCTTCATTGACTTCTACGTATTTACTTTCTATTGAAGTGTAGCTAAGTGTAGTTTCGGGTTTGGGCGCTAATTGACGGGTTTTGTTGGATGAGGTTCATTTGAAAAATTGGTTGATATATAGTGATTTTTTATCAGAACAATGGGTAGTGTCCTTATAATATCATAAATTGTTGAATTTAAGATTGGCGATGACCTATTTGGCAGAATGAATCCAGAGGTCTTGAATTCCAAACCCGGTTTGTGAAAATGAATTTAATTTATGTACAAGTGCAATAATAAAATATGTAATAATAATATTGTGGGGTAATTACTACAACTAGGGGTCTCTGAAATCAGCGTTTGTTGGGAAATAGAATTATAAGATGGTAATCAATCTGATAAATTGGTTGTTGTATATTTATACTGAGAAGTATTGTTAAATCTTAGATCAATAGGTTGGGAACCGTAATAAAAAAAATTAAAAAAAAAAAAACATTCCCGTGGTTATGAATAACCTGACATTTGAAAATCTCCTACTACCACCACACTAAGCAGAAAATGTTGCTTGTGTCGTGATGAAGGACTTAGCCAGCTGACGAACTGAGCAAGGGACGTCCGGGGTGGGACCCAAACGCGGTACCAACTCTTCGGTCGATCTTACTTTATTTTAGAAATAAGAAAATGGCTAATCATTTATTTATTTGCCAAAACAGGATAAAAACCAATACATTGGTTTTTATAGGTAAACAAAATTACAATAAAATTTTGACAAAATAAATTCATTTAAATTAGGACGGAAATTTTATACATAAGTTCACAGTTAAAACATATATAATATTTCGCGCTTAAAATCGTTATATGAAATGTGGAAAATATCCAAGTTAGGGAGTTAATTAACCTAGTGAGTCTTCCCAAGGGCATCACCATCGGTAAGTTAGTTCTGCACCTGGGAAGAATGTCTGGTATTGATAGTGTAGCGATTCATATGCTACATAATTACGTAGCGGCCTATCTAATTACTGCACAGCCGTTTCTACCTGCTACTTCGCTAGGCAATTTAATTTCGACCACCTTCTGGAAAGGCTCGGACCTGCCACACATTACACACAGCGCTGCGTAACCATATCGAGAATCTTCCAGCGTGTGCACGATAATGCCTGCCATTCTCGTACCAGGCTCGGCCCTATATAAGGGCTCGAGTAAATCAAATCCGTCAGTCGATCTTACTCAGTCTTCGCGGCAACAAGCCGGCGGCCTAGCAACTCAACCTCGCATTCTGCGGTTCGCGTGTCGGGAATAATATTACGCGATTTGTAAAATACTGTACATTCTGTAAATATTATAAATACTGTAAATACACATCTTCATCGATCATCATCGCATTTATTATCCCGACCTACAGCACGCGGAGATATCACGACCCACCGGTATCTCCTCTTTCAACCTGGAGGCCCATTCATCTCCTCACCTAGGAGACACGCATCCTGTCTAAAATAGTAAACCATTCAGAAGCTTATAAGCCATCAGTAGTAATGTGACGTCTCCCCTGGAACTAAGGCTGCAGATTTTCAGTATTCCCGAGATAAATGCTGTTATAAATGCTCATATAGTAGAGGTATCGTAAAAACTACTTTTGTATTTTCTCGACTATTAGTACATAGACAGTGTCCTCTGGCCCCCAGACCTGAGATCCACTCTCGAGAATGCTACGCACTAAGCTAAAGTAAAGCAGTATTATAACTGCAAGGTTAGTCAATTCTTTTGAGTTGTGTATGACAAAACCCAACATTTTTGTAGGTGATCTTTTCAATATGAGCATGAAATGTTAAGCGAGCGTCATACACAATTCCTAAGTCCTTGCAAGTCTACCTGGAGCTTTCTACAGTCTTCTAATGATCTTATTCTTAAGAAGGGTTTAATGTCATCTGCAAAAAGTAAAAATCGGATGAATTTGATTTATTCCCGAATATTATTTATAAAAATTTGAAACAATAAGGGTCCTAAATCGGATCCCTGCGGCACACCAGAGTTTGTAGGATACGCGTTAGAGTTAAAACCACCATAGGACACGAATTGTTCCCTTTCATTCAAATAGTTAATGTATTTATTTACAAAAATGGAATGAGTTATCTAGTTGTTACATACAAAAATCCACAAATTTTAGTGCTACAACCAGCTAAATTTAGTTGCCTAATTGAAACATGGAAAAACACTTGTGTTAACTAGAGTTAACCAATTATAGAATTAAACGGAAAAAGATTTTCAAAGATACCCACAAAAAACATATTCAAATAACTTGATGATTCCAATGCGTTACGACTTTTCTGTTTGTAGCATTCATAGACTAGGAAATAGAGTTATGGTTTTAGCGTGTAACTCAAAAATGCTGATATCGAAGTTACTTAGTTGTAGTAATTTCACCACGATATTATACTATAGCATATAGTGGTAAATTCCAGAGTGGTAGACACTCTCAGTACAACCTTGGAGAAATACCAACATTCAGAATAGAAACGTTGCTTCAAATTACTTCAGCCATGTTTGGTGAGAAGATCTGAATAACTAGTCACCTCCCAACCTTCCTTCCCCCCCATCTCCTTACATCCCCAAATCCTGCAACCTCACAACATTTCACAAATTGAGGTTGCTATAATTCCACTAACTCCGGGCAGTAGAGAATCTTGTGCAATATAAAAAAAAGCATATTTTTTAACCTCTATCAACTTTCATAAAAAAAGAAAAGGTAGCTAGCTAGCCGGTATTACAATCTCTCCAGTAATTAGTGAAGTGTTTATTTAGATTTACATCATTAATTCCCTTATCAAGTGGCGAGGGTTACCGGGTCGGGAGCATTCAAGTGTCACGCACACATTCGACTAAGCAGCCACGGAGATAATCGCCAATGCGGTAATTTTGCGCTAATTGGCGTGTAGGGTTAGGTGTTAACTCGGTGAGTTGGTAATACACTAACAGCTGGTATTCGTGATATCTAATATTATTTACGGTATATTATCTTATTCATTGTGTTCTAACATTTTTACCCACTGAAAGTAGTTGAGAATTTATTTCAAGAATAGGTATTCCTAGGTTAAGAATATTTTTCACCAGTCTGAAGATGGCTTTGACAAGCTGAAACCGGTTACGGTCATTAAATTAAAGTGGAAAAAGTTTTAAATTTGTTTTATTATAATTTATTTCAATATGGAAGATACTCGCTTGTACCTACTTTGCGTGCAGCTGGCAATACTTTCTCAGAAGCGGTAGACGTGTTCAACTGCATGAAATATAGTTATAAGAAGGCTATAATGGCATTCCTCAATAATAATAATACATGTTAGCATAATACTATTCTTCTGCATGGGTTCCATATAATTTAAATAGCATATTGTACTTCACAAAATTATTATGTATTTAAAATAAAAAGACTAATAAAAAAAAAAAAAATTATTTCAAAGGCAAATATGTGTTCAACTCTCAGTATTAAATTAAAGCATCTAAAATACATTTTTCTAAGCGATTTAATTTTCAAACCATCTTGGGATCTCAAAAACTACCTTTTAACGGACTTTGTGCACAGATTGGCATTTTTAACTGAATTTTGTAATTTTTGGAGAGTGGCGTCTATGGTTAAACAAGCTTTTGGACCAATCAATACATAGAAACCAGCCGGTTTTAGTTTGTTTTCAGTTGCCTCGTCAGCGGAGCACCTTACATATTTCATAACAATAAATACAATAACAATAACAAGTATTATAATAAAAAGAAGCTTAAATTATCTGGCCATTTTGTGCGTCATCCGGTTATTACAACTAAGGACCAGTTGTTTTGGAAAATTTCACGTTTGAATTTCCCTCAAATCGACATTCACCGAAAAATTGGGTTGTTTCAACCTCCGTCAGAAGAAATTTCATCGAAAATTCCATAGGACCAGTTGTTTCGGAATTCCCTTCAAATTTGAATTTCCTTCAAATTTGAATTTCCTTCAAATCGTCATTCACCAAAAAATTGGGTTGTTTCAACTTTCGTCAGCAGTGAAAATACTATAGAAATGTGATGGGAATGTGATCAGCCGAGTCCGGACGGTTAGCGAAATAATGGGAGGCGCGTGCGCAGACGTCAAAATTGTGATTCGGCGGGGAACACTTGAATAAAATTTTCAAATTTATCGAACGTTATTTGTTGCTATTTACTGCTGACGGAAGTTGAAACAACCCAATTTTTCGGTGAATGACGATTTGAAGGAAATTCAAATTTGAAGGGAATTCCGAAACAACTGGTCCAATGGAATTTTCGATGAAGTTTCTTCTGACGGAGGTTGAAACAACCCAATTTTTCGGTGAATGTCGATTTGAAGGAAATTCAAACGTGAAATTTTCCGAAACAACTGGTCCTAAGTATCGCTAGTCCCTTGAGGGTCGTTATATCCGGATTCTACTGTACGTGCAAATAGTACAGGCAAGTGGGCAAGCTGACATGAACTAGAATATGTGCATATTAAATATTATTTTAATAAGTAACTTACCATCATAAGTAGATATTCTGTTTGTTTGTAAAGGTATAACTTGGTCAGGATTTACTGGTGACATCATAAACTGCATTGGCCCATCGTAACCTTTAGTAAAAAAATAATTTTTATGTAATAAGACATGTTTTACAAATAATGTGGACACCAAAGAAAAGTCTTAACTGCCCGGAGACAGTGGGACTGTATCATCTTCAATTCGGGGCAAAAGATATATTATTTTATATGGATACCGCACAAGAGACCCGACTGCTCCTGTCTGGAGCCAGTGAGACTATGGCATTGGGGTATGTTGTGAGGCCGAAGGTAGCGGGGAGGGGAAGGATATGCGGAAGAGTACCTGGCTATTCAGATCTGGTCACCAAACACGGCTAAAGCCATTTCAAGTAATGTTTCAGTTCTGAATCATTTTTTAGTGCATATTTGCATGCATATTTTGGCATATAATCCGATGTCTAATTATGACAAACGAATATTTAGATAGAATCTTTAAAGCTGATGAATATATTGGAAATTATGTACGTAGTTTTCCAGTTGAAAAAAGAGAAAATTATTCACTCTGTTATTTTCCAACAATATGCACCTAACAGTGCATGTTTCCAACATATTGGACACTTATAAATAAATGTAGAACGTAAAGGAATTTATTGTATATAACAAACTCTTAAAACCATAAATGGAAAACAACACCAGAACAAACTACAAAACGAATAACAATCGCAATATTTTTCCAAGTAACTAAGTACAAAATAGACCTATATTAATTATAATATATGGTATTTTAGTACACCTATTGTAGATCCTAATTTCATGAATATTTATGAAAGAAAACCAGATTTAATTAGATTCAATCTAGTAATGAGGGGATATATATTGTTTATCTATATTATATTGCGCAAATTCTTGTAAATTGAAATTCAAATTATACGCAATACATTAGTCTAGATTTTTTTATTGAAAATACATATGATTGGTCCAACTCTTTTATAAGGTTTGACGCTGTGGTATTATTAAAAAAAACATAGGATTTAAATAACAATATATTATAATCATCTTATTACAAAGTCATATTATGAACCACAGATCAAGGTTGTGAACATGACTCATTACACAAATTACATTATAGAATAATTATTACGAAATATATTTATATTTTAATGACGGTGTAGTATTAATAAATTTCTGGGCTTGAGTATGTATTATCTATGTTTGGAGTATCACTGAATGTTTATTTTTTTCCTGAACGATGTCAACATTACAATGCAAAACACAAAACAAACAAAATAATAATGTAATTTACCATGTAACTCTCTATTTCTTGTACCTGATGCAGGTCTGTGTTTGGCAGATGATATGCGAATATCATTAGCTTGAACCATTCCCACATTTTGCCTTTTCTGTCTCATTTTCTGCTCCATCAGTTGCCTCTGTGAAAAAAAACAACCCTTGAAACTCGCGTTGGTATTTAGGATAAATAATGAATGAAACGAATTATCTTTATTCGTTGAATGTACACGCCATCGCCTTAAATAGGTTACGATGAAATATTAACAATGTCACTGAAATCGATTCGAATTGTAATAATTTCTGTTTGAATAATTGATTGATACTAACTTGCTGCTCCAATTTTTGATCTCGCAAATTAAGGGATGTCATTATAATTAAAAATGATTGGTGACAGCGCAGTCTTCCGTGTTCTTTCACTAAAATAAATATATTTAAAACACCGAATGAATTCTCATTTTAATGATTTGGCCGTAAAATCGCTTATTTAATATTTTCCGTTGCTCCCTCTCCGACAGGGGGGTATAACTCCGATCCAAAACTTCAACCGTAACGAAGATGCGAAATATCCATGACTGTGTGACGTAATACCTATATGGACCAATAGGAAATTTTTGAATTTCTATGGGAAAAACTCTTGACAACTGAGCGCTATAATAATATCAAAATGGACGCTTGCAACGCACATTCACACCAATACGTTCGACGCAAATGTGAAAATACTTATATAAATTAATAAATATCAGTGCCGTGTGAAGTTTGCACACTTGAATATATTGATTACCCGATTTTGAGAACATTTTGCATGTATTTGAGGCTAATACTACATGAAATGGCTCATTTCGAGATCGAGTGCAAAATGCGTATTGGAAAGTAATGCACTGTCCACCAAACTTCCTAAAATCAGACACACCATCCTCGTGAAAACAGGATTTATTGACCAAAGTGCAGGTACAAATAATATTGATTATTTATATGAAATTCTAAGCTCATTTCGTACTGTTATTTTTCTAGTTGAGGAGGCATGAAATATCAAATTTTTATCATAATGTGAATAATTACAGCCATTTCATAATGTCGAAGATACATTCATTTGCACAGTTTAATCCTGTTTTCACTTATTTATCTTACTTTGTTTTGATATGTCAGATGTGTTTCATGATGCTCATTGATGCACATCTAAAAGCAATAATTTAGCAATTTAGTGATGACATGATTGTTGTAGGTATGCAGGACAGTAACGTTGTGGTGTCGTGTCAAGAGATTGGGGCCTGCACAGGAGAACCAAGGAAGAGTACTCCATGGACTGGACGCGACAAGAACAAATCATTCTCAGTACGTTTACTTTTCTATTCTGTACTTTATATTTGCACTGTTTTTTATATTTTTATTAGTATTAATAAATTTGTTCTTATCTTTCAGTGGGATCTGAACTGACAAAACTCAGATAAATGCAGATAACTTCATTAATGTAGGACTGAATGACGTTGGCGCTAACAAAAAATGTCCAAAGAAGCGAAGCTAGCAGTCCCAAATAGAGTGCTGGTTCCTACCTTGATGTAGTGCAGTGAGGCATGGAACTGGCAGAAGGATGAGAGTAGACTGAATGCTGTTGAAATGAGATCCCTGAGGTGTATGTGTGGTAAAGCCATGTATGATCGTGTGAGAAATGTGGAGATCCGCCAATAATGCAAGGCTGATTAACGTAAGAGTAATGAATAAGATTAAGAAAGGGACGCTCAGATGGTTTGAGCGAATGAACAAAGAAAGGAGTGTAAGGAGAATATGTGAAAGGTAGAAGTTGGGGACGTCCGAGGAAGACATAGCATGATCGAGTGAATCAGATACTCAAGTCGAGCCATGTCAAGTCAGAATTCTAGAAGAGTATGTATGAGACGATGTATGAATGTTAATTAGACAAAGAATGTGTTCCAAAACTGGGTTATTTTCTACTACCTACCCCTGCGGAAATGGCGTGATGGTTTGTTAGTCATTCTTGTATTTTGTGTTTCTACCTGTTTATAATAAAATACTAAAACATATAACTGAGTTTTCATTTTTGTTCTGAGGGAGCATTTTGATGTTTCCACGTTTAAAAAAAAATAATATTTTAGGCTGGTGAATTGCGTAGATACCGAAAGAGAACTATATTGTCTATGGTCACACCCTTTTTTGGGTTTTCCTCTATCCTTGTCGATGGTGTGTGTGACGTCATAACTATAGGGCAAAAAAAAGTATCAAATTATTGCCAAGTCTATGGTTAAATAGCGTCGAAAGTGTCTCTATACAAAAAGCGGGAAGTTATCAATCTATAGATTGGTTCATTTATGCTCTCCGATCGCCTCAAAATAAAGCTGAATATTTTGAGCGTACCGTTGCTAAGGTAGTACACGAGTAGCTAGAATTCAAACTAAATATTAAACAATTGTCTTGCAAAAATGGCTTTTAGAACCTTGTATTCGATGGTTATATTGGTTATTTATGTGTAAAGGCAAAATTAGAAAATTAAAATGGTAAAAAAAATTTTCAGCGTCATGATAGTACAAGTAAAAAAAAAATTTTTTAGAAATTCAAACTTCAAACCGGTATTTTTCAGCTAAAATAGTTATGAGATGTCATTTTTCACCGACCGAACTGTTGCAAGTTTCGTTGAAAAATGACATTTCGTGTTTTTAAATTAAATTGAAATGCACTTTTTTCGAAATTCCGGTAACTGAATTGCTTAGTAGTATTAGTACTAGTTAATATCTAACTACTACAACTTTTTAAATTTATTTTTTTCGTCCATATTAAGCTTGTCCTGGTTTTGTAAATATTTTCCCTTATATTTCACACAATCAAGGACCCTGTGACGTCACGAACTGTCCCGCACGGTATTATACTCTTGCCGGCGTTTTCGCGGGCTTAATAAAATTCAAACTTGTAGAATTGATTTAATTGTGAAAACGAACTTTAAAAAAAAATACTAGTATTTAAGTTTGCATGTGAACATTGATAAAAAATAAAAAAAAAGGACTCAACTTCCTTATAATGGGGAATGATTTTGAATTTTAAATGTAAATTCCCTCAAATTCAGTTAATAATGCAGCGCACATTCAAGGTACGCGAATTATTACAATATTCACTGGAGGCATGGTACATTGTTTTTGTTAGCAATATTTTTATTGGCGTTAAAAGGTCTAGAAAATTAACATTTTTTCATGATTATTGTGAAACCTAAATAATAATTTATTCACCCAAAACAAGAAAATTTAAAAAAATAATTACATCATCAAAATCTCACTAGAGTACTTATTACTTATAAAATATTCACTTCAAAATATTATACAATGATTTTTGTATTCTTCCAGGGGAAGATAGAAGAGAACGCCGTTTTTCTATTTTAAGTAGGTACTTTATTCAGCAGAATAAGTTTTCTAGGCATATTTTGAACGAAAACAAGCCATAGATTTATAGACTACATATATTCAAGTGAGTTTATCTGTGTCAAATATCCCATGTCTTTTTGGCATGTTTTGAAACGTGATTGTACTGTATTGTAGGTTATATTTATTGAATAAACTACAATAAATACAAATATATAACTTGATTATAAACTATCTTGTTATCCTAAAATGGGAAAACGTGAGTATTTTCTTTTCCAACAGTTTTGTGTGCGTAGGGTTCTTCAATTATTAGACGATGCTCAACTCCTGTTTCAGAAAACTTTGGTGGAAAAGGCGGAAATAAAAAGGGAGGCAATAAGGGCGGAAAGCAGTCATTCAAATTTAAAGGAAAGAAACCGGGAGCAAACAATAAGAAATTTTCCAAGAAACGAACCCAAACGTTTGACGTAAACGCTCGTTTGTGTATAAGAAACTTATCCTTCAAAACTACAGAAGAAACTCTAAAGAAGCACTTTGAGTCTTTTGGAAAAATCGCCGAAGTAAAACTCCTGAAGAGGCCTAATGGAGATTTGGTTGGATGTGGTTTTGTGCAGTATGAGGACCTAGAGAATGCCAAGCAAGCTGTCGCTACTACGAATGCACAGGCATTTTTAGGTAAAGTATTATCATTTTAATTGTGGATACCCTGTGCTTTAAGATTCTCACGTTCAAAAGTATTTAAATAGTAACCGGGAGAATTGAATGTCACTTCTAAACTGTATTTTTTGGAAAGTATTTGTATCATAATGTATGCCTGATGTCTGAATGTAACAATGAATGAATAAATTTAACAAAAGCCTTGGGTTCCCACCCAGTTATCGCAGGTTCAATCCTCTATCATTGAACAAGCAAAATATCGTTTATGGTAATGGTAGTTAGAGGAATTGAATTTTAGGTTATTTATTCATAACTCAGGAATGTTTGTATCTTTTTAAACTAAGTTAAATTTTAACCGCTCCAGTTGGCTTTTTCCTTCACCAGGAAGACAGATTCAAGTGGAGTGGGCAGTCCCCAAGCACCAGTTTGTGCCCCCGGGATACGATGCTAAAGGAGGAGCCAAGGAAGCTGTGGAGGAAATCAAATCAGAACCCGAATCTGGCGGAGAAGACACCATCAAATTAGAAGAAGAAAATAATTACAAAAGTTTGTATATTTTCCACCTTACTATATTTATATTCTTATAGACTGTCCGAATTCTTTATACAATCAGTTCCACATCATAACAGTTAATCATAACACCTCAAAAATACTTTTGGCCGTGAAAAACTAAAATCATATCCAAAGACGGGTTTGGTTGAACCAGCAAATTGCACCATGAGAATGGCAAATTTTAATTGTGGTTTATTTTGAGCTTGCTTCGTCATTTCCAGCATTAGCTATGGAACTTTTAAATAAATTTATTTATCAACTAGCTGGTACCTGGCATGCGTTGCTATGACATTTAATAAAGAAAATGTTTCTTCTCCTATTAGATACTGCTCTAGTGACATCAATTATTGTAACATTATTCTTATAACAATGTTATTGTTATTAACTGACTAATGAATATGTTATTAACTTTTTAATTGAATGTTATTGTCACTAAAATATATTTTTAACATTACTGTGTAAAAGAAAAAGAAGAAAATAAAAGGTAAAAAGGAAATATATAATCAAATAGTAACAAAGTAACCAATGACTACGTAGTAATATGGTATTGTATTATATATTCATGTTCTTTTTTGATGAAATAAATATGTAATAGTTTATATAATAATGTATTCATGTACTTTTTGATAAATAAATACTTTAAAAAAAAAAATTATCTAGACCCAGGTTCATTCACCCTTTCCTTAAAAAGATCCTCTACACAGTATCCCAAAAGAGGACATTATTACTCAGGAAGGAAACTGTGTAGAGTTAATGTAAAGAAGAAAAAAAACTTGGAGCATATTCTATTCAAATACCAGTATAACAAGAATTGTGTACGTATGTGTTATTATATATTAATATTTTAACATTCAATATTTTTTATTGCTTTCAGAAATCAAAGGCCCGAAAAATAAATTCCCAGAAAAAGAGCCGGAAGTCAAAGGAAGATATAAAAATCAAAACCAAAATCAGAAACAACCAGAAGAAGGAGAAAATCCAGAGGATCCCAGAGTCATCAAAAAGGCCAGATTGATAATTCGTAATATCTCTTTTAAAGCAACTCCGGAATCATTGACAAAGCATTTTGCACCTTACGGAGAGGTTCTGGAAGCAACGTTATTGAAGAAACCCAATGGGGATCTTGTGGGCTGTGGTTTTGTACAGTTTAAAAATGTGTTGTCTGCCACCAAAGCCATCTTGAACACAAATGCAAAACCGTACCTGGGTAATTATATTATTTTTTTAGCTCCTTTCTGTTCTTATTTTAAATTCATTCAAAATGTACTGAATAAAAGATCCCATACAATATTCTAGTAGGTACCTACGACATTTGGCAAACAAAATTAAATATCGTTAGTTATTTCCTCATTTTATTATGTTCACCTTCCACGTTCTTGTTTCCACGAAAGTAGGTACCTACCTACTGGTAAATAAATTTCTATGAATTTTCGAACAAATTTGTAAGTAATCGTTTGAATTTTATTTGATTTTTATAAACGTACCTACCTGGATTTGAACTCATTGTTATGTATTTGGCTGGTAATATATTAAACTGTTTTTTTTTTGCATTTCTTCGTAAACGTCAGAATTTAGCAACTTTTCACAACGTATCCTGAGATAATTTAGATGAAAAGTGGTGAATGTAATATATGATTGGAGTTCAGAAACATATCGTTTACGAAATTATCGAAAAACATCTTAACCAGAATTCTTATTTTTGACGTAATCTTTATATACATGAGGCTCGTCGAAACGTCAAATTTTCATGCTGGACGCCTAAAAAAATTTAAAAAAAACTTAACGATACTGTTTTGTACTCAATTTTCTCGTGAAAGTCTTATGCTAAACATTTTCTTTTTGACAGGCGAACCTGTCGGCTGGAAACTTTTACTGAATTTCTTCGTCGAATAATGAGCGCTTCTAGATTTTGCCGCTAGGGTTAAATGTATCAGTTTTTTTTTTTGCATCAGTTTTTTATCTGAAAATTTACTATGTATTTTTATCCACGATCCCTGTCTTACGAAAATGATCTTTAACCTCTTGTAGGCCGCAGTCCCCCCGGCGGGTCTGGATTTTTGAAGCGATTTTGCCTCTTATGCGTAAAGAAATTGTATGAAGAACAAGGTCAGAATCGCTTGGGCCATTCTCGATCTTGACATAACAAATTACTGGATAGCATTTAGCCACTCCGAATAATTCATATTAATTGCCAATGACGCGCCGGGCACCAAAGATGGCAGACAAAATGTCTGCCGCTTGATAATATGAACGCTGTTATATTCGAAGTCTATTTATTCATTGTTTTTTTTATATAAATCCATTGTGGAAAGCATAGATTTGAGTGATTATTAGGAAGTTCATTTTATCTACATTATTTTGATGTAATTTTTGTATTATATCACAAAAGAAATGTTATAAAAATTGAATTCGTAAGAAAGGTGAGAACTGTCAAATATTTTACGTCGTATTGAAAAAATATATTTTTTGTATGCTGGCTTTCAACAAGTTAAGGTCGGTTAAACTTAAAGGGGAGAGTGGTCATTTTTCGCCTAAAGGACTTGTCTTAAAAAATCTGCGTTTAGACTATTAATATCTTGACGTGAAGATATTTTTCTACATATCATTCCTCAGACACAGATGGTGACCGGACAACTCAACAACATGCAACTTCATCACCTCCTTTGAAAAGTCATTAACCTCTTGAATGTCAGATGACAGTTAGAGGTTAAGGCCGTATTTCATAGAAAATTAATATCAGAGCATTCCGAGGAGCCAAAGTGCTCTAATAAAAAGCAAAGTCTAGAATGATATTGGCGCAAGCGATTATGAACTTGTCCTTGCACAGTTTCTGTATACATAATGGTTAAAATCACATTTTATTTTTTAACCTCCAGCTGTCACCCGCCCGCCGGGGGACTTACGACAGATGACTCGTTAAAAGTAATTAAAAACATTTGGTGAAATAGGTTAGGTTATGAGCTATTTTTCAAAAATAAAATTCACAACTTTTAATCACTTCAAAGGGGTGCTGAAATGCCACTTAGTTGAGTTGTCGTGGAACCCTAACAGATAAACCAATAAATCTTTGTAGACTTCCGTGGCATAGCGATTACTTCAGATGAGTGGAACTATTTGGCTTGGGATCTTACGGCTGCTGTTCCTAATGGGGCTAACAGACCTAGCTATAAAAGCTAGCTATAAAAGCTAGCTATAAAAGCTAGCTATAAAAGCTAGCTATAAAAGCTAGCTATAAAAGCTAGCTATAAAAGCTAGGTATAAAAGCTAGCTATAAAAGCTAGCTAGCTATAAAAGCTCAAGCGTTATTTGGTTTGGCGTTTTTCGGCATATCGGTTGCCGTACATTCCTAATCGGAATGTATGATGAGCGATATGCTGATGTAGGCCAAGCCAAATAACGCTTGAGCTTTTATGGCTAGGTCTGTTGGCCTCATTACTCTTCAATCGACCAATCTTAGGCCGCGATCAGCTAAGCATTTTGTATATTATACATTTATATAACGCTCGATTCATGTTGTTCCCAAACATCTTATAGTTGGCAATCTTAAGTAAATAATCCGGCCCACTTTCATAGACAACAAATTGACATCAAAGTAAAAACTTTCAATGTTAAATTAATATTATAGAGTTAATTGTTGTATTTATTAATAATCCACTTAATTTTTTTTTTTTTTAAATATTGTTATCCAACTGGCATTTAATATTTTTTAAACAAACGTACATGATATATTAAAAATAAAGTATCAGCTTGGTATTTTTTCTAATCTGTTGACACTTTTTAGAACTAGTCCTTTACTGAGACGGCCGAGACGAGTTTAATCCACTAGTCCGGCATCCTTAGGTTAAGCGATGCTTAAGGCATGCTTAAGCGATACTTGTGTGTTAAGAAAAGCGTAGTTGTGCATTTGAGCATTGTTGAGCCAAAGTTTTGGCTTAGCAATTGATTAGTAGGAGTGGGAATAACAAATAAATCATATTACTGTTTATTTCTGTCCTTCTACTCCTTCATATCCCTCCGTATGCAATGAGCAGTGTTTGCATAGGAATGGTGGAAAAAAGATACAGTGAAACCTCTGTCTATCATTTTTAAAGGGTGCAAATTGAAATAAACTATGACTGGCAAAACAGTGGATGTGGGAATATAGAAAAAAAGTTTAATTCATACTTAAATATTTAATATTCTAAAAAAGATGTATATTTTAAGTTAAAAATTAATGTGTTTAAATAAAAATGTCTTGACTCCTAAACTCTTGACTATAACAATCATCGTTTTTCAGTTGGATTTTTAATCTTTCTTGAAGAGTATACACTTTTTTCACTAGATGGTTCATTTTTATGTTTGAAACACTCAAAAACTAGAAAGTAAAAAGGTGACCGCAGACTACTGTTTGAACAACTACTAATGTCCGAAGAGACCGCCAGCAGCGATCAATTGAGTAAAATAGTACAAAAACTGCATGCTTAACCATTAATGCGGTAAAACTATTCATAGAGAAATGATCGATGCCATTGTCTTATTTTTGCGAGTTTTATATGAAATTAATTCTGGACTGAAAGAAATATACGACACATTTGAGGAACAATCAATAATTTTCGATTTGACTGAATTTTCTTTTACACTTTATTGACCATTTAAAAACAGAATTAACTGTATACCGAACGACCCATTCTTTTTCCCTACCCCATTCCCTTCAACCTAACAACAATGCCCAACATGAGTGATGCCATAGATCTACTGGCTCCGAGCAGATGTACTGTTGCAAATGTTAAATTAACCATTGTGTTTTAGGCCGTCCGATTCACGTGGATTGGGCCATAGCCAAGAATAAATACATGTCCCACATCACACAGCAGAAGGATGAAGAAGAATACCTGAAGAATGATGTAAAGTCGGAGCCGGAATCAGATGAAGACCTTGATAAGTCTGACATCAAGGCGGAGAGCGACGATGATGATGCTTCCATCAAGGAGGAATCAGACATTGACGACGACGATGAAGATGGTAAGAACATTGTTTTGATGTTGAAAAAAAAACAAAGTATGTATATTTATTTTGATTTTACACTTTTTGTTATTGTTTCTTTGTAAATTTTAATTTTTGTCCAGGCGATGAAGCTAAATTTGGCAGCGATGATGATGATGAAAGTGATGTTGACGGTGATGAAGACGATGATAAAGATGATGACGATGATGATGAAGACGATGAAGATGATGATGATGAAGACGATGAAGATGATGAAGATGATGAGGATGGTAAACATGGTGCTTCCAAATTCAAAGAGACCGATCCTAGCAAGTTAAAGTGAGTGTTATTGTGAGCTTTTTTTTCCTTAAATAAACCATAATATCTGAACTTAGAATAGGATTGTCTATCCATTATTAATGTTGGTGTACGACAGCAGTCATTTTATATCAGTATTTCGTCTAGAGTCTCACTATTTGAAAAATGTTTACATTATTTATTTATTTATTTATTCAATATTAATATAAAATGGGGCAAAAGTAAATGTCACAGTGTAAATGTGCCATAATTTTTCCATATGGTGTCAAATGACATTGTACTTTGACATTTATGTTATAGACAGGTAGAGAATTAGTTGACAACAAGCTATGGAGCGATAAACGCCTGAAGAAAGCGGGTTTATTGTTAATGCCGTGTGTTCACCCGTTTTGGCGATTCGAACTGGCCGTCCAGATCGCCAGATCTGACGACGCCAGACTTCTTCTTTTCTCTTCTTTTTGAAATCTCGCGTTCATCACAACAAACCACAATCCTTGCAAGTCTTGAAACATTGGAGAAGAAATCAGCAATTTGGAGCTAGATGTTTTGCGAGCAACAATTCAAAATGCCGCAAAACGAGCACAAATGTGCATCAACTCAGGAGGTGGTCATTGGACTGATATAATTTTTTCAACTTAACCTCTTGAATGTCGGATGACAGTTAGAGGTTAAGGTCGTATTTCATAGAAAATTAATATTAGAGGATTCCGAGAAGCTAGAGTGCTCTAATAAAAAGCAAAGTCTGGAATGATATTGGCGCAAGCGATTCTGACCTTGTCCTTGTACAGTTTCTGTATACATAAGAGTTAAAATCGCATTTTATTTTTTAACCTCTCAGCTGTCACCCGCCCGCCGGCGGGCGTACGACAGATGACTCATTAATGTCATCAATTTTACATCTTCAAATAAACTTTCTGTGAAAACGGAGCCCAATTTTTTCATTTTTTAACAAAATGGCAGGTTATTCACATTATGACATTACTTTTGCCCCACCTTTTTTTTTTCTTTCTTTCTTTTTTTTTTGAAAAGAAAGACAAACATTCCCGGGTTACGAATAACCCAACAACATTTGAAAATCTCCTACTACCACCACACTAAGCGGAAGATGTTGCTTGTGTTGTGATGGAGGACTTAGCCAGCCGAGGAATCGAACACGGAACGCCTGGGTGGGACCCAACCGCGATGCCCACTCAACCACTGACTGTACTGTAAAGTTATATTTATAAAGTTCTTTTTTATAAGTGATGTTTGTTACTTAAAATCTTCAGGGTTTCTGCAAATGATGCTGAGGACGGCAGAACCATCTTCCTGAAGAATGTTCCCTTCAGTGTTGGAAATGAGGAGCTGCGGGAATACGTTGAACAGTTTGGAGAAGTGAACTACTCCCTGGTTTGTGTGGATCGGCTGACTGAGCACTCCAAGGGCACAGCTTTTGTCAGATTCCAGGTATGACAATATTTTACTTGTTTTTTATTAATATTTTTGACGCATATAGAGAGGATATACCGCCTCACAACCATATATGATATTCCAAGCAGTTATTCCAATATGGTAGCAGATTTTGTAAGAGTGGTGAAATCTTCTTTAATCTCTCGAATGACGGACGACATTTGCCCACATATGGCCTTATTCCACAGAAAATTAATATCAGAGCGTTCCGAGAGGCTAGAGTACCGAAATAACAAGCAACTTTTGGAATGATATTGGCGCAAGCGATTCTGACCTTGTCCTTGTATAGTTTCTATATACATAAGGGTTAAAATAGCATTTTATTTTTTTAACCCCTCATCTCTCACCTGCCTGCCGGCGGGCTTACGACAAATGAGAGGTTAATGCCAATGAGTTGTGACAGGTGAAGTTGCCAGGTATTGATACTTTACCTTACAACAGTATAACATATTTTGTTGTTTGGTTACAGAACAAGGAAGACGCTGATATATTCCTGAGTTCGGGTCCGGAGAAGCTGAGCCTTGACGGGCAGCTGCTGGAAGTACTTCCCGCCATGTTCCGAGACCGCATCAAGGGGAAGAATAGCAAGACCAAGAAACAGCCCAAGGACTCCAGAAGTTTATACCTCATCAAAGAAGGAGGTGAGCAATCTTATTTCTTGGGTTACTTGAGTGATCAGACACACATCAAAATCATGCAACTTCAACACTTGCTTAGGAAAGTTGTTAAAATTTATTATTTCTTTCAAATCTTGAAATCCGTAATCGAAAAATCTTGCATTTTCTTAATTATCCCTTGTTTTTGTCATATTGTATTATTTACTTTCACACATGATATTATATAATTGAACTAAAATTCCCTCACCAAACACTAGAGTAACATGTAAAAATTGTGTATTTATTGTAAAAAAAACCTACAAATATTAAATAATATAAAAAAATATATAAAAATAAATTAATGAAAAAAACTAGGATGCGTTAGGTTAGGTTACGGGTTATTTTCCAAAACAAAAATTCATATCTTTTAACGAGTCATTTGTCGTAAGACCGCCGGCGGGCGGGTGACAGCTTAGAGGTTAAAAAATAAAATGTGATTTTAACTCTTATGTATACAGAAACTGTACAAGGTCAGAATCGCTTCCGCCAATATCATTCCAGACATAAATTTTTATTAGAGCACTCTAGCTTCTCGGAATGCTCTAATATTAATTTTCTTTGAAATAAGGCCTTAACCTCTTAACTGTCATCCGACTTTCAAGAGGTTAATGACTTTTCAATTCCATGATTATAACAAATAGCACAAGAGTCCCAACTGCTCCCAACCTAAAGCCAGTGAGGTATCCCCAATTGGGGTAGGTTGTGGGGCTGAAAGTATTGGGGAGGGGAAGTACCTGGCTATTTCGATCTAGCCACCAGACAAGGCTATAGACATTTCAAGCAACATTTCAATTCTGAGTGGTGGTCTTACACCGGGACTATACATATACATCTTTCACTCTGGAATATTATGCAAATATACTTTGAAATATAATTTAATTGTGAAATAACACAAATTAATCACATAAAATTTACTTGCGCACCTCGGGATTTGAACGCGTGACCTCCGGATCACCAGTCTGGATCCCCTGACCACGCAGTCGTTCGACATGGTGTACTTCCAAGTGACATCAAACATCCTCTTCGCGTACTTTATTATACTATTCTGTTATTACTAATTCTGTAAATGACCTCCACCATATCATACCATGACTTCCTGGTACTTAATTAACTCCTAATTACTTCTAGACTCTAGCACAAGTACATCAATAAAAGTTTTATTGACAATATTTATTATTTGTTAATACGTCGGGTGAGAATGCTGTCCTTGTTTTACCGGCATTTCAATGGAAGATGCTCCGGTTCAATATATATACGGTTGACATTTGTCACATGAGAATGGGTCATTTCTACGACTCGGCTGTGGAATGTTTTGCCGGCCTCTGTGTTTCCTTCTTCCTACAACATGGGTCTCTCAAAAATACCCTCCATACAGCATCCCCAAAGATAACATAGGCCACGAGGGGAAATTATTTTCCTCGGGGCCTCCTGTGTGGAGTTAATGAGAAAAAACACAACTCGCAAACATGACTGCAAATCCCCAATGAATAAGCAACAGTTTTATTTGGCTAAATTTGTTTACTTTAATTGAACTATTGAAGTGAACTATTCGTTAGTGATCTGCAATTGTGCTTGGGAATGTTGACAAATAACTGTCATTTTCGATAAAACCTTTAGCGATGTGTTCAGAGGGGTCTGGGTATTTTCACAAGCGAGGGATTCTGTTTTAAATGTATGGAATATTTATAGATCATTTTTCTGATATTAATCATCGTATTGTTTTATTGTTTTTTACGTTTTCATTCAAATTTATTCATTTTAAAAATGCTCAAAAACTTACGAAACCAAAACGGCCGGTGATTGCCAACGACGCTTCGTACGCACGTCATCAAACAAACAAAGTATAACTGTTGGAAATTTTTCAAGAACGAGCGATTCTTATGACATCACACGTCGAAAATGCCGTTTTGGCGGGATTACAAAAATGGGCAACTTAGACTCGATGAAGAAAATGTGTTCATCAACATAAAAATAAAATAAAAATGCCGTAATAATCATAATTTAATTCGTGGAAATACCTTATTATATTCTCCTGATTCCTAATTTAACTTTTTTTTTTCAGTAATCCTGGCAAACAGTAAAGCAGCCATCGGAGTATCAGCATCTGATATGGGCAAGCGACTGTCTCTGGAGCAGAACAAGTCGCAGATGCTCAGAAACTTGAACAGATTCATATCGAGATACCGGCTCACCATACACAACGTGCCCCCGCACTTTGCCGACGAGGACCTGAGGAGGGTCTGCCTGGAGATGGCCAACGTGAAGCCGTACTGCCTGAAGGAGTGCCGGGTCATGAAACATCTGAAGGGTCCTTTGGATGCCCAAGGAAAACACATGTAAGTAAAACAGATATCGCTCATCTCATAGAAAAGCATAACAAGCCTAAAAGATATCAAGTCCTTGCGGGAAAAAAAAACATGGTCTTGCTGCAAAGGAAATAACAATTCTACAGTTAAATAAAAGAGGGTTTGCTGGGTTCTAGTTATAAGTATATTAATAATAAGTCACTATAAAGTTGAAGATCCGTTGAACTAAACACAGCCATGATTAGTCAAGGAAACACAAATGTTAACATACCTGGGGACCATATGAATATCTGTTACAAGCTAACTCTTTGTAAAACCTTAAACGAAGGCCGCAAGACGCACCGAAATGCAGCCGAGCTGGAACGTGGAAATCTCCAGGTCAGGACCTGGGGATCTTCCGTGGGAAGTAGGGACCGCATCAGTCCTTGGGTAGCAGCAAAGAGGCCTTCGTCCAGTTTTCCATTACATTGTAAACTCCGCCGAGAAGGGTACATTTTCGTAGATGGGGTTGCCCCGCAAATAGGTATCCCACGAGTTAGGCTATGCCAGTCAAAAGCATCAACTCATAACAGGAACGTATAATATTGCCAACCAAGGCGCGGATGACTCCGATGTTAAGATCCGCTCGCAAAGCGACCATTTCGATCTACATTTCCACTCGTGCAATTTTGATATCGCGAGTTTTAAGGAAATCGCCATAAAGCGATCCAGCACACGGATCACGGCACAATTTTGCTTAAATAAAAAAAGGATTCCACCATTTTTTTAAACACAAAATAACTTAGGTTAATATTGACTCATTGAAACTACATCCATTTGCCCGCGGCGTCGTTTCCAGGAGTGCCATCTAGAAAAAGTTAACAGTCCATTAAATAAAAATCAGGCTAGTAATTAAATAATTAACTGGCCAGGTAGGCATGCAAATAATTATTTACGTGACAATCTTTCTAACCAACACACCTTTTCAGAAGTTTTCACAGTACCCTTAGGTTACTACAGGGGTATAAGCATAGAGGATGGAAAGTTTTCCGATCCCTGGTAGTTTTCATAGAAAAGTCGCTAATGAGGTGGTTGGCAAGCTAGTTGAGTTGAGCATGCAGTTATATGTAAAAGTGTATCCTCTATCTGGTACAATACTCACATTACTCATGAACACCACCAAATCCATTATAATGCAGAAATACTTATAGTGAATTAAAGAAAATGATGATTTTTTCTGGGTCACTAGTAGGATATTTTAAAATGTCTACTGATGTACTGGACCGTTACACCTTCCAGTGTTATATTATAGCATATTTAGTATGTAAAACGTATAAATAATATTTATATTTGGTGAGCATTCATATATTGCTTTCCTCATTACCTCAAAATTTAGTACATATTCAATCATGCTTTATCACATATATTATGCTTTGATCACATATATTTATCTCTCATAAATATTCTTATGTTTTTCTATAAAATAAAGGCATTTCATCTTGTATTTAAGTCTGAATAACTAACCAATGTTAACATTTATTCACAAGTGGATGCATTTTTTTTTTGCTTCTGATCATTGGTACTTGATAAGAGTGGCACAGTTTTTTTTGTTAATTATTATGAAAATCCACAAAACTGAACTTATTTCTGGATTTAAATGAGGTTGATATTATAAAATGGTGGTCTATTTATGTCTAATAAAAAAAAACTTAAAATTAATAAATTACAGATATTTTGACAAATGTGGGAAGACCGTTTTATTCTTAACTAGCAGACCCGGCAAACTTCGTACCGCCTCAGAATGATTAAATGTTGTGTTTAATTTATTAGCTGAAATAAATTAAGTTTTTATTAAGTTAAAATAAATAGGTACCTACACTAAGTTCAAAAAATTAAATTGAGCTGTTGACTAAGCACGAAATGTTCGGCACACTACACCATTGACAGTTTGAATTGATTCAAATTATGTCGACCAACATACATTATTTGAAAAGCCGTTCCATACAAAATATATGAAAAAATTAATTTTCTTCACAATTGTTTTTCCTATGTTTTAATAGTTATTCTGTTAATCGGGACGGAGACAAATCCAACAAATTAAAGATCATAAAAATCGGTTCAGCCGTTCTTGAGTTATAAATGGTGTAACTAACCCGACTTGTTTTATATCCAGTGAAACCCTCTTAAGAAGTTTTCCAAGCGACCGGAAAAAAATACTTCTTAGGCGGGAAAACCTTATAAGTGGGATAAATTGGGCCATTTGGTCTTCAAGGGACAGAGAGGAAAGCATCTTAAGCGAGAGCTTCTTAAGAGGGTTTCACTGTATTAAGATTATGATAATGAATATTGATGTTTTGTTACTTATGTCACAATAATTTGATTCTTTCAGGTCAAAGGGTTATGGATTTGTCATGTTTACCAAACACGAAGATGCTCTTGCCTGCCTTAGAAGAATGAACAATAATCCCTCATTATTTGATAAAAATAATGTAAGTATTGTAATTAGATTAAATCAAATGAATCAATGGTGTATATTTTTGGCTGTTCTTATAATTTGTTTTTATGTAATTTCCAGAGACCAATTGTATCCTTTTCCGTTGAAGACAAGGGGGTTATAAACGCAAGAAAGAAGAGGTTAGAAAAATCTAAAGTCAAGAATCCTTTAAGTAAATCTTATCAACCCACTGACAGTAATAATGACGGACAAAATAACAAGTTTAACAATAGTAAATCAAATAACAACAAAGTTCAAGCAAACGGAGCTAGGAAACGAAAAAACAACGAACCTCAAGTCGACGCCGTACTACCACATAAAAAAAGCAAATTCGACGACAAGAAATGGAACACGGAAAATCCTAAAAAAGGCCAAAACCCACAAGCAAATAAAAATAACAGAGACGGAAAAGAATCGCACGGCGGAGATTATTCAGGAGAAACGGGAAAACGCGGCCAGACACGGATGAGAAGTAATTTCAAGCTTCGAAACGAAGCCACCGCTCACAGAGACAACGTGAAAAGCGAGAAGAAGAAGCAAAAGGCTGGCAAAAGAGCCCAGGACATCAGAACTAGAGAAAAGATCAGGCAACCCAAACAGAAGCAAAACACAAACAAGAACACCAAGTTTAGGCAGAACACACAGATCAAGGATGAGAAGAGTTTCACAGACCTAGTCAATAAGTACAAAAGCAAGCTGGTGCCAGGAACTGATTCTATGAAAGTTAAATCTAAATGGTACTCGAAAGCTGATTAATTGATTCCTTTGTGATTGTGACATGATTATTTTTTTTATTAAAATAATTTTTAATTTTATCAGTTTTTTTTCTATATACCTATATGTTCACTGCTGAATATCGATAGCGGAAATTGGACATTCAACAAAAACAAAAATTCTTTCAGTGCATAATTTACAATATTCCTTAGTAAAATTATTATTAAACAAAACTAATTATGAACAAAGACACGATGTACCAAAATCATTATTATACAACTCTGTAAACCTATTTTATTACCTGTTCGTGCTATATTGTGGTTTAAAATTGCGAGTCAACATACATCTCAATCTGAATATAATAAAATAGTGGTACATGTTCAAAATACAAGACTGCAAACGATGGACTTGTACAGTGAAACCCTCTTGAGAAGTTTTCCAAGGGACCGGAAAAAAAAACTTCTTAGGCGGGAAAACCTTATAAGTGGGAAAAATTGGACCATTTGGTCTTCAAGGGACTGAAAAAACCAAACTTCTTAAGCGGGAAAACATCTTGAGTGAGAACTTCTTAAGAGGGTTTCACTGTAATTCCCAGATACCTAAATAAATACAGTCAAAGAACTCTAGAATACCTCATTCCAATAATTTACAACATGTTACCCAGTTGAATAAAAAGATGTGAATTGACTTTCAGAAGGAAATGTGTGCTAAAAAAATGGTTATGTGAAAGAATCATTTTTTACTAACAAACATAACATGAAAATAAATAGAAAAAAAATAAGCATAAAATTAAAAAACCGCTTGGGCACATAAGCTTGTTTTCACAACAATTTAACGTAGGTAGACATAGGAATGACGTATGCCCCGACCTGAGTTATTAAACAAAAATTATACATAATTAAAAATGAAAAATATTATATGATCGTCCATCAGGGATGTGGTCTCATCATCTGCATCCATCGCTCATATAGTGGGGAACTGAACCACTAGGATGCTGCCGCGACAATGATGTTGGTTCATTTCCGTGTCCTGCTACAGAAGCTGGCTTGTCGGTGGTGAAGCAAGACTGGGAATGAGTGCATCCTTCCTTCAGTGAACATCGTGGAGGCACTGCAGTACCTCGGTAGTTGCGTAAGTTGCCCGTGCGCATTATTGTAGCACACCTTCAGTTTGTTCCATTGCGCTGCTGGGTATTGCGTCCACAGTTCAGATGTGTACAGGGCAGTGTGGTTTGCCTTAAATAGTAATATTCTGACATCGTCGCTACAGTGGTAGAACTGCCTTGAGAGCATTCTGGCCCATATGTTAACCTCTTGCAGGTCGCAGTCCCCCCCCCGGCGGGTCTAGATTTTTGAAGCGATTTTGCCCTTTATGTATAAATTGTATGAAGAACAAGGTCAGAATCGCTTGGGCCATGCTCGTTCTTGACATAACAAAATACTGGATAGCATTTAGCCACTGCGAAAAATTCAAATTAATTGCCGATGACGCGCCGGGCACCAAAAATGGCTGCCGCTTGATAATATGAACGCTGTCATATTCGAAGTCTGTATTTATTCATTGTTTTTTTTAATGTAAATCCATTGTGGAAAGCATAGATTTGAGTGATTATTAGGAAGTTCGTTTTATCTACATTATTTTGATGTAATTTTTGTAATATATCACAAAAGAAATGTTATAAAAATTGAATTCGTAAGAAAGGTGATAACTGTCAAATATTTTACGTCGTATTGAAAAAATATATTTTTTGTATGCTGGCTTTCAACAAGTTAAATAATGAAAGACATTTTGTTGGTTATCTCTTTATTGATTTAAAAAAGATAAAATACACGGGTATTTGAAACTTTTTTTGTAAAACCTTAAACGAAGGCCGCAAGACGCACCGAAATGCAGCCGAGCTGGAACGTGGAAATCTCCAGGTCAGGACCTGGGGATCTTCCGTGGGAAGTAGGGACCGCATCAGTCCTTGGGTAGCAGCAAAGAGGCCTTCGTCCAGTTTTCCATTACATTGTAAACTCCGCCGAGAAGGGTACATTTTCGTAGATGGGGTTGCCCCGCAAATAGGTATCCCACGAGTTAGGCTATGCCAGTCAAAAGCATCAACTCATAACAGGAACGTATAATATTGCCAACCAAGGCGCGGATGACTCCGATGTTAAGATCCGCTCGCAAAGCGACCATTTCGATCTACATTTCCACTCGTGCAATTTTGATATCGCGAGTTTTAAGGAAATCGCCATAAAGCGATCCAGCACACGGATCACGGCACAATTTTGCTTAAATAAAAAAAGGATTCCACCATTTTTTTAAACACAAAATAACTTAGGTTAATATTGACTCATTGAAACTACATCCATTTGCCCGCGGCGTCGTTTCCAGGAGTGCCATCTAGAAAAAGTTAACAGTCCATTAAATAAAAATCAGGCTAGTAATTAAATAATTAACTGGCCAGGTAGGCATGCAAATAATTATTTACGTGACAATCTTTCTAACCAACACACCTTTTCAGAAGTTTTCACAGTACCCTTAGGTTACTACAGGGGTATAAGCATAGAGGATGGAAAGTTTTCCGATCCCTGGTAGTTTTCATAGAAAAGTCGCTAATGAGGTGGTTGGCAAGCTAGTTGAGTTGAGCATGCAGTTATATGTAAAAGTGTATCCTCTATCTGGTACAATACTCACATTACTCATGAACACCACCAAATCCATTATAATGCAGAAATACTTATAGTGAATTAAAGAAAATGATGATTTTTTCTGGGTCACTAGTAGGATATTTTAAAATGTCTACTGATGTACTGGACCGTTACACCTTCCAGTGTTATATTATAGCATATTTAGTATGTAAAACGTATAAATAATATTTATATTTGGTGAGCATTCATATATTGCTTTCCTCATTACCTCAAAATTTAGTACATATTCAATCATGCTTTATCACATATATTATGCTTTGATCACATATATTTATCTCTCATAAATATTCTTATGTTTTTCTATAAAATAAAGGCATTTCATCTTGTATTTAAGTCTGAATAACTAACCAATGTTAACATTTATTCACAAGTGGATGCATTTTTTTTTTGCTTCTGATCATTGGTACTTGATAAGAGTGGCACAGTTTTTTTTGTTAATTATTATGAAAATCCACAAAACTGAACTTATTTCTGGATTTAAATGAGGTTGATATTATAAAATGGTGGTCTATTTATGTCTAATAAAAAAAAACTTAAAATTAATAAATTACAGATATTTTGACAAATGTGGGAAGACCGTTTTATTCTTAACTAGCAGACCCGGCAAACTTCGTACCGCCTCAGAATGATTAAATGTTGTGTTTAATTTATTAGCTGAAATAAATTAAGTTTTTATTAAGTTAAAATAAATAGGTACCTACACTAAGTTCAAAAAATTAAATTGAGCTGTTGACTAAGCACGAAATGTTCGGCACACTACACCATTGACAGTTTGAATTGATTCAAATTATGTCGACCAACATACATTATTTGAAAAGCCGTTCCATACAAAATATATGAAAAAATTAATTTTCTTCACAATTGTTTTTCCTATGTTTTAATAGTTATTCTGTTAATCGGGACGGAGACAAATCCAACAAATTAAAGATCATAAAAATCGGTTCAGCCGTTCTTGAGTTATAAATGGTGTAACTAACCCGACTTGTTTTATATCCAGTGAAACCCTCTTAAGAAGTTTTCCAAGCGACCGGAAAAAAATACTTCTTAGGCGGGAAAACCTTATAAGTGGGATAAATTGGGCCATTTGGTCTTCAAGGGACAGAGAGGAAAGCATCTTAAGCGAGAGCTTCTTAAGAGGGTTTCACTGTATTAAGATTATGATAATGAATATTGATGTTTTGTTACTTATGTCACAATAATTTGATTCTTTCAGGTCAAAGGGTTATGGATTTGTCATGTTTACCAAACACGAAGATGCTCTTGCCTGCCTTAGAAGAATGAACAATAATCCCTCATTATTTGATAAAAATAATGTAAGTATTGTAATTAGATTAAATCAAATGAATCAATGGTGTATATTTTTGGCTGTTCTTATAATTTGTTTTTATGTAATTTCCAGAGACCAATTGTATCCTTTTCCGTTGAAGACAAGGGGGTTATAAACGCAAGAAAGAAGAGGTTAGAAAAATCTAAAGTCAAGAATCCTTTAAGTAAATCTTATCAACCCACTGACAGTAATAATGACGGACAAAATAACAAGTTTAACAATAGTAAATCAAATAACAACAAAGTTCAAGCAAACGGAGCTAGGAAACGAAAAAACAACGAACCTCAAGTCGACGCCGTACTACCACATAAAAAAAGCAAATTCGACGACAAGAAATGGAACACGGAAAATCCTAAAAAAGGCCAAAACCCACAAGCAAATAAAAATAACAGAGACGGAAAAGAATCGCACGGCGGAGATTATTCAGGAGAAACGGGAAAACGCGGCCAGACACGGATGAGAAGTAATTTCAAGCTTCGAAACGAAGCCACCGCTCACAGAGACAACGTGAAAAGCGAGAAGAAGAAGCAAAAGGCTGGCAAAAGAGCCCAGGACATCAGAACTAGAGAAAAGATCAGGCAACCCAAACAGAAGCAAAACACAAACAAGAACACCAAGTTTAGGCAGAACACACAGATCAAGGATGAGAAGAGTTTCACAGACCTAGTCAATAAGTACAAAAGCAAGCTGGTGCCAGGAACTGATTCTATGAAAGTTAAATCTAAATGGTACTCGAAAGCTGATTAATTGATTCCTTTGTGATTGTGACATGATTATTTTTTTTATTAAAATAATTTTTAATTTTATCAGTTTTTTTTCTATATACCTATATGTTCACTGCTGAATATCGATAGCGGAAATTGGACATTCAACAAAAACAAAAATTCTTTCAGTGCATAATTTACAATATTCCTTAGTAAAATTATTATTAAACAAAACTAATTATGAACAAAGACACGATGTACCAAAATCATTATTATACAACTCTGTAAACCTATTTTATTACCTGTTCGTGCTATATTGTGGTTTAAAATTGCGAGTCAACATACATCTCAATCTGAATATAATAAAATAGTGGTACATGTTCAAAATACAAGACTGCAAACGATGGACTTGTACAGTGAAACCCTCTTGAGAAGTTTTCCAAGGGACCGGAAAAAAAAACTTCTTAGGCGGGAAAACCTTATAAGTGGGAAAAATTGGACCATTTGGTCTTCAAGGGACTGAAAAAACCAAACTTCTTAAGCGGGAAAACATCTTGAGTGAGAACTTCTTAAGAGGGTTTCACTGTAATTCCCAGATACCTAAATAAATACAGTCAAAGAACTCTAGAATACCTCATTCCAATAATTTACAACATGTTACCCAGTTGAATAAAAAGATGTGAATTGACTTTCAGAAGGAAATGTGTGCTAAAAAAATGGTTATGTGAAAGAATCATTTTTTACTAACAAACATAACATGAAAATAAATAGAAAAAAAATAAGCATAAAATTAAAAAACCGCTTGGGCACATAAGCTTGTTTTCACAACAATTTAACGTAGGTAGACATAGGAATGACGTATGCCCCGACCTGAGTTATTAAACAAAAATTATACATAATTAAAAATGAAAAATATTATATGATCGTCCATCAGGGATGTGGTCTCATCATCTGCATCCATCGCTCATATAGTGGGGAACTGAACCACTAGGATGCTGCCGCGACAATGATGTTGGTTCATTTCCGTGTCCTGCTACAGAAGCTGGCTTGTCGGTGGTGAAGCAAGACTGGGAATGAGTGCATCCTTCCTTCAGTGAACATCGTGGAGGCACTGCAGTACCTCGGTAGTTGCGTAAGTTGCCCGTGCGCATTATTGTAGCACACCTTCAGTTTGTTCCATTGCGCTGCTGGGTATTGCGTCCACAGTTCAGATGTGTACAGGGCAGTGTGGTTTGCCTTAAATAGTAATATTCTGACATCGTCGCTACAGTGGTAGAACTGCCTTGAGAGCATTCTGGCCCATATGTTAACCTCTTGCAGGTCGCAGTCCCCCCCCCGGCGGGTCTAGATTTTTGAAGCGATTTTGCCCTTTATGTATAAATTGTATGAAGAACAAGGTCAGAATCGCTTGGGCCATGCTCGTTCTTGACATAACAAAATACTGGATAGCATTTAGCCACTGCGAAAAATTCAAATTAATTGCCGATGACGCGCCGGGCACCAAAAATGGCTGCCGCTTGATAATATGAACGCTGTCATATTCGAAGTCTGTATTTATTCATTGTTTTTTTTAATGTAAATCCATTGTGGAAAGCATAGATTTGAGTGATTATTAGGAAGTTCGTTTTATCTACATTATTTTGATGTAATTTTTGTAATATATCACAAAAGAAATGTTATAAAAATTGAATTCGTAAGAAAGGTGATAACTGTCAAATATTTTACGTCGTATTGAAAAAATATATTTTTTGTATGCTGGCTTTCAACAAGTTAAATAATGAAAGACATTTTGTTGGTTATCTCTTTATTGATTTAAAAAAGATAAAATACACGGGTATTTGAAACTTTTACTCACCCACACATCGAAAGCTTTACATATAGTACGACTAAATATACACATTATAATTTAAATTTTTTAACCTTTATATCACACATGTGATTATGGGAGTAATAAAATAAAACCAATA
Organism: Limnephilus auricula; assembly: GCA_951813805.1. Taxonomy (NCBI): domain Eukaryota; kingdom Metazoa; phylum Arthropoda; class Insecta; order Trichoptera; family Limnephilidae; genus Limnephilus; species Limnephilus auricula. The sequence continues at coordinate 22,446,856 of OX638408.1, forward strand.
AAATATAATAATTTGCATTCAGTGAGAAAATATAGCACTTGGTATCTTTTACAAACATAATGAAACATACAAATGGTGCCTTGTATTATTTTTTGATATTTCAAAGCTGCGTAGTTTATGATGGAAATGATGCAGCGAGCTGAAAATAATTGGGTTAAATTAGAAATTACAGAGGTGCAAATTTCGTGATACCAGAGGTCAATTTTTTTTGCTTTTTAGAAATATGGTTAAGAATAAAGTTTTTACATAACATATCGTCGACGAAGAAAAAATACCGCTTGAGCGACAAACTTTCTAAAAATCACTTTAAAGAGAAGCGAATGATTAGTTCATAAATAATATTACCACCAGATATCGCGCACAGCAGCAATACCAGACAACTGACATTGGTTATATTTCTATGCAATACCCCGCCATGATAGTCTTGACGTGCCACGAAAAATTAACCAGTTTAAAGTAACAATTAGATTTTTGACATTTGGGCAGTGTTGTTTATTCATCAATGATACGAATTTAAAAAAATGTTATCAAGTAGATAATAATATTATGTTGCGTAAAATAAATCAGACAATAGCTTAATAAATATATACACGCTAAAAATACTTCACTAATCCACATATTTACAGCAACTTTGTTCAAATTACGTGATTAATATGATGAAATGGTAGCACATTCATGCCAATAAATAATCCTCAATTTATTTTTAACCGTGAAACTTTTTCATAATATATGCAAAACTAAAATAAAAAACTATTAGAATTTAGTCAGAGTCAAATAAATATATTATTACATTTACTACAAATAATGTTGCCATTATGAATACAAAAATCATGTTTTTGGCAATATACAGGGATACCACGTGATACGTACCATACCTTGCCATTCAATGCTGTGGGAACGGAACGGTGCATCATGTGGTACAAGAGTTAGGTTCTTGTCAGTAGTCAAGTAGCGACTATGGTTGCCAATGCATATGTTCTAAAATACCCACAATAGATGTTCAAATTCCCCATTATTTACCTCCAAAATGAAAGAAAATTCAATTGAAATTAGCATTTATTTTTTATTATCTGGTTTATTCGGATTTTCTCTTTTGTTCAGGTTTAAAATCAGAAATTTGTTAAACGCTGGATAATCAAGAAATGGACAGAATTCCCGTATTTTCCCCATAAAAATTCTTGAAAAATCTCAGAAATGCCCTGCAATTTGGAGAATTCCGTGAAAGGAATAAATTTTTCTTTTATAATTGAAAAAAAAATATATATATATGTTACCAAGACCAAAATGTAAAAAAACTTTCTGATACACGCTGTATATATTATACAGAAAGCTTTTTAACGGGTTGTATTTTTTTCAAACTCCTTTTTTTACCTTTGAAGTTAAGGTTTATTAGTGAGAAAATTAATTTTTATTTTTGAAGAAAAAGAAAACAGTTTTTATTGTACATTGATAAAATCTTTTATTTTTAAGTATCATAAGTAGTATGCAACAAGTAATTTATACTATAATATAGACACTTAGCTACTGCCGTTAAAAATTCAATTCAAGATATCTTTTTTTTCTATCATAGATAGTTTATAACAGGCCTCTTTTATTAAAAATATAATTTTACATAAATATAATATATAAATTTTAACCGTAAGCAATAATACTGTTTTATTTTGCATACACTGATATAAATATGTACTGATTTCAGCACTTTTTTCAATCTCCATTGCAAAATTTGAAATATTATGAATTTTTAGACAAAAAATGTGTCAATTAAAATTGATTTTAAATCACCGAGGTCTGAATGAATGAGTTAAGGATTTAAATTATTCATCTAAATATCAGGGGTATTTCACGACTTCTGAGTAAACTGTTGAGTAATCTACTCGTCAAGTAACTAATTAATCGATAATCTAATAGCGACGGTCCAGAAGAACAATGTCGGATGTGCGATTTTGTAGTTTAGCAGTAGAGCTGTTTAAAGTTTCGTTAATGAATTTTTACTCTTTGAGATCAAGAAATATAGCATATAAGAAAAAAAAAAAAATTTATTTCATTCAAAATTCTGGAAATTCTGACTTTCAAAATCTACCATAGACATATGAATATTACTAGACAAGAACATACAGGCCAGGAGTAAACACCAACTGTAGCGGGACGCGGAGTGGTGAGTTGACTGTGATTCGTCAATAAATCGATCTGACAGTACATAGGCATCTTGCATTATAATATCACCATTCAGTTCTTAAAAGTAAAATCTGCTTTTGAATGAATAGATATTTTTACAAATTTTAATAGCTCAAGCCACCATTTTTGCCATTTTGTAAAATGTACCGATGAGAGCTCGACGCTAGTTCGCAAAAGAATGATAACGTCACATTTTCTAGATACACGTGAAGTCGTACGTGAGTCCAGCCGGCTCCAAATGGAACCGGTATGGGGAAATAATACGCCTTTATGACTTAGGTCTAGTAATATTATGTCTATGAAATCTACGGTATTTACTTGATGGGTAGCATTACTCAGCAGTGGTGAAACAAATAATATATATACACTACTCAATCAGTGGTGCTAATCGACAATTTACTCAGAAATGATGAAAAAATTATAAAAATATTTTGAAATTACAAAAAAAAATTTATAAATCATTCATAAAAAATGCTTCTTTTTAATACATACATACTTTAAAAACAAACCTAACAATAAATGGTCATACGATTTATTACGATTGATACATTGACTACAAATCAAAGCAACAACAAAGTCATAATAATTATATTTCTCATAAATAATTGATTAATAATAATTATTCTCCTTCTATTTTCATACACCATACTAAACTTTTGAAACGTGTTTTTGCATTTTCCTTATTGGCCTACAAACAAAATATCAACACTCTGAAATATTATGTTAATTAGTTTTTAAGTGCAATTACTACCATATAATAATTTAGACATTTAAACACGAGTACGGAGGAATAATGGTGTATCTAGACACAAATAATTTATAATGAAACCATCTTCAATAATTAATGTTAACGTTTTAACAACACGAAATAGGTTTAATTTAAAATTAACTTGCTTGAAAACTGATCTATTGAGTTGAAAATTAACTTGTGTCGGAATTGGATTGTATTAATATTTTGTTTAAGAAACTTCATAATTTCATGTAACTTATTTGAGATTGGAATGGTTTCACCTTGCTATACACATCTTCAGACTAAATACATTTAAAAATAAATTCCCTCTACCTTTTTATTCAATTTTGATAAATTTTCGGGATGACTCGACACGCTTAATAAGAATATTTTTTAGAAAAAACCTTTTGATTCACCTTTATTACTATAAAATACAACTATTTGCTGTTCCTAACAAAGTTTTAGATGTCATATATTAGTATTAGAAACAACAGAGGTCCGAAATTAAACACTTGGAGAATTCCACTATAAAATAAAGTATGATGGAAAACACTGTATTCAAACAAAATGTCGTAGAATACGGAAGTAAATTATTGTAAATGGCTGTCAGTTGTCATCCCACACGACGAAAGAAATATTTTATTTTACATAATTGAAATTTTAAATGCAATATTTTCCATCGCCCCGAATGCAAATAGTTGTCTTTCTAAGATGAATGAAAATGTTTTTTTTTTTTCTAAAAAATATTTGTATTAAGCGTGTTCAGTCATCCCGTAAGTTTACCCAATTTTTAATGTCAATACCTGAAGAGTCCCAACTCCTCCCAGCTGTCCCGAAACTGTGGGGATATGGCATTACCAATTAGGATACGTTGTGCTGCTGAAGGGAGTGGGGAAGAGGAAGGTTGGGAAGTGCCTAGCTATTCAGATTGGGTCACCAAAAAAGGCTAGATCCATTTTAAGCAACATTTCTGTGACAATTCGAGCTACGTAGCACAGATGGCTCTAGTGCAGTGGTTTATATAGTTCTCCAAGATATGTCTCTACTACAGTGAAACCCTTAAGAAGTTTTCCAAGGAACCGGAAAAAAAAAACTTCTTAGACGGGAAAACCTTATAAGTGGGATAAATTGAACCATTTGGTCTTCAAGGGACCGTAAAAACCAAACTTCTTAACCAGGAAAACTTCTTAAGCAGGATCTTCTTAAAAGGGTTTCACTGTATCTAGGTTTGCTCCTCCATTCCAGAAGTGAGGTTAGCTAGCAGTTATATTTCTAACAATAGAGAGATTTCGAGAGCTTAAGAGAACAGATTTTAGTCTCCTGACTTTCCTAGGTACCTAATAATTCATTCCAGATGATTATAAGAGTTTCTAGTATAAATAAAGACAAATGATTTTGTTGTGAAGAAGATGTTATTTATTTCAAGAACCATTCACAAGGATTTCGACTGTGAACGGTGGCCTTTCACCAGAGCGATACTGAGAGTATCTACCACTCTTTATAAGATAGTTTCACTATAACCTAATATATATATAAAATGTACCAGTCGAAAGATGTCAATCTAGGTTAAACCAGCAAATAAACATGTACATAATAGTAACAAAGTTATAAAGGTTTTTAATCAAAATATTAAATTTTTTAAATACAAAATTTTGGAATGATAAAAACTTATTTAACCTTATCTACGCGACTGTCGCATATGTGAAACATCAACGGGTATCCCCGTACGCGAATGTCACATATGTGATGCTTGAAGTTTCACTAAAACACGTAAATTGCATCAAAACGTGCCGTGTGACACACTGCGTTGAAAAGGTTAAATAGTTTTGTAAACGTAAAACTTCTCGGTGAAAAGAGATGTGATAATAACACATATGTAGTTATTATAATGAATGTGTGTGCGACAGTAAATATAACACGTGATGCACGACGCCGCGGATCGTATTGAAGTTAGTGGAAGAACAGCAGGCGTTCTTGTGCGTTGCCTGACAGTAGCCTCCAGCCGCGTTTAATGTTCAGGTACTGGATGATGGCGCGGAGACAGATCAGCATACCTAAAAAAAAAAACAATTTATGTAATTATTTTTTAATTTATCGTATATGTGTAGGAACACCCCAAGTTACGGTAACAAGTAATTTGAGGAAACCCGGTCACCAAGAAAATTTTAACAATAGGTATTTTATCAAAAAGTTGCTGTCACTGTCACTCTTACTCCCACGAATACTGAGCGAAAGGGACAACTGCAACTCAGGCTGATAATACCTAAATAAAATCATCAAAATCGAGGTTTTGTATTCACTATTTTTCTCCTTCAAAACTGGACTGATTTTTAAGATTGTTTTACTAACAGTTTTAGAAGAAAATACTTTTTTTTAAATACATTGTCTAGTTTGTATACTGAACGTCTGTTGATGGCATTCAAACCAGGCTAATTTAACGATTTATTGGAGGGTCCTAACTCCTACAAGAAGTAACTTATCAAAGAAAAGTAAAAACGTACCGACACGCTAGTGGTCGATATCTGTATTATATTAAAAAATATTTGCACTAATGTCAAAATCCAGAGAGGAAATTTAGGAATACATTTGTATGGACAAAACGCCCTCTGTTTCCTCTCAATAGCTTGGCATAAATCTTCTAGAAAATAATTCAATTGGTACTAAAAAATTTCATTGCTATGGCAATATCAAGGATCTCAGTTCTAAAAAAATTTATTCTTCACATTTCGTCACTCTTGATACAAAACAGGCGTACCTGATATTTAAAAAATTTTCAGGAGTGCCAAATATTTGTTTTATGGTTGAATTCTTATACATTTTAATTATTCGCTAAGGGTGTCAAAAAAATGTATAGTTAAAACGCCATTAACAAAACTTGTAATAAAATGTATAAAAAAAATTCGGCAAAAAAAAAAACGCTTTTTGGCACTACTAAAAAATTTTCAAATATTTATGAATTTGCATTGAGAACTATGATTTTAGTGTAAAAGTTTGTAAGAAACAAACATGGAAAAACATCATGACTCAATATTTTAATGTTTTTTCAAAGACATTAGAAACTATAGACACGTTTTAGAGATCTTACAAGTGGCAGGTGAAAGACATGGTAATTGTCTTGCTTTCGATTATTTTAATGCAGTTATTAACTGTCATACATTGCATGAGGTTGTGTACTATTTCTAACCAAATTGCGTAAATGAGTGCCAAAATGCCCTCGTGTACGATGAGAAAATGTTTTCATTACTCGGAAAACACTAAAAAGCCAAGGAATAACATTTCATTTCATTATACATAAATTATTATTAATACAATATTTTAATTATTTCCTGAAGATTTTAAGCGACATTAGAGAAAGTGAGATAGAGAATATAGCAACACATAAGTGTAAGAAAGACAGTCTTGTGGCAGTAGGTCTTCTCATACAGCGTTCAATATTCGCCTTGGTGCAAGCAAGTAAGCATATCAATTAATCACACCCGTGCTGTAGGATGTAGTATTCAATGCAAATTTTAAGTAAGTAAACGATGCCTTGTCCTAAATCTATTTCTTTCAGACACATATATATTTTTTAATGTCTATCTTTGTCTTACATGAATGAACATTTGAATTAAGAATTTACTGGAAACTTAAGTGTGTTTGTTACTTGCCACATTTTGTGTTAAATTTGTGAGACAATAACGTGTCTATATAGATCTTCCAGTTGATTAGTCAGACTTCTTCCAAAAATCGAAATTTAAGTTAGGTATCCAGTAATGTGTAAAAGTGCACCCTCTATCTGTATATCCTCAATCGGTACAATACTGAGATTACCCATAAAAGCAAACAAATCAATTACAATGCACAAAAAATTATGTCACGGGTCACCAGTAGGATATTTCAAAATGTGATAGGTAATAATACGGCAAAGTATCAAAAGACGTGTGCGTATCTGGGACCGAAATTATACAATAAAATCCCCCCAGACTTAAATATTAAAAATTGCAAAATGTCCTGCATTGGTTCAATAATAACTAAATGGTTGATTGGCTCGGGTAGGGAGGAGTCTGAAAAACTATTATATAATGTGACTTAAAACGATACATGGTTACCTATGAATGGCACATTTAGTAAAAACTTAGTACATAGGTATTAATTAAAAAAAAAAATAATAATTTAAATTGCATTTGGCACTTTACACACTTTGGTTCCTTAGAACAGGCAATCTGCCTAGCTAGGAACTAATATCGACCTAAAACAATGTAATAACACTTGTATTCATTTTAAATATATTCTCTTATTATGTAATATTATTTGTTATTTTGGCTTTAAATGTATCAAATGTAAATAAATAAATAAAAATAAATAAATAATGTACCGAAAACACAACGCCATCAACTGGATGGTTACCTAACCTAGATAACCAAGTGTTGTGTCAATAAATTAACTCACACCGCCATCTTTCAGAAACTTATGGAACTTAGAAATAATTTCAAATCATTTTTCCATAACAAACATTTAATTCGCAATAATAAATATTGAGGTCAATATCCGAGATAAAAACTATCCTATCTTTTAAGTTGGACCAAATTACATACAATTTTCATTACAATCGGTTAAGCAATTTTGGAGTTTATCCTGGACGAACATCGTGCCGCAAGATTTTTATATATATAAAGATTTAATGTAAAACACAGACACGTGTAAATAATACTTGATTTAAGGCGAGCATTCGAATATTGCTTTTTTCATTATCACAAAACTTAGTATTTGAGAGATGTCTGACTAATAACCTGGATGACATGTTTGTATTGTCATTGGAAGAGTCTATATAAGGATTTTTATCTAGTCATAAGATGGCGGAATCTGCAACCAGATTTCCTGTTTTGCACAGTTCAGGAGAAGAAGATCAGATCAGAGATTAGACAGATGGCTGGATCAGCACTCATCGAGAACATACTTGGAGAAGGTGTATTTTTTAGTATGACTATCCACATGACTAGCGAAACACTGGGAACGTATAGGAAAAACAATATTTTAGATTCGTAGGTGGGCACTCACCAAAGGCCATGATGAGCCAGCACAGCCAGGAGTTGTCGTGGTTGGCAAACTCGGTGGAGTGCTTCACTATGAGGGTCCACTTGGCCAGGGACAGGCCGAAGCCGGAGAGGGCGCCGTAGCGAGAGGCGATTGTGTGGCAGAAGCACATTAGCAGCAGAAAGCCGATCCAGTTGAACAGGAATGCAACTGAAAATAATGATTATATTTAAAAATGACATTTGGTAAAAGCTGGAATATGGGATATAATTTTCTTTAACCCCTTAGACTACTTTGTTCACTTTTGGGAACAACTCATACAGATCTCATTGAAATCGTTGTGTCTCCCTTACCGTCATGGTTAGAAATATGATCTAAACGGTGTTAAAAAGAAAAAACACCATGCTTTATATTCAAATCTAAAAGATAACCGCAAAATAATTAAAATGTATCCCTTTATAAAACCAAAGTTACCAAACGCAATTTGAAAAAAAAAATTATGAAACTGATCCTCTGATAAAATATGGTTGAGGCTGCCGCTTGATAATATGAACGCTGTCATATTCGAAGTCTATATTTATTCATTGTTTTTTATATAAATCCATTATGGAAAGCATAGATTTGAGTGGGAGAATCAAGTGGTGTGTGGTTCGAGCAGACTGCTGTCTTCCCTGTGCAAATAACTAGTGTTTTATTCAAGTTACAAATCTGAAATTTGTCATGTAAACGCGTAAAAATCGGCGTAATCTGCTACATTTCGCGAAATAAAATTATCTCTCTTAGAAAAGAAGTTATTTGGTTTTAAAACTTGTGTTTTAAAAATATCAAATCTCTTTGCTTGAATTCATAGCACAGTCCAAAACGTATCCGTCGCGACATATCAAGTGTTTTGGTTTGAGTGAACTTCATAAAAAAACTAATGTGTGTCCCGTAAAAGAGGTTCATAGTGTCACCAAGAGAACTGGAATAATAACACAGCTGCCCTGTAGACGAAAAAATCGCACTTGAACTTTTCGTCACCTATCACCCAGATAAGATCTTTTCAATTTATTTATAAATAATCGTTTGTTTATATTTCAGTCTAATATTACCGTTTCACAGATGTGACCTCTCTACAGAACACTTCAGATCTTGATTTAATGCCCGGAGAGGTACGCATCTGAGAATCTTGATTAACACCAATTACCCATAAGTACATGTTATTAGAATTGTTTGATTTGTTTTGTTTTTTTATATTTTATTTATTTATTTATTTTTATAATCCTTTTATTTTTCAGTCGGTTTTTATTTATTTTATTTTAGAGGATTGTTAGTCCTGCGGGAGGATTAGTTAGTCCAATCCTGTTACTGCGGGAGAATTAGTTAGTCCAAGAAGAAGTAAGAAAATTCAAGAAGAGGCAAGGCGAGCCAAGAAGAGACAAGAAAATACCACACTTGAAGAGACAAGAAGAAGCCAGAAGAGCCAAAAAAAGCCACAAATTGTGAAGAGGTGAGAAGGTCCAAGAAGAGGCAAAAAGAGACAAGGGGAGCCAAGAAGGGACGAGAAGACGCCAGAAGAACCAAGAGAAGAGGCAAGAAGAGACAAGACTTTTCTTGTGGCTTTCCACGAAGACCTAAGAAGAGCCGTGAAGAGGCGAAAATATACAAGAAGAGGCAAGAAGAGACAAGGAGAGCCAAGGAGAGGTATGAAGAGACAAGAAGAAGCAAGAAGAGACGAGAAGAGACAAGAAGACTCAATAATAGACGAGAAGATTCAAGAAGAGGCAAGAAGAGACAAGACGAGCCAAAGAGTGGCGGCAAAATGCAAGAAAAGCCGAGAAGAGGCAAGAAGAAGAATGGGAAAAAAAAAATCATAACGCTCAATCCATTCCTTTATTCCTGCACATCCTACATTCCAATATTGGCTTATTAGGTTGCCATGTATACCGGTCGATTAAACTCCAACCTCCTTCCTATCCTTAGAGCATGTGTTCCAGTCCTAACAAATCAGTGCCCCCTGGTGTACCAGTCTCACCGGGACAGGATTGCTCCTGGCTGAGGTGGTACAATCGTATCGTATCGTATCGTATGTGGAAAGCATAGATTTGAGTGATTATTAGGAAGATCGTTTTATCTACATTATTTTCATGTAATTTTTGTAATATATCACAAAAGAAATGTTATAAAAATTGAATTCGTAAGAACGGTGAGAACCGTCAAATATTTTACGTCGTATTGAAAAAATATATTTTTTGTATGCTGGCTTTCAACAAGTTAAATATGTTAAACTAAAATACTTCACACAAGATTGAACCTCGAAATCAAAATTCGATAAATAGATTATGAGAAATCGTCTTCGCAAACTTTGACACCTCATATCTCAGAACAATGTAAAGCGAAGTTAGAACCCTGTGCAATTATAAATAGATATATTACATAGTTTATAAGGTTCTATGTGGTGACCATCAAACTACATAAGTTTGCGCACCAATCATAGTCTTCTTTAAACATTGCATTTCACTTGTGCTTCTGAATAATCGTAAACAGAGATTAAATATAGAAATAGATTTGTCTCCAAATAGGGTGGCAATGATCCAAATTATTTTTAAATTGTCATATCGTTGCCGTTTAGGCAAAGGTCACCAAAACACAAAAAACATATATGAGATACTGCAAATTTCAAAGCTAAAATAAGTTATACAAACTTTAAAATATGTCATTGTAAAAGATAATGATAATAAAATCTTAACAAAAATATGAAAAAGAACAAGACACAGAAAGATAAAAAGGTAACAGTCGCAACTGGGACTTGAATCCAGGATCTCTCGTCTTACCGCGACAAGTGCCTCAACCTACTCGGAAATTGAAATCTCTTATTTTTAAATAATTTTTGTCAATCTCATATTTCAAATTCAGAATCAACAATATTATCCTTGACAAAATTTTTTTTCTCCATATTTATGGCAGCTATTTTTTTAAATGATCACAATGTTCAAAGAGCTGGTTTGTAACCTAGATAGTGTCTCGGATAAACATATCAGATTTTACTTATACCCCTTTCCGACTGGCAAAAAATGTCCAAAATTTGATGGGTCACATTAGTAAAGCTCTATATTATGATCCCGTACTGCTCGAAACATGCGCGCTTGACCTTTTGAAAGCCAGCATAGGAAAAATATATTTTTTCAATATGACGTAAAAAATTTGACATTTCTCACATTTCTTACGAACTCAATTTTTATAACATTTCTTTTGTGATATATTACAAAAATTACATGAAAATAATGTAGATAAAACGATCTTCCTAATAATCCACTCAAATCTATGCTTTCCACAATGAATTTATATCAAAAACAATGAAAAAATATAGACTCTGACTATGACTCCGTTCATATAACACGTAGTGGCCATTTTGTCAGCCATCTTTGATGCCAGCCGCGTCATCGAGAATTAATTTGAATTATTCGGAGAGGCTAGACGCTATTCATTATTTCGTTAAGTCAAGAACGAGAATGGCCCAAGCAATTCTGACCTTGTTCTTCATACAATTTCTCTATACATAAGGGACAAAATATCTTCAAAAATCCAGACCCGCCGGGGGGGACTGCGGCCTGCAACGGGTTAAAGGTACTCTGTATAAGCAGCTCCCGCATGTTCAATCGATACCGGTTCGGTTCCCAAAAACAGATTTATTTTTTGTCAGGATTTTTTTCAAGTCAAACCCACGATCTTATGAAGCTATTGACATTTTTCTAAAAATCTAAATGAATATTATTGAATAAATAAATAATCCAAAATACAGCAGACAAATAATGGCTTGCTAAAGCAGTAAAAGGGAGTAGTTTTGTTTACCAAAGAATGCAGTGAAGAACATGAAGTCTGTTCCCAAGAGTCCGTTCTCACTGTCAAAGTCAGGCTGCCCCTCCACCGATTCCATGGTCAGGAAAGCCGTCAGGGGAGGAGGCTGTTGTATTCCCGGTATCTGCAAATAAATTCATTGTTGCTTACTATAATAAACTAATGATCCAATCTACTACGGGTTTGCAATCCCGCCGGATTTCCCGGCGGATTTACAGAATTTTATGTGTGGAATTTGCAGGATTGAAAAAAAAAACTCAATTTACACAGAAAACATGCAGTTTTGATTTGCACTCGCTTGTAGGTTGCGAATCACGTGATACACAAGCGTCAGAATATTCTTAGTATATTTAATATTTTATACAAAGTACATATGAAGATTTTATGTTTTTTTTCTTCATATTTTTTATCGGTCTTCTTAAAATATTTATTACGTTACGGTTTCAAGTCTTTTTATAATGTTACTAGTTACAAAGATGATTGATCTCCCATGATTATGAAGAGATCTGTCAGTGACAGTTATGTTTATTATATTTTTTATGATCTTTTTATTAAAGCCTTCTTAGAATAGTTATTATGTTACATTTTCAATAAAACCAAAATAAAAATTAAAAATGTATTAAATTATATTATGTAATGACATATGTTGTGCAGTATCTCCTGTTATAATAATCTCTCTCTTGTTGTAATAACATAATACTTTTTAGTTGTAAGTATAGTGTTATAATTCTAGTGTTTAATGTTTAATTTTTAGATACATAATAAAATAGTGCAATAAGGAAATCTATAATTGGTTTCTCTGTTAGGTAAATTACACATGTATAAATGAACCACATAACTGTTGATTTCCCTAAAATAAAATAAATATCTTCGTATGATATAACTAGTACCAAAGATAATTGATATCCTATTAAATGACTTAGAGGGTTTCTCACCATCCTCCCAATAGCTTATCTACACTGATAACGAATATTATTAAAAATAAAAATAAAATACTCACAGTGGTTAGAAAATTAGTACCAAATTATAAACTCCAACTTTATTATAAGTGTAGAAAAGCTATTGGGAGGATGGTGAGAAACCCCCTTAAGATGATACACTAGTCCTTGACTCATTCGGAATCGGGCGGAGCGAACGATTTATGGGCGTTTACCAATAAAAACCATAATCTCTAGCAAACAACAGTGTTTTGTTATTCCGCAAGTATATTTTTAAAGATCGAAGCGCCGCGTAGACTAAGGCATGTCCGTTTGCCCTGGGCTCTGGGCGTAGAATGAGCGATGGGCTAAAATCCTTCTGTACATGGCATAAGGATGAAATTCGCACTTACAAATTCGTTGGGTACCGCCTATTTTTATTCACTGAAAAGAAACGTCGCCAAAATGCATGTTTTATTTTATTTTGTGAAGTTCAGATACAAATATTAAAATGTTTTCCGATCACTCTATAAGAAACTTAATTAACTACATTATTCAATACAACAACACCAGAAAAAGGATTTGTAAGTAGGAGATTTTTCACTCTTAACCATTTTTTATAGGTCTGACGCATAATTTTTTTCTAAGCTTTTTAAAAAGCTTATCAAAAAAATACTCAATCACTTCAAAGGCCAAGATGTGTTCTACTCACAGTATTTAATTGAAGCATCTATATTATTTCTAAGCGATCAAATTTTCAAAACTAATACACAAGATTTTATACGATTTTGCATTTTTCCGCATGTCTTCACCTTAAGTTGATACTTTCTCATTGTATTTTTTATAATATACTGGCATTGAAGGAATAATAAATAAAAAAAAATGAAATGTTGGTATTATTTCAATTTAACCTCTCGTTTGTCGTAAGCCCGCTGGCGGGCGGCTGACAGCTGTCAGATTAAAAAATAAAATGCGATTTTAAACATTATATATAAAGAAACTCTACAAGGAAAAGGTCAGAATCACTTGCGCCAATATCATTTCAGACTTTGCTTTGTATTAGAGCACTCTAGCTTCTCAGAATACTAAAATTTCTCTTGGGTATAACAAAAAATTATATATTATTTCAGAGGGGTAGTGCAAAGCAATTTATTTCATAATTCAGATTTAAAAAAATAATACAGTGAAACCCTCTTAAGAAGTTTGGTTTTTTCAGTCCCTTGAAGACCAAATCACCCAATTTATCCCACTTATAAAGTTTTCCTGCCTAAGAAGTTTTTTTTCTAATCCCTTGTAAAACTCCTTAAGAGGGGTTCACTGTAAAAGGTATATAAAATAAAATAAAAACAGCAAAAAGGGAAAAATTAATAATTAGAAATTATGCAAATAGTCATTTATGGAGGATATTTGAATGTCAATCATCTCCAAATTGCCATCAGGGGGGCCTCCATCCAGCCATGGCAGTGAAGACAGAATTCTTGGAATGGCATAGTCTACGCCAAAAGTTCCCATCAGAGGCGTAGAAGTGCTTTGAAAGAGTGCACACATTCCTCCAAGAACACTTCCGTAGCATTGCAGTATCTTGGTAGGCAGAATAGTAGGCGACAAGCATTATTGTAGGTGACTTTCAGCTTATACCATTGGGATGCTTATACCCACAGTTCTGACAGCGAAGTGTGTGCTCTGAACAAACCATCTACGGGGCAGTCAGAAGGAATGCGTACATTGTTACTCAATTTTTAAGATCGATTTAAGGTTTTTTTGAAAACTTGGCTATTATGGAGAGCATTCATTTTTATATTCCCAATGATTATCTTCATCACCGATGGCTTAGACTGTTTTATCTCCCGGTCTGCAGGACTAACTTGCCGATGGGAAGAGAAATTTTGTTGAATAAAACGCTTTTAGATATGGTCATATTTTGTCTGTTTTCAAACAGCAAGGATTATTGTTATGTTATGTTTGTTTAGTAGAATTATCTTTGATTAAGTCTGTGCATAAGATATGAACGGTATATTCACCCTGGGAGTAGTCTCTCCCTGCAGGCTCTTCTCCCGCTGGACCTCCTCGTATGTGGGCAGTTTGCTGTTGGCTGCCACATCGTACGGAGGAGGTGCGGAGAAGTCAGCCTTGGGCGGCGGTATACTATCCATGCTGTTATCTGCAAGGAAAAACATATTGGATGAATTGATGAAGCTTGCACCAAATACTTTACGTTGGATTGTAATATCCACGCGGTATTTTGTCGATACAAAAGTATTCCCCTATTTCCTCTCTGGATTTTGACACTAGCGTTAATATTTTTTAATATAATATAGATATCAACCCTAAGCGTGTCCCTACATTTTGCTTTTGTTAGATAAGTTACTTCTTATAGGAGTTAGGACCCTCCAAAAATGTTTAAAATTGCCTACTTTGAACGCCATCAAAATGTTCAAGATACAAATTTGACAATGTATTTTTAAAGAGGCAAAATTTAAAAAGACAGAATATTTTCTTTTAACATAATGGATGAAAAAATTCTTAAAAATCAGTCCAGCTTTGGAGGAGAAAATAGGGGAATACAAAAACATGTATTAAGAAATAATCAGCCTAGGGTTCAGTTTCGTTTCGCTCAGTATTCAGGAGAGGAGAGAGGGGTTAAAAGCAACAGTTTTGTAAAATACCTTTTTAGAATGTTTGTCATTCTTTTAAAAACAAAAAGAAAAAGTGAAATTCTGTTATTTCAAGATTTCTATTTACCTCATTATTATAAATTTGAAAACATCACTCGGAGAGATTGGAAAAGAAACAACAAAAGGTTAACCCGTCGCAGGCCGCAGTCCCCCCAGCGGGTCCAGATTTTTGAAGCGATTTGTCCCTTATGTATAAAGAAATTGTATGAAGAACAAGGTCAGAATCGCTTGGGCCATTCTCGTTCTCGACGTAACGAAATACTTTATTAAATAATTAAAATTGATTCACGATGACGCGGCTGGCATTAAAGATGGCTGACAAAATGGCCGCTACATGTTAATACGAACGGAGTCGTAGTCAGAGTCTATATTTTTTCATTGTTTTTGATATAAATCCATTGTGGAAAGCATAGATTTGAGTGATTATTAGGAAGATCGTTTTATCTACATTATTTTGATGTAATTTTTGTAATACATCACAAAAGAAATGTTATAAAAATTGAGTTCGTAAGAAAAGTAAGAAATGTCAAATCTTTTACGTCGTAATGAAAAAATATATTTTTCCTATGCTGGCTTTCAAAAGGTTAAGGAAACAAAAGTCGTTAATGTGCCCAAAAACTCAATAGGTAGGAAGCATGCTTGGAAGGACAGATGTAATTATGACAAGGCATTTAGTAGTGACTGGGACACAACCACCTTGGGAGGCACATGAAGTAGTTGAAAGTGAAAACATCAATAGATGGACAACATGTGAAGAGCATGAAAATACACCAATTCTATTGTGCCAATGTCCCGCCTTGATGGGAATAAGGTTTAGCTACTCGGGCAGACACAAAATGCAACCAGAAGAGTGATTCTGTATCTTTTTGTTAACTTTTGTGTTAAGTCAGCGTTACAAGACAATTACGAGACAACAATCCGTCGGATGTCGGAATGCATCTATCGTGCATTATCGGCTGTCAAATTTCTGTGATTATCTATGGCTTCCAATGACTTGTCTATGCCTGTCGTGTATTGAATGAATTAATTACCTACTTAAAAACATGAATTACTATTTATTACTTATAAAAATCAGTTGCATGAATGACTATCCGTTTGCCATATTATTTTGATCTTTGTATGTGATGACATTCGAATTGCAAATTTTCCTGCGACTGACATCTTTTAATGATGATTATGCGGCAAACGCGCCATCATTTCTGGAGTTAGCATAATTACTTGGTGTCTTAACACAAGCGCAGTATTTAGCTTGTTAGCGTGATATGGAATACCTCATTTAAGAAAACTGTCAAAATGTGTTGTATTCAGCCGATTTAACTCGCGTTAGGCTAAAGATACGGCTTCAGGAGACACGGCCGAATATCCAATGACTACCCTGGGTTGTCTTTGGATAACCAAGGGTAGTCATTGGATATTCGACCGTGTCTCCTGAAGATGTATCTTTAACCTAACGCGAGTTAAATCGTACTTTAACAAAGGGACCGGGTTACTGTTGCAGAAACGAAGTAAAATGGGAGATAGCAAACTAAACCTTCACTCGAGTGAACTGTCTGATTCAGCCATAACTGCCCTTGTGTACTTTGTAATTTATAATCTTCTCCATGATATATTGGTGTACAATGGTAGATTCAGACTGGGTCGACGTACGTATGCACCGCTACGCGTAACAATATCTGGGCTACTTAGCAACCATAGATTTTCAATGAAAATTTATGTTTTAGAATCACATTGGCCACACGCATCGTGACGTGCGATGTCTGTGGCCATTTTCATAGAAAATATATGGTTGCTAAGCATTGTTTGGCGTAGCGATGCGTACGTACGTCGACACAGTCTGAATCTACCTTAACCGTTTTAACCTCTCGAAGGCCAGGTATATTTGGAAAAAATCGTGCGAAATTATCTTCCCGGCTTTTGCTCAAATATAGTATAAAAACAAAGGAATTGTTTTTTTTTGTGATTGTTTTCTGTTTGCCAGATAATGTACCTTATTATTCTTATATATTTCATGATAATATCGTTACAAGTTTTCCCAGAATAGCTATTTTTAACAAAAAAATGTGAAAATATTTCCCATTCGACAAAAAAATGTAAAAAAAATATATTCATATGAAAATGATCAATTTTTTTTTATTTCTCTACAAACCTGAATAGACACCCTACATGAAAAAAACCAATTCAAAGGTGTTTTCGAAGAAGTAATGACATAAATACTTGTTTGAAAATGAAATGACAGTTGAAAACCGTTTGTAAAAGTGACGCCAAGTTGACCATAGATATTTATTATAAATTATTCAGATGGGTTGGCGCTATGCAAATTTTTGCTATGTCAAGACCGAGAACGGCGCAAGCGATTCTGACCTTGTTCTTCATACAACTTCTTTATACATAAGGAACAAAATCGCTTAAAAAATTATTTTTTTTTAAATTTCGACCCACGGCCACCGGTGGGCGAACGGCAGTCGAGAGGTTGGAGAACATGAAAAAATAAATGAATAATAAATATATCCTCCTTACACTCCTTTCTTAGTTCATTCGCTCTACATGCCCAAACCATCTGAGGGTCCCTTTCTTAATCTTACTCATCACGCTCACATCAGCCTTGCAATCTTTGCAGATATCTACATTTCGCACACATACAACTGCATACTCAATTAAGATTTTGATTTTTCGGAGATGTCAGACTAATCAAGTGGGCGGTCATTACAATAAAATTAAAATAAAATTTGTGAATAACAAATTCTGAGTTCAGGATATTGGAAAGAATTTTAAAACAAATCAAAAATGATTTTGTTATTTGTAAAACACAATCACAGGAAATACAGTTTAGTAAATCAATCCAGTTTTGCGAAACAATGGTTTAAAATTAGTTATAGCAAATAGCAATATTGCTAAATAAACATTTGATGAAAATTTTCATGTTTTGATATTGTGATTCAGCACCATTTTGTATTGAATTCATTAAG
Source organism: Limnephilus auricula (assembly GCA_951813805.1). Lineage (NCBI taxonomy): Eukaryota > Metazoa > Arthropoda > Insecta > Trichoptera > Limnephilidae > Limnephilus > Limnephilus auricula. The sequence continues at coordinate 22,465,169 of OX638408.1, forward strand.
TAAAGATTAGGTGTTGTAAAAAATTGTTCCAATTTCGAAGAGATAAAACAAATAAATTACATTAATCAGGAAGGTACTAAATCATTTTCATTATCTTAAAATTTTATGGCGTATATTTCATTAACGTGGCATTAAAAACAAATTTGATTAATATTGAAGTACTCCGCCTACTGGTTAATACGGAATATTTTTTATTCAAACGATTTAACTTCATTATTATGAAAAGTGAGTATTTATGTCGGGGGAGACGAAAGAATATGCATTTTGTATAAGATTTTTCACTTCACGCAAGTGTTCGACGCCATGTTTGGCCAAGTGAAGCGGCATTTTATGCTTCATTTCAACAATTTCTACAAGAAACAACTATTTACGTGTACAAAATAGGTTCTTAGTTCTTAGTTTGGGTAAACTAAGTAATTCATGCGTATTTAGATTGAAAGAAAATTTCGCAAATATCAAATCCATACAAAAGTAAGCGGAGCACTACACATTTAAGGAAGCGACAGACTCGCAGCTCACATCAAAAAGATACTGCGTTATAAGTATCTTTTCTACCGACACACTACGTTATAAAATATTCCTTCCTACCGCAGGAGAAGGGGTCAGTTGAAATCGGAAGCGGTCGAGAGAATATCATTTCTTTGTACTGGATATGTCAACTTGACAGCTCCGTGCATGCTCCGCGTATTAAAAATGACCCCCTCTCCTGTTTACGGCGAAGGGGGGGTAGCATAACTTTTCTGATATCGCGATCGTAGCGGTCACGAAAAATAACGCCAATTAGCGAAGATTCAAACCGCGATCACAGCACATCATATTTTTATGTCCGGCGGGTCTGTATGGGATTGTATGGCGAGCGCTACTGTGTTATAAGTATCTTTTTGATGTGAACTTCGCGTTTGTTGCCCGCTTTACCCAAAATTGTTGAATACACTCTCTCGTTACCTTCTCAAAGTAAAAGTTTGATTGACCGGATTTTATTGAAAACGGAAATATTTTACCTTCCAATAAAATAGGTCTGAGGGGTTTACGGTAATTGTTCAAAATAAATAGCAATTTTTCCAAGAATATGAGCAAAATCTAACTCCATGCCTTGCCTAAATATGTTTCACTATGCAAGAAAAAATGACATCAATTTCTAATCTTGGAACTGAAGCCATAAAATGAATAAATTATGTACAAAAGATAAAAATGTTTTGCATATACTGTCAATATTTTCCATTGTACTGATATTCTTTAGAGTTCTTTACATGCAAGTGTTTGGGCAACGGATATTCGAAACATTCATAATATGGCAAACTGGAATTCTCTAGATATATTCTCCGAGGAATCGAAATTCTGCTCTTTCAAATTGACTATCTAATTGTTAATAAACAAATGCTGTTCCATATGTAATGACTTTGATTGGTCAACGTTTTAGTTAAAATGAACTCATGAAAGGTGACAAATAATCTTTTCATGCAAAGTATATGAGAAAATTATTTATGAGTTTCAGGGACATTCTCTGAGTCACAAGTACCTTATTAATTAGTTATACAAAGGTACGTTGATATTTCTTCGTGTACAACTAAATATAACTAACGTACCTGACATTTGCAAATATTGGTTCACCATATTAACACGATTTCTCGCGAAAATATCTGCATGAGCCATTCCAGGGGGAGGTACAGCTACTGTCAATGGCGTATGAATCGGTAAAACCGCACTGTTGTTGGTATTTTCCGGTATGTTCTGTAACATTTAAGCATATCTTAATAAACTGATCAAAATCTAAATGTAAAAATATTATGTATTTGTTGACATTATCAATAAAAATATGACAATAAAAGATGGTGAACGTAAAAAACATTAGATCAAAGGAATTTATGCAGTAATTCATTCAATCGTATGTCCCAAGGGTAAATAAATACGAACTGTTTCATCGGGACTATTTGGATCCATTTTTAGATAGTTATTATTCTCAATAAAATCTGACAGAAAGGAGAAATCAATAACAAGAATTGACTGATAAATCCTGAAAACTTCTCTTCTGTCTTCTGTGAAAATAAATATTGTCCTTGATATCTTTGTGAGACCACAGATGAAGAAAACAAGAAAATTACATTATATTAACCATAGAAAATAATACCACTCTAAAAAAACTAAAAACAGGCTTGAAATTCTAATGTGACCAAGAGTAAAAAATCAGCTGGTACTTACTTGCCTTGCCTGGATGCCAGGCCATGAACCTTAAAAGTTGGACAAAGCAATTTTTTTTCTTTTTTAAGATTTTGTATAAATAATGTAAAGCCAATCGGTGACATCGTAGAAAATGTGTTATATACATTTACGACGAACCATGGGGTGAAGGGAAATTCCCTGGCAGCCATCTTGTATGACAAACCTTTGAAATTATTTGTATGCACAGCGGTATGTAATGAACTACGAGTTTTATAATTTTATTTTTGTCTTGTCAATGCAGTTATAACGGCTTGTGATTTTTTTTAAATATTTGATGAGACAGGACATGGGAGTGTGCCTTTAAAAAATTTAAACAGGTTTTGGCATTTTTCATACATCTTCCCCTCACCCCGTGGCTTCAAATTGTTCTTGAGTAGCTCCCTCTAGAGCAGAGATCCCCAAACTTTTTATGTCTCGTAGATCACTTGTCGATTTCTTCTGTTTTTGGTAGACCTCTGCATGTTGCCGACAGTGACCAATAAAAAAAACTATCGCCTAAACTTTGTCAAATTGGACAAAATGAATGTCTAATCGGACAAAATGAAAAGTCCAAAAGGTCTAAATTGTTCAAATGGGTATAAAATATGAAGTCAAACTTAAAATAAACAACGCCGTATTGCCTACATTTGTTTAGATTTGGCCATCTTTAGTAACATTTTTCTGAGGACAAAAATTAAGCTATTTAAATTGCAATCTGCTCACACTTAATGCAAAAAAAACCAACAACAAATGTGGTATTCTCCTTTCCAAAAATACCTCATTATACTGCAATCCACGATGAAAAATGTGACAATGTAAACTGTAAACAACATGATCTTATTTGTAGTGTGATTAACTCTTCTTCTGAAATTTAATATCTCAGCCGTTCTTTTCGATCCTAGAGCAAAACCTGAAGTGAAATAGTCACATTGCAGAGCTAGTAAAATAATAAAAAAATGTAATATATATTATTTGTTAGGTTAAGAAATACATACTTATGTGGAAATAATAAAAAATGAGCACTAAGCCCTTGTTCACTTTTTGCTTATCTACGGTATTATATGTTTGGGAGGATCTTACTAAAATTATCCAAAATCAGTAAAAGTTTCGCAAAGAACCATCATAAAAATAATACTTAAAAAAATCTACCCTCTCAACAGAATCACCTTTTAAATTGCTTCCAATACAAAATGTTGATGACATATTTAAGCGGGCGACAAACGCGAAGTTCACATCAAAAAGATACTGCGTTATAAGTATCTTTTCTACCGACACACTACGTTATAAAATATTCCTTCCTACGACAGGAGAAGGGGTCAGTTGAAATCGGAAGCGGTCGAGAGAATATCATTTCTTTATACTGGATATGTTAACTTGACAGCTCCGTGCATGCTCCGTGTATTAAAAATGACCCCCTCTCCTGTTTACGGTAGAGAGGGGGTCGCATAACTTTTCTGATATCGCCACTGTAGCGAATACGAAAAATAATTCCGATTAGCGAAGATTCAAACCGCGATCACAGCGCATCATCTTTTTACGACTGGCGGGTCTCATGGGATTGTATGGCGAGCGCTATTGTGTTATAAATAACTTTTTGATGTGAGCTGCGAGTTTGTCGCTACCTTAAATCGTACAAGTCTACATTGAGCTTTATATTCAGAAATACCAACATGTTGATGTAAAATTAAGTTTTGTTTGACAAGCGGCTGCTAAAACATATGGTTATCGTATTAATGTATTCAATATTGTTAGAAGTGTAAATAGTTTATTAATATAAGTTATCGCAAGTGTTCTTACTTTAAAAGACTTTCGAAAAGTTTGTCCAAAGTGGTTTTGACATTTGTTTACATTTTGACAAGTAGTTTTTGAAGATGGATCTTATTAGAACGCCTAAGGTGAGTCAACTGTCAGAAAAAACATTATTTTCGCAATATTGTAGTTGATAAATTTATGTCTGCATGTTCAACTGTGAAATAGATATAATATTTTATATATTATTGGATGTGAGCCATAAAAAATATTCCATGTCGGTGTCGCATTAAATTGTTCAACATAATGTGTATTGAATATTAATTTCTAGGTACATTGTTGCACGCGAAGAACCCGGTTCATTCTACAATTATTATTAGTAGTATTCCTAAAGATATTCATAAAACAGCGTTGAATTCTGGCTCAGATGTATATATATTTTTTTAAAACCATAAAATATAATTAGATGCAAAATTTTCGTAGGTAATTTCACCATTTCACTAACTGACCCAGATTATTATGAATTCGTGATATAAAAACATGGTAATTATTTAATTATAAGCTAGAAAAGGCTTTTTAGAGGCAGTTTTAATCATTTTTTCTCAACTTAATAATATTGGTATATTGTTATTTATATTAATTTATTGTACTTGCTGTATATTCAGCCTCATTTGATTTCATTGTAGGTTAAGGGTTAAGGGCTCAGAGTTTCAATTTTGATAACAAATTTGAATTTTGTAAATAAGTATTATTTCCGTATTTTAAATTTACTACCATGGGTGAAAAATAAATCCTAGTCGTAGATTTAAATAATTAGTTTTATTACTTAGATTCATGCTTTTTTTCCATACGTAAAGAAGCGATTTAATGGTCAAAGTTTTGAAACACTAAAATGAATGGTAAAAGCAAATATTCTTTTAAGATTCTTGTTATAAGTCGATCTCCAGTAAAACTAGGGTAAAAAGTTGGACCCAAAGTTCCAAACTCAGAAAAGTTTGGAATACTTGGTTTAAAATTTCATTACAATAATATTTTTGGGTTTTTGAAACATCCAATGAAAATATTTTTTTAATAATAATATGAACATTTCCATCAACACAGTTATGTATTAGTATTGAAATAATTCAAAGTCAAATGAGTTTTAGTTTGATAAAATAAATATAATTTGTGAAGCATTTTGATAAGAGAGCATTTATAATAATTCTTCTTCTTAAATCGGTTCCTTATTGCTGAGGATTGTGACCCTTACTTCAATTTCCATGGTGGATTCTGCGCTGCGTGGAGAGCTGCGGACACCGACGTACCGGACGCCAGTGATACTTGGTCACTCCTGTGCATTGGTGACCTTCCTCTGCTTCTTCTGCATTCCACTTTGCCAGTTACAATTTACTCCTCCTCCTAAGTCCTCAGTTTTGCGAGCAACATGTCCAGAGTGTCTTAAAATACTTTGCAGGCAGATAGTTGAAAGCCTATCATGGAAGCCTAGCTTTTCCAGAATAGACACATTTGGGCTTCTGGCTGACAAACAAACAAACCGGTTAAATCCTCTCTTATAAATATATTGAGAAGATTTGGGACAGAGTATTTAACGCGGTTAATATTCACTTATGCCCGGTTCACATGAGGCTAAATTTTCAAGCCAGTATAGCAAGATAGTAAGCCGGCGTCCATCTAGCTAGGAAATTTTAACCGCTTGGACACATAAGCTTGTTTTAACGATAATTTAACGTAGGTAGACATAGGAATGACGTACGCCCCGTACCTGAGTTATTAAGCCATTATCGTTGCAGTGACTACAGTAACTATAGGTCTTTGTCCTTCCGTAGGAAAAAATGAACCGTTTACGTGGAAGAAACATTAAAAGTAGAAAGTCATTGTTACGCCGATTGTCATTCATTCAGTGCACCTTTTTTGTAATGCTGAATTTACCATAAACTTGTCTTCATAAGATGAAATACATACTAGCTTTCCACCGAGATTCTTTTCACATACTAGCTTTCCACGAAGATTCTTTTCACAATACAATTGTACAAACTTAAAATTAATCTCGTTACTGAGTTTTGGCATTTTTAGAATTGTATTGTGTGTCAGAAAAAACACGGCGCGTCGTCACCATGCACTAGCCGATAAGCTAAACTCAAAACTAGGATAGAAACTTCGGTGGTGGGAAGCGCTATTAGCTCAAATAATATAACCACATCCTATTAAACTATCCTGTCTTGAGACGCTTCCTCTCTAGCTTCCTAAGTTAAAAACAAAGCCAGTTCTAATAGCTAATGTAACTAGCTTACTATGTTACCAGCAATAGCTTGCTATCCTGGCCTATCGAGCATTGATTATTATTATTTCATGGATACAAGCTAGTTATTTTTTTTATATGTTTGCCCGACATATTGGGATTCTTGTTGTCTATACAACAAAAATTGTTTTGTAATCTTATATTATTGTTTTGACAGACTCTCGTTGATGAGGATATAATTTTAAAACAGTCATTTAACCTCTATTGTAGATAAGGCTACCTTATCAAATATGACTTATCTATGTATTTGTTTTATGAACTTGCACTGAAAATGGACACATGGCTTGGAATGGATGACCCCAGTGTTGGCACACAATGTCTATAGAGCTATTTTATAAGAGATATTGATTCTTAAATGTTATTACCATGTAAAATTTCCCTTTACTTATTAAATTCAAAACAACAATATAATTATAATGTTATATTAATGTTTTTACATAAAACATAAATTACAAGTACAAGGTCTTTGAATCAAGGTTTGTACACAACAAAAAAAAGTTAAAAATAAAACATTCGTACTAAGCTAGTAATTTCAAGTCAAGTGGCCAGTAATTTAGTAGCTAAACTTGTCCGAGAACCATAAATTTAGTAGAATAGTTTAGTCAGTGGTTTAGTCGAGTCAATACATTTTGTTATATTTTTTCGGGCGAGTAATGTACCCCCACCACGTTTCACTGCTCACTGGCTCAATCACTAAGCAAGTCCGAACCCGTTGTTTTAGTAGAGTTCATTAACTGTCGCTAAAATATCGTTTTGTGTAATGAAGATACTACTTTAAATTTTGTAATGCTTTATTCATAGCATGCGTGCCTCTAAAAAGTTAAATCCCCGCTGTTTGCATACACAAATTAAGCAATTTGCATACACTGATTTTGAAAACGAAGTGAAAAATTTGGCTTAAAGAATAGAAAAATAATAATAAAATATCTGTAACCCGTTCATCTTCCATACGCCACTCACTTATGTACTATGTGAACACTTTTAAGTCAGTTATAGGCAAGTTTTAAGCCACTCGACTAAATTACTAGCCTAGTCCGAACCAGCCTTTAAACAGTGTGGCTTTGAAAGTTGGTACACAACTTATAAATAAAGCAGAAACAATGAGCTCTGGCTTTATTAAATTTTGAATAGCTTTGTCCATCTGGAATTTATAGGTCAATGCATGCGAATACTTTAAATTTGCAACATTGTTTCCTTTTCACAGACCTTCGAAAAATCCATTTCACCAGCAATAAGATAGAATACGCCATATGATCGGTTAGTTGGCCATAGCTAAAACAAATTTCTCATTATTTATGAATATATTTTGATTTATCCTCGAAAGTAAATTTGACCCCGGTTTTTGTATTTAGTTTAATCTATAATATAAAAAATTAATGTTTGTTTGTTTGTTTGTTCGTACCTTATGCGCGGTCATATCGTTCATCTGATTGCGATGAAAATTTGGGAATATGATGTGCACATACCCGGGATGGTTATAAGATAGTGAGCTCTGGCGTTATGAAATTATTTCCTACACTCTTCATACGATTGCGATTAAAATTTCATCTGATTGCTATTAATTTTTTTTTAATTTGTTGTGAACATGCCCGTGAATACTTCTATATCTGTACTGGTGAACTCTGGCATTATGAAATTTGCAACAAAAAATTAAATAGGTCATGCGAGTTGTTGGAAAAATGGTTGTATTTTATGGAGTTAGGCGGCAGGGAAAAAAGGCTGGGGGAGGGGTATGCGGGATGGTCGGTTGGGGAATTAAGAAGGGGGGACGAGTAAGAGGGGAAGGCGAAGAAGGTGGAAGCTGAATGCGCGAGGGGGAGGGGTTCGCGAGAAAGGGGAGAGGGGAGGGGGAACGCGGGAAGGGGAAAAGGGAACGCGGGAGGGGAAGAGGAAGAGGAGTCGCAAGGGGAACGGGGACGAATGGGTAATGACACAAAGGGATAAACAATTTATTTATTTAATTAACTAGTCTGTTATAATACTGTTTAGGGATTTCATTGTTTCATTCAATAAAGTAATAAAATACAGGACATTTTTCTGCATATTCAACTCAAAACCGCCCAAAAGTGGACTCCCGTGGTTCATCCATTAAGGTACAGAATTATAAATGATATTTGTTGTGTGTTCATCTACTCGTTCAAATAGTTTTCACTTTTATACATATTAGGAGTCAGAAGGTACTTCTGTAAGATAATTTATTTTCACACTATTAAGTGATTCAGAATATTTATAATATCATGAAATGTTTATAAAATGAAGGTGTAATAACCGCTTTATCAAGAAGAAATTGTATTTTGTTTCATTGGGATCAAGGGTTATATTTGTTTTTTTTTTTATAGAGAACTTCCATTATATAAAATTTTCATTATATAATAATACATCATTCCCTTCGGGGAACCTTCGCCTTGTCAAGGTGCCTCCAGGCATCCCCGTTCTGCGCTACCTACTTTATCGCTTGTCTGAATTCACACATTTATTTGATTAATTTTTGTTATTTCACAATTAATTAATTAAAAAATATATATAATTGTAGTATGTTTGCGTCACGTTCCAGAGTGGAAGATACTCCCTTGGTGTAAGACCACTACTCAGAATTAAAGCATTGCATGAGATGGCTTTAGCCGTGTTTGGTGACTAGATCTGAATAGCCAGGTACTTCCCCACCTCCCTCTTCCCGATCTCCTTCCCCTCCCCACTACCTTTAGCCTTACGACATACCCCAGTTGGGGATGCCATAGTCTCACAGGCTTGGAGCAGGTGAGACTCTTGTGCGGTATTCATATTAAAAAAAAACACAATCGTTTGGGAGGCGGGTATGGGTACCGCCGCCCGGGAATAGTTAATTGAATAGCCAACACCCCTTCTATTGGTCACCCCAAGTGGTTCGCTACATTTTGCACTTAGCAGAAGTACCCGGGTCTCATGGGGTGAGGTTTGTCTAGGTCTCGGCGACGGATGCTTTTGCCTTTGGGCCGGATCGGGAGAGTCATTGAGGGAGACCCTTTGACCTCTCCAGCCCGACTCTCTCGACCCCTCGCAGAATCCATGGATTCCAGGAATCCATCGCTCCTGAACACATTGACCCTCAGATTCCTACTCACCCCTTAAACCTTTTTTCCCCAGATCTTCCTCTCCTTCATTTATCTAAAAAGACCTTCCACACAGCATCCCCAAATATGAAATAGGCCGTGATGGAATTTTTTTCTCAGCGCCTAGAGATAATGTAAAAAAAAAATTCCAATTATTATGAAAATTTCAAAGCAAATTTTAGTTGTTTTCTCAGGAATATTTCTTTTTTTTTACAGATTTACAAACTTTTCTGTTTTGACACCCCGAATAGGTACTGGCGATCGAATGATCTCTTTTAAATGTATATTTTTTATCAGAGTTCGTGGGTTTGAATCCAAGTTGCGTGAAATTATATAAATTTCATTGAAGAATAACGCCAGAAATATTAGACTTCTTACCCCTTTAGCACTCCGCATGTTTTTGGTATTAACTGCACGAGGAAAGTAGCGACATAGTTGTTTTTTTTTTTTTATGAATAATGAATATTACAAGAATGAAAAAAAAATAGTAAACGGAAAGAGCCAAAAATAATCTTATCCATAAAAGGGAAATTTTTTATAGTTGTTTCTTATATAATAATGTAATGAAAAAACAAATTATTTTGTACTTACGCTTATATTTTTTGTAACGTAATTAATAATTTTATTTTAATTCCAATAAATAGAGACGCTAGGAAAAGCTTCAATGTATCCATAGCATATTTTTTCACAATCATAATATAAACCGATTCGTAGTAAAGATAAATCTAAATAGTAATTTGGCGTAAAGCTTCATTTTAAATAATAATATATAGGTAGTGGCTACAAGTTCTAAAGTGGTAAATATTCTCAGTATCGCCCTGGTGAAAGACAACCATTCAGAATCGAAACGTTGCTGGTAGGCTTTATTTGCGTTTGTTGACCAGATCTGAATAGCCAGGTACTTCCCAACCTTTCTCTTTTTATTTCCTGATCCTTATCTACCACTCACTTTAGCGTCACAATGTATCGTCGTTGCATATTTAAAATGAACAATGTGACGATTTTGACGAAAATGAGTTAAATATACAGTTATTTTTCTTCTTTTTTTCTCCATCTTCTACAATATGAGCCATGTAAAAATATCAAATATTTAAGGCGATAGAAAATAAACCATGTGAGAACAATCAAAATAGTACATAATAAAAATTGTCATATCCTCTGCATACCACTACACGATTCAATTGTCTCGGTATGTATATAATATTAACATCATTTTGTGATGCCTAGCTGTCAAATTTCAATAAATTTAAATAAAATATTTTGACATTATGATGGTATTTAAAATTATGACGAAAACTGGATATGTATAGAATATGAACCATGTGAGAAAAACTGTACATAGAATATAAAACGTGTGAGAAAAATGGGTTAAAATTCAATTTTCTGACATAAAATAATTAATGTTTGCCATAAATATATTCTTATAATGAACGAAATATATTTTTCCTACTTTGTCAATAAATAGAATTGTTATTTTCCGTTTCGTTATTTTTTTAAACAGTTTTTATCGGTTTTCTCAGAATGTTCTCAGTCACATATGATTCATATTCTATTATGCAACATATATTCGATATGCCAATCGATGATACCACAGCCTCATTAACACATTTAACAACAATAAACTTACAATAATATCTTCTGCATTTATACATCTGTAGGAAAGAATTCGTATACGCCAGCCACAAAAAAATCGTTTATTTACGCGGTAGGTAGGTACTAAAAATATTTCTTCTGGTTTTACTGTGGAAATTCTCTCGGCGCTGGCAATAAAGTAAAAATTGTGATGGATTGTACACGGAGATGAGAATATATTTTTTTGTAGTGGCATTTTTTTTATCGTCATGGAAATATTGTGGTTGGAAAAGCCCGCTAAGAAAAGAGATAACGGCCGTCAACATAATATTATTGCCTTCTTGAAAATGGTGACTGACAATAAAGTAGGTAGGTTCTCTATATATGCACGATCTCCTGAAACTCGCAGAACAAGCGGTAAACTGGTGAATATACATCATAATTATAATAATTTATTCTTACGGCCTTACTAAAAAAAAAAAACTCTCCGCGGCCGTTAAACGTTGTTTTACATGTGGCAACGCTGGAAATTTTACTTGTAAATTGGAGTTTTCATAATAATCCGCTAGGTGGTGTGATTGATGCGCCTGCGCATTGCCGAAAATATAACCACGTACACTACGGAAAAAAGTCGGTCGCGGATTTTTGTCTGATTAATATGATCTTTTAGTTAATTATTTCAATCTTTATGATTAATTCGCACTTATATTCATGTATTCAATATATTTGCTATTAATTTGTGTTGTTTTTTGTTAGTTTAAGTCAAATTGTGGCACTAAAATCATGTGTTCTAAATTAAGCTGTCAGAAAATGGTTCATAGGTTATGTTCAGAAATAATTTGCATTTTAAGATCTTTATTTTATTATAAATTCTTGAAAGTGATGTTTTTTGGTGACTAGAATGTCTAATACATATTTTAGTAAACGTATCAAAGAAATTAATGCCTTAAGATGTGCAAGCAACGTATTCAAACGTGAGTTTTTTTATTGTAAATTTTTGGATATGAAAAGCGAATTTCAAGATTTTTTAATATTTTTTTATTGTTTGAAGGAGTAAAAACTGAGGTGACAGATTTATTTTAAAATCATTAAATAAAAGGACTGTGTTTTTTGAATTTTGAATTTTTCCAAATATTTCAATGTTTTAATAGAAAGTGTTTGGGGTAAGTGAGTTTTTTTTCCAACTTGATGTTTGAATCTTAAAATACTACAGTTTTTAAACATTTAAGTATATTTTAGATATGAAAATCTTAAAGGTAATTAAATTTTGGTTCTAAAATGGTATTTGTTTTTACGACATCTCAAAAAATAATAAATATATAGGACATTAAAAAAAAAAATCGAAATTCGTTGAAAATTACAAATGGAACAAATATATACAACAGATAAACTACCCTCCTTGGCCGTGTAAGCAATGTACATATCTTTCCATGAACAATTTTTTGTCAGTTCTTAATTAGTAAGGATTCTTCATACATGGTTGTTTGACCATTGTACAAATTTTTCAGAAAGTTTATTAGTAAGGCTGGTAAAATGGCGACGTTGTCAGATCAAAACCATATATTTTGTTTAGTAAGAATTTGAAAAACGAAATGTACAGACTTTACACAACGTGCTACAGAAACACCGTTTAACGGCCGCGGAGTGTTTTTTTTTAGTAAGGCCGTTATTGTTTAAACAACCTGATTATCTTTCGTTAATTTTAGCCACGGAGCGATTGGTGTTCAGTTTTTGATTTGGCCATTCGATTTAAATAATATCTATAGATTTTACCGTTTATCCCATATTTGTAGGTTCGTTAAATGTGGTCCAATTTAGAACCGATATCAATCGCAGAAAAATAAAAGCGGTCTAAATTTGGACCTAAATCGCTCCAGTGGTTAAAAAAATCTTTTTATAAATAATGTAATGTTTACGTATTCTAAAATATTTTTTATATTTAATTTAAATAATTGTTTTTTTATATTTTTATGTAATTAATCACTACTCTCTATAATATTTTGTCTATAGTTCTTACTTGTCTATACTTGTTTTTTTCATTTGTTATTTTTATTCATGTTCTTATTAGGCGGTCCACTCACCGGAGAAACTGAAACCAAACTAAAACTGGCTGGTTGCTATGGTTTCTAACCAATCTTCAATGACGGCGCTACTCAATTTTACGATTTCAGTTTATTATCTCTACTTGTTTAACCATACACGAAGAACAATCAGCTGTCATCGTAGCAACTAGCACGGCGAGTTTCGAGTCACTGCTTGCGTTGCCATTGACAACGGGTTTTTGAGAAATTGTGTAGTGTACGGGCCTAGGGAATAAGAAATAATTGCCAGGCGATTAAAAGTTATAAGGTGAGTAAATAAAAGGTAGGTACCTACCCACGTATTTGATGATTCAATTTTTTAATAATAGTAGAAATAATTACCAAACGAAAAAAAGATTAGGTACTTTAGGTAAAAACAGTTCCTACCCACCGACTCTATTATTCGATAATTTGTAAGGGGTCAGTTTTTAACCGCTTGTCACTGCGTTTTTACAATTAACAAGTACCGAATAATTACATATCGCTTTATATGAATGGCGGTGAATTTTCTTTTGCTACATAATTGGCGTGCAATTTTCGTTCGTTTTCCCGCCGCGGCGTAAAGCGCCGGTCCATTTCCCAATTATTCCCAACCCCAGTTTTGGAGTTTAGTTTGCTGCGTCGATCGGTGCGGGGTGGTCGCGTTTCGGAAACCTATCCAGTTTTCATTTTATCAAATTCCGAATTTGACGTTTGCGAGTGCTCAGTGATCCGAAATCAATTTTTCCCGTGCGGGGGAAAATAAATTCGAGTACGTTTTTCGTGCTGAATAAGTTCGTTATTCCTGGAGTATCGTTATTAGATATAATATTTGTTTTTAATTGTCTATTTAATCAACAGTGCGTGTTTTAATCGCAGATACAGGTAGTTGATTTAATTAAAATTTCTAATAATTGACATATTATTTAATATTATATCTGTTTTTCTCGTCGTTGGAATTACGATGGTACCTACTTCAATGAATAACTGACGGCTATTTTATCGTAAGTGCAGTATTTGTGAATTTTCACAATAATATTACTTGAATAACTGACCTGTACTTAAATGTGCAATAACAAGCATTTTTTCTCACAAATATCGTAAAGGGTTTTGATATTAGACCTAAAGATAGAAATTATCAATATAAGATAAAATATTATTAATTATGAAGTAAACGAGGTTAACAGTCCGTAATGGGGTTCTGATACCAACCCTTTACGACAGCGCGGTACGATATTGGAAGTGTAAGGACGAAAGGAAGAAATGAGATCCCTGAGGCGTTTGCGTGTAACCCTGTACTACCGAATTACAAATAATAAAGTCCGAAATGATTACTTTTTTTTAATAAATACTTTCAGTTCGACAGATCATACAGTTATTATAATATCTCACGATTTCACGTATCTGCGCTTGTTAAGAGAAAACACGGGCACCGAAAAATTTGAACAATAGCCATTTTTAAAATCTATAATAAAATAATAGGTATTAAAAAAAAAATTGCTGTCACTGTCGCTGTTACCACTTCGAATACGAATACCGAAAGGGACAACTGTACATCAGGATATTTAAGGATCAACTGTACCTAAATAAAATCGTCAAAACCGAGGTTTTGTATTCCCCTGTTTTCTCCTCCAAACCGACTTTAAATATTTTTTAATCAGCTGTATGAAAAGAAAATATTATATGTCTCTACGTTTTACTTTATTCAAAATGAATTGTCGATTTTGTATACTGAACGTCTGTTGATTGGGTTCAATCTAGGCAAATTTAAAAAAATTTGGAGAGTATAAGAAGTAACTTATCAAAAAAAAACAAAACGTGAGATGGTGCCAGTGGATGATATCTATATTATATTAAAAACTATTTACACTAGAGTCAAAATTCAGAGAGAAAATAGGGAAATACGTTTGTATGGACAAAACGCGGCCCGGTTTCCTCTTAATATTATTTTTTACGCCAAACTAAAAATATTTTATTTTCAAATCAGTATTATTTTTGTGCTCTGTTAAAGCCCTTTAATAATGAGATTAACTACAAAAATTAGCCCGAAAAGGCTTATAAAAAAGCCTTTAAAAATAACATTAAAAAGTTGGTTATAATTCCTGAATCACGGATTTGTAATTCCGTGATAAACGCACAGCTTTGAATATATAATTACTTTGAAATACGAAAAACAATTTCTATACGCGAAATCACAATTGAAAACCACGTTCATATGGGGTTTCCATGACGACCCCGCTGCGAAAAGTTTTAATTGCTAAAACGAAATTAATTAAATTTTCGAAGTAAAGTTTATTTTAAAAATAGCATCTCCATTTTGAAGCAGAAACTCTCATGTTTCGTTGTTTTTTTGTTTGTTTGTGAAGCAGCAAAACTCTGACGTCAAAAAATTCGCACAGCTTTATTTCTCTATGAACTTTCTTCGCAACGATTTTCGGCTGGCAACATCGTGAACCATCGAGCTGTTGATTTAACCATCTAAATCATTGGTTCCCAAACTCTTTTGGCCCATGGACCACTTTTCATAGTCAAAATTTGGATCAAATTCCCAAATTCATGGACCCCGGGGTAGGAAATGAGTGATCCCGCCAAAATTCCTTATAAAATTTTTTGCCAATAATTTGTGCATTAATATTTATAATAACTTCCATATTAACCCGTTTATGCACAGGAGACCATATTTGTCCCAGCTCACATAGGTCTCATAGAAATCGTTGTATCTCCCTTACTACCATAGTGAGAAGTAAGATCTAAACGGCAGAAAGAAAATACAACACGCTGTATATTCAAATCTAAAAATACAAAAAAAAATAAAATGTACACCCGAAATCAATGTTTCCAATCGCAATTTGAAAAAAAATTATGTAACTTTGTGAATTTTTAAAGATTTTTTTAAACATAAAACGACAAAAATTGAGGAGACAGTATCGTTTATAATTCATTTGTCTAATGAAATATGTATGTGATTTTTTTTTTTCATTATCAGTAATTTTAGTTAAAAAACGTAAAGCGAGCCATTTTTAAAAAATTTTAAAGTTTTCATCAAAAAAATTTATATTTAAAAAATTACATGGTTGTCTCTAATAATAAAATTTGAAAGCCTGTTTCATAACCTTTCGCAAACAGTTTTTAGTTTTTGGATACCTTAACTATTTTTTTTTTTTGATTTTATTGCAAAGCGGGAATATTTTTCGCCTCTGAAAAAATACCCCAAATTTTTAAAGGTTTAATAAAAATGTGTCTACCCCCTGACATTGTTCAGGGGCTCCCTGAATGATCCCCGGGACCCCTAGGGGTCCGTACGGACCACTTTACTTTGGGAACCACTGGCCTACATTGATAGGTAAAGCCAAGACAACATTTTGGTTCTTTACTATCGAAACCAGGTAATTTTTCGTGGACTCCCATTTTTGTATCACGCCAACGTAGACCCCCATCGAGTCTCCCGTGGACCCCTGGGGGTCCACCTGGACCACTTTGGGAAACACTGATCTAAATGATGATATTAGAATGATATATTTTATTGTGAAGCAGACAACTGTTTCTGATGCAGCAAAATCTGTCAAACGGTGAACTCTGGATACATGAAATTTGCATACCTTTGTTTGTCTGTAATATGTAGGTCCAACACAACTAATATTTACTATTTGTAAAGTAATTTTCTTCGTGAACGAAACCTTAAAACTTAATTTAACTACATATTTTGAGGGCAATACGCAATATTTTCTGTCCGTATATTTCAATAATTTGTTAGTTAAAAATATTTTTTCGAAAAACGTTGTTGAAACTTTGGCGAAATCGAAAATATTAAAAACTTGGTCAGTAAAAAAATATATATAATATCATGCAAATGAGAGAATCTTCTAGTAAAAATTACTAAATGCTTTCCGTTTTCTTTTTGACGGCCTCCGTGGTCGAGCGAAAGGCTCTCGACTAGCAATCCGAAGGTCGCGGGCTCAAATCGCGACGTGCGCAAATATCGCCATTCAGAATTGAATGTCGACTTCTTCTTCCCCTCCTCACTACCTCCGGTATCATAATACACCACTTGGGGATGCCATATTCTCGCTGGCTCCAGACGGGAGCAGTGTTCGGTATTCACCTTAAAAATTATAATTATTCTCCCATTTTTTAAATTAAATTACAAGAAATATACTTATTTAACTGAAGTTCACATTCACAATTTCTTAATATTTCTGTGTACTACTTAAGTAAAAAAGTAACACAAGTATATTTTGATTTTACTTACTAATCTTAAGATTAAATAGTTTTTTTTAATATCTTCATTATTTTCTGTTGAAGGAGATTGTATACAGGGTGTTAAGGGACGTACAAGACGTACTTGGACTCGTAAGGAGCAATATAGGATTATTTTAAAGTTTATTATACCTATTTAAGCGCACTTGAAGTGAAATAACACAAAACTGCGCTATACAAATCTTACGTTATTATTATTATTATTTGGAGTAAAAATCTGTAAATGAAATTTTGATCTCCGATGACATTTTTAATGTTTTTTTTTCTTCAACTTAAAACATAAAAAATCAGTAGGTAGGTATTTATTTGATAGTAAGTGTAAAGGTGAGGGTTTGTTTGGTTTGTGTGGTTTCTCGGCTGAGTGACAAGCGATCACAAGTGGAAGAATTTTTTTGTTAGGTTTTGAGTAAAAACATTTAGAAAAAACATTAAAAAAATCACCGGAGACCAAAATTTCATTTTTTGCTCCAAATGATACCAGAAATCACTGGTTAAGTAAGTCAAGTATTTTCCATAATAATAATAATTGGATGACTTGTATAGCGCCGTTTTTGTGAAAAATCACCTCAAGGGCGCTGTACAAATTTCGATAATTTCTACAATCTTACTTCTAACTACACACTAGAAAATATAAAAAACCTATGGCTAAAACAATGGATGCAAATCCATTATAATCATTATTGGATTACTGTTTATTACTATATAGTACAGTCATTTTCATATGTGATAACGATATTGTATTATTTCATTATTCGAAATGATTGCTACCATTATAATTCAAAATTATCAATTGTAATTTATATTGTACGTTATTTTTTTTATATTTTTGTACTTTGCGTGGGCTTCTACGTACAAAGCGCTGGAAAAATACAGATATCGATGGCCAATTAAAAACGTACTAATGTCCCAATATATAGAGCGTTATGTTATTTATTGATTTATCGGGATGTAGGCCTCAGTAGGTAGGTATGTAATATCACAATATAGGAAAATAATACATTAAAAAACAAATACACTGTATCAAGATAGTCGACATTTAAAAAAATAAATTTATTGTACATTTCAATTAGAAAATTACAAATATTTTGACTTCACAACATTAAGACTGTAATTTTGACGGCCTCCGTGATCGAGGGGTAAGGCTCTCGACTAGCGATCCGAAGGTCGCAGGTTCAAATCCCGGCGTTCTCAGATAAAGTTTATTTGATTGATTTGTGTTTCACTATTTGATGATTTAAAAATAATATGAAGCATGTTTGCGGCACGTTCCAAAGTGGAAGATACCCTCAGTTTCACCCTGGTGTAAAACCACCATTCAGAATTGAAACATTGCGTTTATGGGGCTTGGGCCGTGTTTGGTGATTACAACTGAATAGCCAGGTACTTTCCCAACTTCTTCTTTCCCGTCTCCTTCCCCTACCCTATTTCCTTCAGCCCCACAACATACCCTAATTGTGGATGCCATGGTCTCATCCAGACGGGAGCATTGGGAAAATTGTGAGGCATTCACAAAAATGTGACATAATCCACGTAAAACTGCAAGACTTAGTTCCTTAACATTTACAGGTAATTATCGATCATCTATCTATTAAACGGACCGCCCGGTTCTGAACATATTCAAGGGTTTTTTCAGTTAATTTAGGGCGCCAGACCAAAGGTGGCTGCCAAATTTATACAATTAGGGTCATAAGAAACATTAGAATAAAGCAGAAGAGAGAACGTACTACATATTACAGTAACAGTAGAACAAAGAAGTAAGAATCATACCAACAGATTTATAAACTAGAACCGTTGTTTGTATTTATTCTAAAGCTAAAAATTACATTACATCGCATCGTTGTTAGCTGCACTATTTCCACCTGTCTTATTCCACAACTTGTTACCGGAAGCGGACGAGGAAGCCGCACTTCCACTTCATTAAATATTCTGTATACTCCCTATTCCGTTTCCAGATATCTAGCAATGGAAAAGATGCTTCGCAATATACGGACAGTGAATATTATGTGTATAAATTTCCTTTGGTACACAATTCTCTTCAATTGAATTAATTTATCCATTTTAAGAAAATTACAAAATTAATATTTCAATTTGTAACAAACGATCCAATAGAAAACAAAATCTTAGAAAAAGTCAACGAAATTAGGGACCTCGGAGTTGTGTTTGATACCCAATTAAATTTTATAAATCACATACAACAAATAACTAACAAAGTACATATATAAAATAATTAAATATTATAATTTTCATTATCCTTACTACACATTTTAAAAATATATGTTGAATTGTTTTTCGCTGCTCCACCTTTTTTACACGAGCATTGCTCAAAAAAAAGGTGAAACACGATATTTAAAAAAATGTATTAAAAATATATATATACAATGTATAATAACTGTATTTGTAAAAAAAAATTAAAAAAAAAAAAAGGCATGAAGACACTGGGATTTATTATCAGAAATATTAAAGACTTCGATTCGTTGGAAGTTATGAAAATCGTATATTTGTCGCTAGTACGCAGCTTGTTAGAATACAATTCTGTAGTGTGGTCCCAATACTATCAAATTCACACAAGAAATATTGAACGTGTGCAGCACAAATTTTTACGATTTATCAACATCAAATTACACATACCTATTCAGAACATAAACTATACATTCTTACTAAATACGCTTAAAATGCATTCCCTAGAAAATAGAAGAAAAATAAATGACTTAACTTTTTTGTTTAAAATTATTCACTCCAAATTTCACTCCTGCATCTCATCGACTTCAAGGTACCTAATCGAGCAACTAGGCAAAATATATTATTCTGTAACAATAATTCTAGGACCAACTACCATACACACGCACCAAATCATCGCTTTCACACACTTGCAAACAAATTCACCTCAGATATCGACATATTTAACATAAGTTTACCATTATTTAAGAGATACCTGAATGATATTTTTATGTAGCATATCTTTTTAAAATTGGAGCATCACATAAGAGATGTCGGATATATTTTTTGTATTTTTTCATCTATGTAAAATGTAAAAACTTGTTCCTCTCCTTTCTTTTTCTATATCACATCTTATTCAGCTAAAAAAAATATATTTTTACCTACATTGCATTATTATTTTTATGCTGTCTACAATTGAAAAACTAGTTTCTCTTTTGTTTATTTTTCTCTCTTTCTTTTTCCTATAATATATTATTTTCACTTTAATTTACCTTCATACCTACTATTTATGTAATGTTCATATTTCAAGTTGATCTTTTTTTTTATCCAAACATTGTGTCTCTGTATATATCATATCATACGTTGATACCATATAGGCGTTGAAAATGAATAAATAAAATAAAAAATAAATAATTGTTATGCATACTTCCGGGCGTATATGGTTTAATTGAGTTGGGAGTTTTTAGAATTGGGAGTCTAAAGCCTTGCCCCTAGACTCCTAGGCCACGCCAACCGTCAAAGGATTGTGGATTTGATTGTGAATTATTGATAATGGATTTAATTACGGCATTTTATGGTTAAGGGGGGCATGCGCAATGCGATCGTTATATATTTCATCTGTGTAAGTCATGAACTTACTTAGCGAATTTCCCTTTATTGCTTATTAGCCGAAAGTAAAATATCCAGTTGCTCCGGTAGTAAAGTTTTTATCTCACAACTTATATTATTTCCTCTTCATATTAGGAAAAGTAGCTTTTTATCACTTCTTTATTATTTTGATAAGAAAAAGTAAAAAAATAAACACTCTTTGTTTTAAATGAAACAAATAACTTTGTATCAACCCTTCGACCAAGTATTATACTTCGTCAATGTATCAACCACTATATAACAGTCACAATTACCTACATGTTTCGAAACCGAAGGTTTCTTCGTTTTTACTAGAGTCTGTAATGAAGCAGCAAAAACTTTCAAACTGTGGTGTCAAGAAATGTGTGTAGAATTTCCAGGAATTTTTTTTCTAGAATTTTCAGATCAAGGATTTGCAATTAGCTTCGCATTTTCCAGAGTGAGATACAGAGCTTACAATTATACAAATAGCTGTCGAAAAGAAGTTTATATAATTTTATTTCTACCTATAAACTTCTACATAATGCTGCCCGTCTATCTCTAGAATTTGGTCCATTATACTGTCCTCAAAACTTATTTAAAAAAAAAATTATAGTGAATACCTCACAAGAGTCCCAACTACTCCCGTCTGGAGCCATTGAGACTATGGCATTGTAAGTGGGAAAGGGAAGGAGATGAGGAAGAGGAAGGTCGTTAAGTACCTGGCTATTCAGATCTAGTCACTAAACACGGCTAAAGCCATTTCAAGCAACGTTTCAATTCTGAATGGTGGTCTTACACCAGGGCGATACTAAGAGTATCTTCCACTCCGGAACATGCCGCAAATATACTATATATTATTTAAAGTAATTAATTGTGAAATAACATAAATCAATTAAATAAAATTTATTTGCGCACTCTGGGTTCGAACCCGCGACCTTCGGAATGGCAGTCCAACGCCCTAACGCTGGACTGCGCCGGTCGTCATCTCTTATTTCTGTTCACACTAGGACAATAATATTGGACAAGGCAGTATTATGGGGCCAACAGACCTAGCTATAAAAGCTAAAGCGTTATTTGGTTTGGCGTATTTCGGCATATCGGTGGCCGTACATTTCCAATGGGAATGTATGATGAGCGATATGCTGAAGTAGGCCAAGCCAAATAACGCTTGAGCTTTTATAGCTAGGTCTGTTGGCCCCATAATCCTGTCCATGAACTACGCAGTCTATTATTCACTAATATATATATATAGCTTATAACTTAAAAGTTCCTATAAAATTATTTATTTATTAGATCAACTCATCGACCAACGTGCAATAATAGAAAATTCGCTGATCTTGAGTGAGTTCACTGGTTATGTGGCTATTCCGTCGACCTTAAAGTCCTTATCCGACGCGACGCTTAAAAGTTTGACGATACACACATTGAAACCAACCGTTAATCCACTAACTACGGCGCTAAAAAGACCTTGGCGGTAGCAACTCTTCAATATATGGTGAAAGATTGTATGACGCATACAGGGATATTAACGAAATTTATCTTTACAAGTTTTACTGTGGCTTGGAAAACGTTGAAAAATACATATGAGCTCATCTTCCCTTGTCCTATTCTGATGGAATTCATCGCTTATGAAATAAGGCGTCGCCAGGCCTATTTTCTTGACGTTTTTACAAATTTTGACAAAATTATTCATTGCCGTAAATTGATTATCCCTCCTTTTCCTGCATATACCCAAAACTTTAATAATAAAAAAACCATAAATAAACTTATAATTTCACAAAGCTAGTGCAAGAAAAAACTTCAAACGAGTGACAAACGGGTCGGATCATTTTTCTTATTTGAATAGCTTCAGTTTGGTTCAACCATTTTTGATTTAATAACTCAGGTACCTTGACCAGCGGCTTAGAATAAAAGTTTAAAAATTCTTGCAACTGAACAGGGAGGATCCAATGAGAAAGATCGATTATTCCCCGTATCATTTTTTTTAAATTAAAAATTATAAAATTAATAAATAGAAAATCTGGGGTATTTTTGTCACAAAACACGTTCTCGGATTTATTTTTGAATGATTTTCATTATAATAAAATTAAAAGTCTCAAAACTGTGTTGACTAGATTATGTATTGATTTATTTTTTTGTATGATTATATGATTTGAAATTTGTGTTGTTTATTAGAATACGTCGTTTTAAAATTGAACAAACCAACGACCAACGGTATAACCTTAGTATCCTAAAAATACACTTAGTTTTTCAAAACTTTAAAACTGCATGTACCAGATATCAAAATCAATCACGATCTTTCAAAATAATTTTTTTTTTTTTAAACGATCGATACGTCTAGAATTTGATTTAAAAAGGACTAATATCCGGTATTTCCTCTTGATTACGAGTGTTATTGCTGTATCTCTTATTTCCAATAGTAACACAACTTGAGATATTTTAGGTATATTCCAATTAAGTTAAAGATTCGAATGATTACTAGTTGGTTTATTTACCATGAATATTAAACTGGACAGATGTCTCTACTGGGCTAGACTCTAAGTAGTTCTGTACGTTCTGTACGCTGGCATTCTGAAATCCAACTCAGCTGCCACCTGTTGGGATATAGCAGAACTTCGTATTAGATACAAAGCTATCGACATCTATTGTAAGAAGCTGAAACTAATTGAATAATCAATACACTGCAGTTGATGTGTTATTTGAATTATGTTCAATTAAAAACTGAAAAAAGCTGAGACTCTTGAAGCTGAAACTGAATGTAAGCAACATCCATGTTCTCCAAACCCTAATTATCTCTAACATTTTATTGAAATTCTTTTGAAAATACCCGTCTGCCAAAAAGACATGTAAAAGCTCCCTGGCTATATTTCTAGTCGTTCGCAACAGCTGTGGCAACCAAGATTTACAATATCTACTTTTTGCTATCGCTTGCTAGAAAACGACTACTGGAACTCCACTCCCGATGTGGATAAGGTAGTATAGAGATTAAGCGGGGTCCATTTTTATTTGTTCCGTGCCGTTAAGCACTTTTTTGGCTTCCGAACTCTTGTGGTTTTTGATAATAATTTGTCACATTGTGCTAATCTACGCCATTTTTAATCTTTAAGACGATAGACTTCGCT
The DNA here is from genome assembly GCA_951813805.1 of Limnephilus auricula. NCBI lineage: Eukaryota > Metazoa > Arthropoda > Insecta > Trichoptera > Limnephilidae > Limnephilus > Limnephilus auricula. Next base: position 22,489,062 of record OX638408.1, read on the forward strand.
TTTCGGCCCATACAAAAAGGACGCCCGGGAAAAAACACTTTTCTACATCGAAAATTGCACAAAATGAATATATTTTTTTATACTGCCTTCTAGAGGGTGAAAACTATGTCGGTATGTTTTCAAATTTTCGATGCGTTTCGTATTAACGTAAACATTCACTGTCAAACATGTACGATTTATCAAAAAATATTATTTAAGGAAAAAGTGCTGCTAACTCAACTCTCATAAAGAATTATAAAATTATAAAAAGCTACCGACGTAGCTTCTTCTGTCTAAAAAATATATTTTTTAAAATTTCAATTTCGTGAAAGTTTCGGTGTAGAAAAGTGTATTCTCCATAAACCCCTTTTCGAGCGATTTCTGTAGGTAAATTTGAGCGTTGTCTCATTCGCACATTTCGCATTCGCATGTATTATAAGTGTCCGTGAGCTTATTGTGAGCGGGACAGAATGACAGACGCGGGTGTTCCGCGTGTCGTTCAAAGTCTAGCCTCTTAACGGTTTTATAACATCGTCACAAAATGAAATACAGTTTAACAACTTAAAATATATATTAATATAAATTATTTTGTGTTTTTTGAAGTATTATTTTTGTTTTTCCTTGTTATTTTTGTTAATAATTGTAAAGTAAATAATTGTTAACCTCAATACAGGCTTGTCCTAGTGAGGTTAAAAATTGTATTGTAAACTGTTATATCTAAAATGTGAAGAAACAATAAATAAATAAAAAATATATATTTTTAATATTTTTGAGTTTTACACACGAGATGGAAATATACATTCTAGATATCGTGTTTTTCGGTTTTCGCGAATTTATTTTGAATTTCATCATTTCCACAGTGCAAGATACTCCCAGTATCGCCCTGGTAAGACCATCAATCAGAATCGAAACGTTGCCCGAAATCGAATTAGGGAGGCGGGTATGGGTACCGCTGCCCCGGAAACAATTTATTGGATAATTAACACCCCTGCCATAAGTCACTTCAAGTGGTTTGCTATTTTTTGTGTCTTAGCAGGGTGCCCGGGTTCATAGGGGTGATATTCGGATCTTGGCGGTGGAAGCGTCTGGCCACTAACTGCGTCGCACGCCGGATCGGAAGAGACTGGTTGAGGGAGACCTTCTGATTTCTCCAGAAGGACTTTCTCGGAACACCGCATCTCACCGCAGTGGGAGGGTTGCTCATACGTCCATTTCTCCTGGAATCACTGACCCTCAGATTCCTATCCACCCCTCATCCACTCGAGCGCTTTTTGCCACAATTTGGCACTATTTCCAAAACCACGGTTTGCTTTGTTGCCAAAATATGACAATTTTTTTATTTTTTTATTATTAAAGCGACTATATAATATATTGTACATTCAAAATAAGCAAAATAAATATTCTCCAGATTCTTTAAAATGTTTTAAAGTTAACGATTTAATATAAAAAAAATTATAAATCCTACGAATAAAAGTCAATAAGTAAAATATAGGTGAATTCATTAGCTATACAGAACTATAATCAGTTTGTATGTCTCCATATTCAAATTCGGTGGTATGATTTTTTTAATGTGGGCGGAAAAATTTCCTTTAGCAATCCGAGAAAAAAGTTTTAAATTGCTCTCGCTCCAGTGGATAAATCTTTTCCTTCCCAGAACTTCCTCATTTTCATTTTCTAAAAATACCCTCCACTTAGCATCCCCAAAGAAGACGTAGGTTCTGAGGGGAAGTATTTTCTTCAGGTCCCCCTGTATGGAGCTAATTTAAAAAAGCCTTGTTTGGTGACGATATCCTTCTTCCATTCCCCATTTCCATCCATTCACTACTCCTTAGCCTTATCATCTTCAGCCTTACAACATACCCTCATTAGGGATCCATAGTCTCAGTGACAGAATACTCTCTAGAGACAGAAAAAAATCATTTCTAGTAAAAATTCTAACATAAAATCTAAAAATAAGTTACGACACGCCATTGCTGATCGGAATCCAACTGTCTTATCTTAAATGAGAAAATGAAGATTTGGTTTACCTTCTGTCTTACCTCGCGTACCTATAACGTAGAAATTCTGTCTTCGTTCAGAAGCTTACAAACTATTTACCATTGAGAAGTACTGATACCTGAAGCTAGGAGTAGGAACAAGTCTACGCCTGAGAACTCCGAAGTTATATGTCCGGGGGTGAAGTGCATTAACTTCGATTGGTGATTCTACATGATGGTATTAGGAGTAAAAAAGAAACAACTTTTTTAAAATTCCAACTTAAAAGACGTAAGTACCTATTAAAAATCCTTAGTGTGAGGTACAAACTTACCCGATAAATTTGCTGTAAGTCAGCCGGGCGCGTTGTGGCGACATTGGTTTTAGTAGTGTTATAGGTACCTACCTATCTTTCAAATTAGTTTTTACGCGATAATAAATATTATGGGTCGAAAGTTACCCGATTTGTCCTTACCGATTATCATTCTTTTAATCTAAAATTAATTTTTCACTTTTACATGTCAGACATTATCATATCCAAGTCCTAGCCAACGTAAGTAAACTTTTGGATATCGGGTGGATTTTTTAAAGATACTTTACGTTTTCGTTGTTGATTATCTATTTATACATAGTGTTATGTAAGGGACGTAGGTACTTGACTTACTTTAGTCAGTGATTCCTTACATTATTTGGAATATAAAACGTAAATGATATTTTGGTCTGAGGTGATATTTTTGTGAATGTGAATGGCAGTTCATTCAACCACTTACTTTTACTACAAATTACGTACTTTTTAACAAATCTCTGTGTAACACTTTTGGATAACTTATCTTTAAGTTCCTAAACTTTTATAAAAATTATTTATAAAACTTTTATTTGTTTGTGCATTGGGCTTCTCTATCATTTTTCTATGCATAAAGAATTTTTTTCTATTCTTTTTCCCTATTTATCTGAAATGAAAATGTTTGTAAATGTTTAATTTTTATGTTAATCCATGAGATATAGTTAGGGCGTAGGCGAATTCTAAAGATACTATCATAATTTTATAGTTACTATTGGTAATTACTGTCTGTATCTGTGTTATCTCCAAATAAAAAAAAGAAAAAAAAAGTTGTAAAGACGTGCCGCACGCCAATGCTATTTCATCTTTTGAAGGCCCCGAAACGCCAATCTGCATAATATTATTGTATTTTGGAGTGTGCCCAAGTCCTAATGCATATTTTGTTGAGAATCTTCCAAAGCTTAGCTATTACCTTGAAATCTCTACGTATACCCAACGTAGATTGTATTGACTTTCTTAAAGTAAATTCCCTCCTAACTTTTACTACCAAATGCTTTTCCAAATACGTGTATATCTTTCAGAATGTTCAGCGAGTGTAGATATTTCGTTTGAGAAAATGTTATCTTAAGGGGAACGGATGTGCGGCCCCTTTCATACAAAATTAAAATTTGGATTTGAGGACCAAATTCTTAATCAAACTGAATAATATTTTTTTGAATCAAAAGGTATATATAGCAAATATCTAGTACGGATATGTTTTACTTTATTTATTTGCGTTTTAAATTATAAAACATGGGCAGTTAAAACAAAAAAAAATCGGGATTTTAGAGGCAAATTTGTGTGTGTCATTTTTTGTGAGGTAGTGGTAGTTATTAGAAAAAATAATCTTATAATAATCCATTCTACTAATTAAATATAAAACTTTAAAAATAAAACATCGTAAAAGTTGCGTTTTTTGGGTGGAAATTGTAAATTTTTATACGAATATTTTGCGTTCCAACCTAAATTGGATGTTTTTAGTTTAAAATTAAGCCCACTAAAATGTTTTTTTTTTTTAATAATGTTTATCTTTTATTTATGTATCACTAGAAAGTACCCGGCATTCGTTGAAATGCCACTCAAAGAAAGAAAATGTGTGCGTGTTCTTACCCATGCATCCCCGTTCCCCTCACGCGTCCCTTCCCCTCCCGCGTTCCCCTTCCACCTTCCCCTCCTTCCCCGGCTCACTCCTCAACCCGTCTCGTGAACCCCTTTTCCTGATTCCTCTTCTATCTTCTCTCCCTACCGCTAAACTCTATGAAATACACACATTTCTCAAACTACTCGCGCGCTACCTATTGTAATTTTTTAAAACAAATTTCATAACGCCAGAGCTCACCATTATATATGAATACAGAAACTATCGCGGGCGTGAGCACAACAACTCAACAATGTTTCATCGCAATCGGATGAAAGGTTTAGGAACGCACAAAGGACAAACAAAGAAACATTCATTTTTATATATTAAGATTATGTTTACACAGTAGGAATGGTAATTTTTTTTGAATAATTAGCATTAACTCACAAATAATTTCCAAAGTTTTTTTATAAAATCGTGAAATATCGATTTCTTAAATCGCCGACTTATTATATATTATAATTTCAAACAGAAATATTTAATGTAGCACATATACGTAATAGATAATTGCTACAGCTTTTGGTTAAATATATTTTTTTTAGTTTAGTTGTTGATTTTGGCCTCAAATTCTAACTTAAGTTTTGTATGAAAAAGACCGCGCAACCGTTTCTCTTTAGGTAAAATCAATAAGACGAAGCAATCACTCGACTAAACTACTGTGGATAAATTCAGATTAGTTCTTCGTATTCATAAACTGTGTAGTTAACCATCTGCCTTTCAGTTACAATTACTGAACGCTGAAGATAGAATTTGAACTGCTAGAACTTTTTCATTTGGACGGCAAGTCTTATCTGGAAATTTATTCAATGTGTTATCTGTCTGCTTTTTTTATTTATCCATGGTGTACACGGATGCTTTTTTGAATTTTAGAGATATTCTTGAATATTTATCTATTATTATTGCAATAGGACGGATGCTTCGTATTATCTAGAAATGTTCAATAGTTCAATTAGAAGGGTATTTTGTATTTCGAAACGTTTAGAATACGTGTTACATGTGAGGATCCGCAAATAAACCAAGACTGATGTAAGCGTAAGAAAGCGACCCTAAGATGGTTTGGGCAAGTAGAGCGAATGAACGAAGAGAAGAATGTAAGGAGAACATATGACGCAAATGTGAATGATAGAAAAGTCGGATACGCCTGCGGAAGATCACGTGAATCTGATTGAGTTGGACTATGTCAAGAGTCAGAATAATAGAGGAGTATGTATAAGACGATGTACGAATGTGAACGAGGCAAAGAGTGTGTTGTTTGGCGATTCGTCGTCTCTGCCTACCCCTGCGGGAAATATAGTTGGATACGTGTAATATAAAAGCAGAATTTTATAGTACCTTATCGAATAAATTAGATAACCTAACCCAAATAAAACAATAGAATCCCGTCAAACATACTTACATAATTATCATTTTAATATATATTTCGATCCATTTATTCCATTTCCATTTCGTTTTAATATACAGGTTGTTAAGCATCGTACTTAACTTACTTTAACCAGTGATTCCTGGTATTATTTGTAGTAAAAAATGGAAATGAAATTTTGGTCTCCGGTGACTTTTTAGATGTCATTTTTTTTTTCAAAAACCTTTTCTTTAAAATCAAAGAAAAAAAAATTCTTCCTGGTCTCTAAGCCAAGTAACCAACCAATCCCTCACCCCGCCCCTAACTTCCCAATACCTACTGATTTTTATGTTTTGGTAGAAAAAAAAAAAACTTTAAAAATGTCACCGGAGACCAAAATTTTATTTACATTTTTTACTTCAAATAATGTCAGGAATCACTGGTTAAAGTAAGTTAAGTACGATGCTTAACAACCTGTATACCATTTTAATATATAGTACATTTCCTGTGATTTGAAAGATCACACTATTTATACGATTAATTCACACTTCCAATTACCTTTGTTTTATTGTATTGAACTTAAAATGTATTTAACATTTATATTCATGTACCCATGTTTGTATACAATTTATGTACGTAGACGTCTGTTTCTACACAGGTATCCTAGTGAATCAGGCATTGGAAAAAATCGCATGTAATTATACTACATACATTAAATAATAAAAAAAACTACGTTGATTGTGTTCGAGGAAAATGTATGGTATTCATATTCGTATAAACAATACGAAGTCATTGTCCTAGTTGTTTGAACACATGCATTTTTGTCTTAAAATATATTATTTTTTATTCTATTTGTTGAAAATATTCTCAGTGAAAATGTGTATACTCAGTTGTGATTTGTTTTTAATGTGTAAACAAATATGTTAGAACAGTTCTATAGCAAAGTACATAGCAGTACTTTCATATGCTGTAGTACCTGTCTGATATTATTAATGATTCGCTAAAAACATTTAATTTCCTATTTTTTCTTTTCTTAAATCGAAACATGGTCATGAGTCATGAGTCACGATTTACGTTTTCGTCTTGTCTCATTTTTTACGGTCAGTTGCATTGAATAAAAGAGAATACAAGGAATGTAATGTTGCGATGTGTTCATGCTCGTGTTCCAAAAGTCTGACAATTCTTTGCTAAAATTTCTTTATGAAATTTTCACTTCAATCAAATGGAATTGCGATCCAGTGTAAGAGAGACATAGTACAAAAAGGTAATAAATAATTCGTAGCTTTCTAGTACGGTCGATCGTTAAGGATTGTATCGATAACTTCTCATCGTTCCCTAGGACAACTGCAGATCGTTAACGTACAAACAACAGTTGAAGCCGAAAACATTTAGAACACTTACACATTGTGAACTGTAATTTATTCATTGACGATCTGCAGTTATGTTAGGGAACGATGATTAGTTACCGAATGTTACAGATACAATCCTTATTGATCGACCGTGTTTACGAAAACGTAAGACTTCAAAAATTCAAAGTCTTATCGCAAATCTCTTTCAAGTTGCAAGCAGAAGTCATATTGTATGCAAGAATGAAAACGTCTGAATAAGAGATACGCCGACGGTGTATATGGATTTGAGGTAAATGATATGGACTGGCTATTATGTATGCGGTAAGAAGGGTATTGTGGCTACGAGTATATGGTATATGAATAAGTGGTAAGAGATATCTGGCTGGTTGTTAAAGTGAATATGTGTGCACGTATCATTTAGGTACTGGAAATGAATAGAACTGGAACGTTTTATTGACACAAAGAACGTTATAAGGTGGAAATGCGATACAATAGAGCAGAGCTCCGAAACCTTTTCTCACATGGATAAACAAAGATTTTCTCAGAGTTCCGTCTCATCAGCAGATATCATACATCAGCTAAGTATATCGATTAGTTTAAAATATATCGATGACATTACAAGTTAAAATTGGTAGAAAAAGTATACCGATTTATAACATATTTCTCTTGAACACTTAAAATTTTTAAGCTTCTAAGAATATTACCTTAAAGTTTTTTTTTATTTTTTAAGATAATATCAATACATTTGTACGGCCTAAATGGTAATTATATGAAATTCTATCTAACATACGTATTTATACAGGATGTTAAGGATCGTACTTGACTTACTTTAACCAGAGATTCCTGACATTAATTGGGGTAAAACATGTAAGTAAAATTTTTGCCCGCAGTGACTTTTTCGATGACTTTTATAAATATATATTTTTTTAATGTCAGATAATTTTTTCCACGTGTCATCACTGGTCACTCATCCGAGTAACCGCCCAACCTCTTACTGTCCAACGACTCCAAGACCCAAACTGTCCAACGACTACTATTTTTTATGTAGAAAAAAAAAGAAAAATCAAAAATGTCACCGGAGACCATCGGGCGGGCATCGTCATTAACGTCTTCTCGGCCTTCTGTGCCACTTAAAAACATTTTTTTTTTGCTTAAAGTGGACTGCCTAAATCCTAGTCTACATTTTAAAGGCGTCGGAGCACTTAATTTTATTTTTCACACAATTTTTTTTCCATTTTTTTGTTAGCAATACGTATACATATTATTTGTACATAAATTGCCTCATACATCCGTCACTCTTGGACACACTGATCACCAGATTCCTACCCACATCTCATACCCTTTTCCTTCCCAGAACTTATTCTCCATTCATTTCTTTAAAAGACCCTCAACATGGCATCCCCAAATAATTTTCGGCCCTGAGGAATTGAATTATTGTGTATATTTTAAATTTTATTAATTTTTTTCTTCTTATCTCTTCAATTGTCTCGCGGCACACGGGTTGCGGATCACTGCTGTGAAGCGCTCCGGTAACGGTGCTCGTGTTGGAACGTTTCACCAACCGAAGATCTTCCGGCTATAAGCTATTATCTGACTGAATTCATGAATGTCGCGGACAATAGTGAATTTCACGAACCGGAGCGACGTTCCGGTTTTCTCCGACTCAATTCAAGCACTGCTCTGCGATGGAAAGATGGTGTTTGAATTGAAGATCAACGACGTATCCGACTGTACATTTTGTTTACAGAAAAACTTTTTAGATATTAAAGTTTTGTTCGAAAGCCGCTCAGCCCTTCTCTAGAGTGATCATCTTAGTATCACTCTGGTTAAAGACCTCCATTGATTGACATGCCTTTAGCCATGTTTCATGACCATATCTGAATAGCCAGATACTTCCCAATCTTCTTTTTTCCCGTATACTTTTTTTCTTTTTCCTTTCCCGCTCCCTCCAGTCTCACATCATAACCCATTTGGGGACGCCGTAGTCCAACTGGCTGCCGATAGTCAGAAGCAATTGACTATGGGCAGACTCTAGTGTGATAATGGTATAGTTAGTAAAATTATTGAAACAAAAAATTGTGTGGTCATTTTTTCGAGTCACCAAAATATTTTTATTTTCAATCGTAATTCTATTTTCATAACCGAAGAATACGGCCGTAGAGATTGTCATAATTCATCATGGTGATAAATAAGAACGATTGTGATTAAAACCGAGAATTGTAATTTTAAGAATATAAATACTTAAAATACTTTGCCATTGCATAAGTGCATATTATAACATTTAAAATATGAAATTACATAATAAAAAGTATATTCCAAGGTAGTTTGTTCTGAATCGTTACCGAGGTAAGTTATTATGTGAGGAAGTATCGTTTATGAGTAATTTTATTATGAGAACTCGGATAGTGAGATCCCATATAACGACCAGACATGACATATACGACCCTCAAGATATATGTCATCTTTGGGGATGCTGCGTGGAGGGTATTTTTTAGGGAAAATGAAGGAGAATTTTTTAGGGAAAATGAATGAAGGAAAAAGGTATGAGGAGTGGGTAGGAATTTGGGGGCTCAATGTCTCCAGGAGGGACGGACGTATGAATCGATCCCTCCCAGTGCGGTGTAAGGCTGTGGATCGAGAGAAGTCAAAAGGTCTCCCTCATCCATTCTGTCCCGATCCGGCCCGCAACGAAGTTGGTGGGCAAACGCATCCGCCTCCAACAAACCTAAACCCATGAACCCTGCTCAGTCACCAAACGTGGCAAACCACTTGTCCAATAAATAGTTCCCGGGGCGGCCGTACATAAATTCTCTTTTTCCGTTTACACCTCTGGTTTCCTGACACCATGTATATCGAATATGTATTGTAATATTGTATACCCATTCTGTTCACAGATAATATAACAACTTGAATAATAATGTTATTGTTCTATAAATATTTCACATTGCCACAATCTGTAAGAATCTTCATTCATTATCAAATATTATTATTGTTAGTCGTTTTTGCAACTATCTTATCTTATTATTATCATACTTTCATAATAAACATATTTAGTGTTGAAATTATACGCAATATAACAAGGAGGCTTAGTAATTATTCACTAAATTAGACAAATATCATTGTCTAATAATTTTTGAAATACATTACACTGAACACTAAATCCCTAGATGTGTGATCTACGCCGATTTGAAAGAAAACTGATGTTGACGATTTGTGTGCGACCTTTTGACTTCTAGGCAATCAACACCCATACAACAACCTACAGTCCGCCTCGGAACAGGAATGCCTAGTGATGAGGACTGAGAACAAACTACTTCACTTTGCACTTTTACTCACCTAACCTAGATAACCAAGTTTTTTTTATCAATAAATTAATTAGTTTTATCAATAAATTAAAATATCTTCCAAACTCACTTATATATTTTTTTTCACTTACATTCCTTTATACGCTTTGATTTTGTTTCATTTTGTATTATTATATAGTTCTTCTTACCTTCCTTTACATAACTTTATGTTCTTTTATATTTTATATCCACTCTACACGGGCATGTGCCTAGTATGGCGGCCATAAAATCCACAAATGTTATACATATTTACTATTCAAAGATAAAGAAACATAAAAAAAAAAAAAATCACTCCGCCATCTGTCAGAAACTTATGGAACTTACAAATAATTTCAAATAATTGTCTTATAATGAATATTTAATTTGCAATAATAAATATCGAGGTCAATAATCGATAAGGAGATAAAAACTATCTTCAAACTATCAAGTTGGACCAAATTACACACACTAAGCCAAATTTCATCAAAATCGGTTAAGTAGTTTTAGAGTTTACCTCGGACGAACATTGTGACACGAGATTTTTATATATAAAGATAAAGACTAGCTGACCCTCACACGCGTTGCTGTGGCTTAAGAACATAACGGCATCTATTTGATGATTACCTAACCAAAATAACCATGTGTTGTGTCAATAAATTAACTCACACCGCCATCTGTCAGATATTTATGGAACTTACAAATAATTGTCCCATAAAAAACAATTCATTCGCAATAATAAATATTGAGGTCAGTAATCGAGATAAAAACTACCATTCCTTTTAAGTTGGACCAAATTACACACAGTAAGCCAAATTTCATCAAAATCGGTTAAGTAGTTTCGGAGTTTACCTCGGACGAACATTGTGACACGAGATTTTTATAAATAAAAGTTGAAAAGGTTATCACATATATTCGATAATTATATGTACACAATGATAATTATGATCGAAGAATAAGGGGATTTCTCACCATCCTCCCAATACCACTATCTAATATCGAATATTTACGGTTTATGTATTAATTAAGTTGGAGTTTATAATTCGGTACTCGAACCTATGAATAGTCGCTATATATTGGATAAGTTGGCCGAGTTTTCTAACCACTGCAAGTATTTTATTTTAATAATATTCGTTATTAATGTATATAAGCTATTGGGGGGATGGTGAGAAACCCCCTTAATTTAATAGCCTCAGCTGGTGGCTATTATAAAGTAGTTATTATAATATATCACTTTTAATAATCACCAAGATTGGCATTTGTGACATAATGGTACTTTTTAACTTGATTTATGGCGGAGATCGTATAAAGCGGGTTACACTACACAATGGAACCATAAATAACAACCTATTTTAAACACCCTTGGTCAATGTTAGACCCGGGCTACTGCTTCATGAACCCAAACGCTACAAAGCGTTCACCTTTGGTTAATGGAACACAGTTCACCCTTGTAAAGGGTAAATATGAGCGCTTGCGAAGGGAAAATTGTCAGTCTAAACCGCTTAACACATTATATGATAACACGAAATATCGATTAGAGCGCAATTAATATCCGGCGGTCCTAAGGAAATGCTCCTATACGATTTTTAACCAGTTTCACAATTTTATATGAATTCATTTTAGGTAGACTAATAAAAATTACCATGAAGTTGGAAAAACCTTAATTTTATCCAAACATCGTTATATATATGTAAATATTTTTTTTTGGTTTCTTCCCTAAACCATTCATCCGGTGACGAGCGAGTTGTTTAAAAAATGTGTGTATTTCATATAGTTTAGCAGCAGAAAGGAGGAGGGGAACATAGCAGAGGGTGGGGTTCGCGGGAAGGGGGACGTGGAAGGGGGAGTAGGCGGGAAATGCGGTTGAACGGGATCGCGGGATGAGTTTTTTTTAACCATAACTCCACCCAGGAGGCCCTGAAGAAAATAATTCCCCTCAGGGCATGTCATCTTTGAAGATGCTGTGTAGAGGGTTATTTTAGGAAAGGAAGGGAAGGATGTTCTGGAAAGGAAAAAAGGTAAGATGGGTGGGTAGGAATCTGGGGGTCAGTGGGTCCATGAGAGGCAGACGAATGATTCCATCCCTCCCATTGCGGTGCAAGATGATGTTCTGAGAGAGCCCTGCTGCAGAAGTCAAAAGTTCTCCCTTAACCAGTCTCCCCCGGACAAAATAAAAATAAACCATATCCATGTTTGTTTCCTTTGAATGTACTCATCTTGATCAAAGATGAAATATGAATTTTAAAAATCGTTTGTCGTAATCAAATTATAAAAAAATAATATTTTTATCTCCAGACACGAGATAAATAAAAGTCCGAGATAGTGATTTTTACCAACTAGTTAATATTATGTGCATAATATCTGTGTATTGTTTTGTTTTGTACTGCCAATTTGTACAGTCTGTTTGGCAAACTTGCTGTTGAGCTCCATTTAATTTGCATCAGTCCAACTGGGTCAGCCAGGGTGGGAAGGTCACCTCCTCGGGGGCTTTTTGTCAATTAAATGGACAATACGGTATGTACATAGAGTCTTTGCTTTCTTGAGAACTGCCGAGCACTATCGTAAATTACTTTAAGGTACCAATGTGACCATGAATAATACCACTATGTCTCTTTCTACCCAGCTTTGCGCAGGACTTATTACTTTTCTCTATGGAGATTTCAAGGAAGATTGTATGGAACAAACTCTCACGCGATAAACCGACAGAATTGTGGAAGTGTCTTTTATCCGAAGTAAGGTCAATTTTTCCTTACTTTTGGTGAAATTGACCAAACATATTTTATTTTGTAAGCCTTTCTTGAAAGATTTAAGTTTGTTTATAGACAAAACTATTTATTCATATTAATATTGCGGTTGTACGGGCGCTAACAAGTCTAAACATTTTATGCCGCGGCATCCCGAATGTCTACCGAGTTTTTACATAAATTCCTTTAAAACATTTGAAGTTTTTAAGCTCTTTAAAAATATATATGTTATTTTTTAAGATAGTATCTACATTCCCCAGGCCGAAACGGTAAAGGTAGATTCAGACTGGACGACGTACGTACGCATCGCTACGCCAAACAATGCTTAGCAACCCATACATTTTCTATGAAAATGGCCACACATGCGTGTGGCCAAGGTGATTCTAAAACATAAATTTTCATTGAAAATCTATGGTTGCTAAGTAGCCCAGATATTGTTAGGCGTAGCGATGCATACGTACGTCGACCCAGTCTGAATCTACCATAATTATATGAAATTCCCTCGATAGAAATAAATCGCAAATTATGCTCCGAAAATTATTATTTACACGTTTGTTTCTGTTATTTTACAAGTTATAGGTATGAAAAATGCACAATGTTTCTTTGAATGGTACTTAACACAACCTCCACTAGATTTTTTCTCTATTTTAAACGAATCGTGTTTTATTAAACTTTTTCCCAATTTTCGTTGGAATATTATCGTTTTTAATAAAAGCGCGCTCCCTTTCGTATTATCGTATCTCTCCTTCTTTTTGAGCGGGTATAATCAAAACCTCCTAGATCACAAGGCCGGGACACTGAATCCAATCGGCCTTCTAACTTGTACGAGAACCTAAAATATATATATATATATATATTTTTTTTTTTTTTTTAATTAACTAAAACTATTTAAAATGCTATAGTAAATAAAAAAAAAATTAAAACGATTTTTTTTGTGGAATCTCATACAAGTTAGGAGGCCGATTTGAATGAGTGTACCGGCCTCGTGATGTAGGAGGTATGGTGTAATCCAGCCTTAATGCATCTATGAAAGAGCAGATTATTAATCATTTTAAGTATCACCTTAATCAATATTAGTACCTCTCTACTATATTTTAAATGAGTGTTGCTATTAGACCGTAGTCCAAACATATATTTTATGATATTAATAAACACAAAGTGATTAGTCTGCTAATGATAGCTGATGACTGCCCCACGTTGACTCTTATTACTTTCTATCAAGTTATTATCATCACCTTCACCTTTCCCTTTTTTATATATAATAAAGTGTTTTAGTGTCGAGATAACGATAGAAAACATGTAATTGATTTTAATAATTTGCATGTTTTCTGTTTATATCACAGCTAGCGCTAAACTGATAAATGTACCTACTTACTCTCAATATCGTCCTGGTGAAAGTTCACAAGAAATTATTGTTTAAATAAAAAGAAAATACTTTGTTTTAAGTCACTTTATTTTTATTTAACGTCTACCGGTTTCGGTACCTCCGTATTATCGTCAGGACTGTTACAAAAATAATGTCTAAAAATACAGAAGTACACATATATATATAATGTTATGAAAGAAACGGACAGTATACTAGAGTGGGTCAGAGCGTCAGTTGTTGAATATATGTGTACTTCTGTATTTTTAGACATTATTTTTGTAACAGTCCTGATGATGGTACCGGTAGACGTTAAACAAAAATAAAGTGACTTAAAACAAAGTATTTTCTTTTCATTTATTTAAAATGTCAAGTCCACAATGTGTTTGTTTCTTTTGAAAAATTAAAATATTCTTGCTTGAAATGACATTAACTTCCAAGTTCGAGGGGTGAGGCTCTTAGACTGATCCGAAGGTGGCGAGTAAAAACCCGGAGTGCGCAAATAAATTTAATTTGATTTAATTTTGTTTTTACACAATTTATTCATTTAAAATATCAAAAGGTATATTTTCGGCCCCTAGCACACTCGATGGATAAGTATTGACAGGATAACTTTTGTTAACTTCTCATCGTTCCATAGTATGACTGCAGATCGCCAAAGAATAAGTGACAGTTCACAATGACAAAGTGTCCTTAATATATTCGACATCAACTGTTGTTTGTACGTTAGCGATCTGAAGTTGTCCTAGAGAACGATGAGAAGTTACCCAAAGTTATCGATATAATCTATACCGATCGAGTGTGCTAGGGGGCCTGGTGTGAGACCACAATTCAGAATTAAAACGTAGTTTGAAATGGCTTTAACCGTGTTTAGCCATCTAGGAATTGAACCCAGTACCTTGCCGGGGCCCTGCTCTAACCACTGAGCTAATTCGACCTTATCCCCTTCGGTCGTATTTAATTGTATATCTATACTTCGTCTAAGGACTATCTTAATTTTCTTAACACATTCTATTTTTATTTTCTGCTACCTTTCTGTATAATTTCACGAAATTGTAATTTAAAAACAAATATATGTTTTTCAAACTAGAAGCTGGGTCGGTATGTTTTTATAATTAGAATTAAGTTAGCAGCACTTTTTCCTTAAGTCATATTTTCCGATAAATTATACAAGTTTGACAGTGAATGTTTACTTTACTACGAAACGCATCGAAAATTAAAAAACATTCCGACATAGCTTTCACCTTCTAGAAGGAAATTTAATTTTAGATGTAGAAAAGTGTTTTTTCTTGGGCGTCCCTTTTGTATGAACCGACAAGCGAAGTCTATCGTCTTAACACATTATGGCACTATTTCCAAAACCTCGGATTGCTTTGTTGCTAAAAATTTGGCAAACATTTTTTTTTTATTAAAACGACTATATGATATATTGTACATTCAAAATATAACAAAATAAATATTCTCTAGATTCTTTAAAATGTTTTAAGGTTAAAGATTTAATTTTTTTTTTTATAAATCCTACAAATATGTGATAATAGACAAAAGATAGGGGAATTCATTGAATTGGCTAAATAGAACTATAATCAGTTTGTGTGTCTCCATATTCGAATTCGATGGTATAGATTTTTTTTAATGTGGGCGGAAAAATTTCCTTTAGCAATCCGAGAAAAAATATTTTAATTGCTCTGTCGCTCCAGTGGTTGACATCAAATAAACACAATCCAAAAGCAGAACCAAATTTTTTCACAATTTTTCAAAATTTGCACCACCCTGTACAAATATTTTGTAAACTTGAAAAAATTCTGATTTTCCAATTTCGCCCAACGGTTTAATCTTCATCACGGTGTGGGGTGATTTTTAACGACATTCAGCTATGGAGATGTGATTTGCGTTCAAATTGAAGTCTGTTATCCAGTGAAAGCTATTTAAAATGATGATTCATGTTGATTGATCTTTGGATTGGGAAATATATGGGATTTAAACGAGGGTTTGATCAGGAGAGGGTAGATTTTCTGATGACTGGATCGTTTAAGTCCGTGATTTCTCAAAGTGGGTGATATCCCCCCAAAAGGTGGTGGCTCTACGAGCATTGAAAGACAGTAATTAATCAGTAATCCATGCGAAACAGCCTTACATTTAGTAAAACAAAAATAAATATCGTATCAAAACCGATTACATTTTTTTATGCACAAGAGTCCCAACTGTTCCCGTCTGGAGCCAGTGAGACTATGGCATCCCCAATTGGGGTATGTTGTGAGGCTGGTGGATGTGGGGAGGGGAAGGAGTTAGGGAAGAGAAGGTGGGTCACCAATCACGGCTAAAGCCATTTCAATTCTGAATGATGGTCTTTCACCAGGGCGACACTGAGAATATCTTCCACTCTGGAACGTGCCGCAAATATACTATATATTATTTTTAATTAATTAATTGTGAAAAACCACAAATTAATTAAACCCGTGACCTTCAGATTAGGAGTCGAGAGCCTTACCCCGCCGTCTAATGATAAAAAGAAAAAAAGATTTGGAGTAGTTTTAAATTAATTTCCAAAACAGACACCAAATAACAAAAATAAATATCTTATAAAATCCGACTAGAAATACCTTAAGGGTACCACAAGGATTTACATGTGGCCCGATATTGTTTATATTCTTTATTTATATTTTAAAATGCGGCAGGTTACAAACAAACCATTTTTAACCGCCTGGGCACATGGGCTTGTTTTCACGACAATTTAACGTAGGTAGACATAGGAATGACGTATGCCCCCGGACCTGAGTTATTGACTTAAAAATTTTCGACTTATGCCGGATGACGATTATTTTTAAAAAGGGGGCAGTGAGTCAAAAAAACGTTGGGAAGCCCGAATTTGTAAACGCTAATGTGACTTGAAAAAAAAGTTCATATTCATTGAAATTATAGCCAGGGTGGTGATAGGCATAATTCAGACATCTAAATCGAATTTTAATTTATTCGAATAACGTGTTATCTACTCGAAATGTTTTGTCCTTGTGGGGGAGCGGGTTAAATTGTAGAATTCGAACATTCTAAATTCGAAACATCATTCAATTAGGCCATTAGGCCCATTCAACATTGGGTGCTCTAGAATCACAATCAACACTGAACAGAAAACTCCTAGACCCGTGATCTTTACCGATTTAAAATAAACGGTTGTCGCCAATTATCATTAAATTTTTCAACTCCTAGATCGGTGCCAACGGAGTTGAACATCTAGCTAAGAAAAAATATCGATATTTAAAAATGTTCAAAATGATCAATTTTATCTAAAGTAAGGAAAAATTAACTTAATTCGGACTCGCAACACAGTTGTATCGGTTTATCTCATCAGTGCAATAATATCATCAAAACTCAGTCATATTCTCAGAAGATCAAAAAAATTCCCCTTTGCAATAAAATCCAAAAAATAGAACATTTCTGAAGGTACGTCGCCTCTGCCGGATCTGCCCTGATGATGGACACTGCAACGCTGTCCGAAACGTCGGCTAAAGAAGGAGGTAGCACAACACGGCATAACACCCCAAAAACAAACAACTAAAATTTCTGAAGGTATCCGAAAACGTAAAACTGTTTTTGGAAGGTGATAAAATATGCTCTCAGATAGAATAAGCTATAAAAAGGTGAGTATTTTTTATTCTTAAATTCTAGATTTGAATATAAAGCGTGGATTTTTCTCTTTCTGACGCCGTTTAGATCATATTTCTCACCATGACATTATGGGAAGGATTTGTATGAGACCTATGTGAGCTGCAAATTTTGGGGTGTATCGGTACATCGATATTAGCTTTATATATTTAAATGAATAGCACACTTTGTAAAACACCACTTTTATTTTTGAATTAGTATTCAACAGTCAACCAGGTTTCGCTTAGCTCAAGCTTCGTCAGGGCTTATTATTTATTTATTTATTTATTCGGATTGGGGAGTTAATGAAATAATTAGTTTTCGAAGGATAAACAAAGAAGAGCTCAGGAAGCCTCGTGTTACGATTTGGTACTCTGAATGTTATTAGTTTAGTTAAGTCAGGTGCGTCAATTATGCCATTTACTAATTTAAATAAAAGTACCATATCGCTCTTGGTTCTTCTACAAGATAAGTCAGTTAAATTAAGTCGTTTCATTAATATATCATAATTGATTTGTTCAATGGGTATGGAGAGTTTGAAATTAATGAATCTTAAAAATGTATGTTGAACTCTCTCAATTTTTACTTGATGTGCTTTATAGTATGGGGACCAAATAGTGGAATTATATTCTAAATTACTTCTAACTAAGGCAGTGAAGAGTATTTTAAATGAATAAAGTGACGTAAAATCTTTGACTGTTCTTAAAATAAATCCCAAACATTTCATAGCCTTATTAGTAACTTCATTATTATATCAACTGTTACATAGTTACAGTTGTACAGTTGATATAATAAGCCCCGACGAAGCTTGAGCTAAGCGAAACCTGGTTGGCTGTAGAATATTAATTAAAAAATAAAAATGGTGTTTTATAAAGTGTATTTTTTCATTTAAATATATAATGTCACAGCCCAAAGTATTTGCTTCCTTCGATAAGATATTAGCTTTATTTGATACGAGTTTTTAAACTAATAGAGTGCCATTATTTCAAACTTTGATAATCATTGAGGCTTTTAGTGTCGCCGTTATGCACGTTAATAGGAAAATGGCATGCACTCCGCACGGCACTATCCCAACATGAAAGTCGGTTAAGTGACCCAGTCAAGTGGTCGTTATCAACTTTGCTGAGGTTCATCAGAAGCGTTACGTTTAGTTGTTATACTGAAAACCACGTTCATTAAAAACCTCATTCGGAAGATGATTGACGGCCGGCGTAGTCCAGCGGTAGGGCGTTTGGACTTTCATTCCGAAGGTAGCGGGTTCGAACCCGGCGTGCGCAAATAAATTTTATTTAATTAATTTGTGTTATTTCACAATTAATTATTAAAATTAATATATAGTTTATTTGAGGTACGTTCCAGAGTAAAAGATACTCTTAGTATCGCCCTGGTGTAAGACCACCATTCAGAATTGAAACGTTGCTTGTTTAGTGACTAGATTTGAATAGCCAGGTACTTCCCCACCTTCCTCTTCCTCGTCTTCTTCCCTTCCCCACTTGTCTTCAGCCTCATAACATACCCCAATTGGGGATGCCATAGTCTCACTGATATTGATAATAGATACTAATATAATTTTGTTTTATATGAATACCGCGCAAATCCCAACTGCTCCCGTCTAGAGCCAGTGAGACTATGGTATCCCCAATTATAGTATGTCGTGAGGCTGAAAGTAGTGGGGAAAGGAAGGAGTCGGGGAAGAGAAAGGTGGGGAGTATCTGGCTATTCAGATCTGGTCTCCAAACACGGCTAAATCGTACAAAATTTTTGGCTTTAGCCGTGTTTGGTGAAGTTTGGCAAAGCAAACAAAAAATTTCAAGCAACGTTTCAATTCTGTACGGTGGTCTTACACCATGGCGATACTGAGAGTATCTTCCACTCTGGAATGTGCCGCAAATGTACTATATATTATTTTTAATGAATTAATTTGACCGGTTGGTGGCTGAGTGGGCATCGCGTTTGGGTCCCACCCGGGCGTCGAGTGATCGATTCCTCGGATAAGTCCTCCGTCACAAGCAACATTTTCCGCGTACTGTGGTGGTAGTAGGAGATTTTCAAATACTGTCAGGTTATTTGTAACCCAGGAATGTTTGTATTTATTTTTGAAAAAAAATTGTGCAATAACACAAATTAATCAAATAAAATGTACGCCGGATTCGAACCCGCCACCTTCGGATTATTTATAAAAAGTTTTAAAATAGTTTTTAAAACCGAATTTCCTTGTCTCTGGTTTGTTTAAAACCCTGAGAAAAATAGTTTTATTTTAATTTAATTTAATCTTATTAGCATAATGTCAAAGGAAATTATATTCAGCTGAGAGATAGCTAACCGGCTTAAGCTTTGCTAACGCTAAACGCCAGCGCTTCTAACTTCATAAATTTTATTTTATTTCATTAAAAAACTTTTTTGAAGTATATAGTTCTTTACGCACGCTTGACTTGGGGGGTAAGGTGGCGAATGTGTAAAGGAAATTGAAATGCGTTGCGAGGCGAACGGGCTCACTGTAGAAGCAAGAGAGAGCAGTGCGCGCGCACATTTTCTTTCTCTCTTCCTCTCATAACCAGTGCATGAAATATTTCAGTCAGTATTTTGAAATACCAGTGACGCGCCAAACGCGGCGGGGAGTGGACGTCGATGCGCACGGCTTGATCGGGCGAGGCAAATGATTATAATTTTAAATAAATATTTGTAGAAAATTAATATAATGTACATATATACATGTATATATTTTATACATATAAACATATATATGGACATACGCATAGATGGAGCTAAAGAAGTATTTACTTCAGTCGTGTAGTCTAAAGCACACTCGTATTTTTTTTCATAATAAAACCCTTTACACAGCATCCTCAAATATGACATAGACCATTAAAAAACATAACTATAACAAATTCTTTATCTGAAGATGAATCAACAGTATTAAGAAGAATTCCTCTTAATTTATGAATTAATTAATTGAAAAATAACTTTAACTCTTCGATCGGTTGACCTTGCTAAAACGTGCCACGATAATGCCCTAAAGTTGGCTTGTTCCAAACCTTTGACTTAATTTGGAGTCAGGTCACTAAACCCAGTGAAAAGCCATTCATTAGGTCTCCAGTGGCCCTTAAGGGGGTATATTAGAGTCGTAGGACCCCACTTACTTAATAGTCCTTCTTAATTCTGGACGGTAACTAAGGTATAATGGTTTATTGTAATTTATCGTCCATCCATTAATTTAAAAGATACACAAGATGAGACTAACAAAATACAGCACTTTTCTGAAAATGTTGTTAATTTACTAGTTTTACTAACAAACTTTGGCTCTGTGTCGACACTTTTATATAGAACCGTGAAAATTCATGGAATATTATATGATCGTAGGATTTGTGTAGCTGAAGGTATTTATAAAATATTTGCCCCAGGGTACCATTCGAATGAACACCATGAGTAAACTTTAAAAATCATTATTCAGATTTAGATCTCTCAAAGATTTAATGTAAACAATAGAGATACACATTTTTTTAGAAATTGATTTTTTTTTCTTGGAAGAATTAAGTTTGTTTATTGACAAATCTATTTATTCTTATTCATATTGCTTTAAGTACGGGCGCAAACAAATAATTGATCCTAATATTTTTAAGCGTAAAATGCAAAATGTTTTTTTTTTCTAAAATAATTAAATGAACGCCATCTATAAACGAGCAAGTTATGAAATATTTTTAGTATACCTACCATTAATGTATATATAACTAGCGAGTACCCGGCATACGTTGGATTGCCACATAAAGAAAAAAATTGTTTCTCCTTGCGAGTCCTTTCCCATGCGTCTCCATTACAGCCCTCCCCCTCCCCCCTCCCGGATTCCCACCCCTCCCTCATTACCGCTAAACTATCTGAAATACACACATGTTTTAAACAACTCTCGCGTTGTCAAATTTGTATGCAAAATTCATACCGCCAGATCACCAGTATTTATAGAAACCTTCGCGGACATGCGCACAACAACTCAACAAAGTTTCATCGCAATAGGATGAATAGTTTAGGAAATAATTTCATAACGCTAGAGTTCACTATTATATATAAAAACCACATTGATTCACAAAAGTTTCATCGCAATCGGATTAATGATTTGGGGGCGCATAAGGGACAAACAAAGAAACAATCATTTTTATATATTAACATTTAAATACGAGTAAAGTTCACCCGGTGTTATGTTTGAGCCGTGTTACCACATGTGGACGTGATCCGTGAACTTTTAAAGTGGCCTATCAAGGTTCATGAGAACGAAGAACAGCAATTGATATTTGGATGATTTCCTGGACCTGTCGGATTATCAACAATGGGCTGGTCCGGATAATGGAGATCAGTTGTTTCCTCTTGAAAAATATCAAGCATCCAGAATCGGATTAGCTACCAGGGGTAGGGTAAAAACCAAGAAATATAAAAACTCCACTTGTTTATTAAGGACAAAATCTAGGAGAGAAGATATTTAAAAATATTTGTTTTTATATATTTTATTTTATTTTTATAAGAAAAACTCTCTTTTTAACCTTTGAAGGTTATTCCCATCAATGTAATATATCATTGAAGAAGAAGACAACAATAACAATCTAAATTAAAATGTGAAAATGAACAAGGCACACTAAAATAATAAAACATAATGGTCGCAATTGGGACTCGAACCCAGATCTCACGCCTTACCGGGACGGGTGCTCTAACCAATTCAGCTATTGCGATCTATTACGAGATATGATATATATTAGATCTGGGTTCGAGTCCCAGTTGCGACCATTATGTTTTTGATTATTTTTCTGTGTCTTGTTCATTTTCATATTTTAATTTAGATTATTATTGTTGTCGTCTTATTTAATGGTATATTACATTGTCTTTTTGTAAATGTGTTTTTCTTTCACCTTTCAAGGGTTTTCTAGGTCTTCGTTGCAATAGATGTAGAAAAAGAAGCAAATATATTTGAATCTTATTTAATTTTGCAATTTTCATATTATGTACGGTGTAACAGCACGTTCCCGATGGATTTTAAACAAAAATTCCTGAGCATATATGGGTAAAAATGTAGATTACATTTTGCTGACTTTTTAAAATTAAAAGCAATAAAAATATTTTTCCATAACACGTCGCAACTGAATAGTCGCGTACAGCCTAGCGGGTCTAGTGATAAGCTCTCCGTCTCGTTCTAGCAGCACGTAACACACGAAACAGCTCGCATATCACGTGATCCCTTTGGGATGTTTAGCAGAGTGATCAGCGGCGACGTTTGATTGAAAAATATTGTGATGCTGTGTGGATGGTATTTTTAGAGAAAGGATGAAGGAGAAGTTCTTGGAAGGAAAGGTATAGGTATCCTTCAACAAGTCTCAATGGCAGGGGTGTTGAATATACAATGTATAAAACCTTAATGTATCAAGAATGCTTGAGAATCTCATGAATATGAGTGTATAAAACCGATCCCAAGAATGCTGCGAATTATGGATTGCACTGATTGGACAATTTCAAATATCGATTTTTCTCTAACTGATAATCAACTTCTATGGCCTCTTAAAGTAAGATCAAATTTACCTTACTTCAGGCATCCAGACATGCTCACATCACACGTCTATCGGTTTATCTATTCATTGGCTTCAATCTATTTATCAGTCCAATACTTAAATGCAAAAATCAAACCCTGTTTATAAGTTCGTACCCATATGAAGTATTAATGAACAATTTAACACATTTCGTTAGGTACCTACTCATACCTGTAATGCTTATGACGTCATAAATGTTTAATTACAGGTACGTTTTATTTTTATCCATTTTCGAGCGTACGTAGGTCCTAATTTTAGGAGTAAATAAAGGTCAGTGATCTCACATGAAATATGTTTTTTAAGGTGATAGATACTTAAAATAATTCATAATCTGCTTTTTGATAGATAGCGCTAATTTAATTATTTTAGTTACTTTATTTATTATAATTTTTATTTTTAATAGTCACTAAAGTTAGTAATTAATTACACAATATATGTATTTGATGTACCCCCATTCTCAGAAAAGATCGATTATTCCCCGTATCAAATGTTTTTAATTAAAAATTTAATATCGATTTATTTCATTCAAAACTTGCTTTATTATATACCTTCATTAAAGTAAGCAATAAAAATGCTCAAAACGCACGATGATAAATTATTAAATATCGTGTAGTTAGTTCTTGTAAGTATTTTTTGATCGTAAGTATTTATAATTTTTCAATTATGTCTAAACAAAATAAGTGTGTAAAAAAAAATTGAAATATTTTAGTTTGTAAGGACCTTAAATAAATAGAAAATCTGAGGTATTTTTGTCACAAAACACGTTCTTGGATTTATTTTTTAATGATTTTAATTTAACTAAAAACTGTGTTGACTAGATTATGTATTAAATTATTTTGTTGTTTGATTATATGATTTGTAATTTATGTTGTTTAATAGAATCTGTCCTTTGAAAATTGAACAAATCTGCCAACGACCAACGGTATAACCTTAGTATGTTAAAAATACACTTAGTTTTTCAAAATTTTAAAACTGCGTATACCAGATAAAACAACAATCTTTCAAATCAATTTATGTTTTTTTGTAAAAAAGAGTCAATACGTCTAGAATTTGATTTAAAAAGGACTAATTTCCGGTATTCTCTGGTAACACCCTCTTAAGTATGTGTTCCCTTAGAACCCATTATCGTGACCAATACGGCACTTGAAAGCTCACGAATTTGCCAGAATTTCACTTATAAATTTCTTAAGAGTTTTTATTAGTTTCTACAGCAAAATTTGTACATGAAGCAAGTATATTGCATACTATAAGAATAAAGTCACTGTTTTCACAGTCGTCCTCACCAGGGTTTCCTGTTCTGAGGCTGTCTTTTTTCGTATTATTTAGTCTCAAGTTGTCTATACATTGTATTTATAATGTTTGCAAGTTGAGTATCACTCTATTCTCTCAGCCATGTTTTACTATAGTTTTAAATATATTAATGTCTGTTATGTTTTTGTTTGATTTTACAGAGCATTATGTAGTTTCGTAACATAAAATTTAATAATATTTCTCTGTTCAACAAATATCTTCAAACGAATATTCTTCAAATGAGAACGAAGTCTGACAAAAGATACAAATTAGTTCTGAAAGTTTATTACCTTTACGTGTGACAGCCGTTTCACCCTTAGAATTTGTATAATGCTTTTAAAGGGCAGAAAGACTTTCACGTGTACAAGTAATGTACTAGCAGAACATTACAAATTGCGTATTATATTAGAATTCTCAGGAAAGATATGTAGGTAATATTGTCTACTTTTTACGAAAGAAACGTTCGTGGTTTGAATTTTCTCTCTTGTGCCATGGTAGGGTTAACAATAAATATTTTTTTTTAAATCTGTTAAGTGATGTCATAAAAATACAGCTGAAAAACTATCTAGCTATGACTGACTTGGTGTCATGTCATTATGGTTTTTAAGAAATTTCTAAGTTAGCGCAACTATTTTCAGCCTAATCATATTTATTTTACGACTTGTGGAACATTGCATATTTAATGGATGATTTCAAATAAAGAATAAAGAATAACACAAGTTAATTTTATGATTTCAAACATAGAATAAAGAAGAACACAAGTTAATTTTATGATTTCAAACATAGAATAAAGAAGAACACATGTTAGTTTGATGGTTTCAAACATAGAATAAAGAAGAACAAAAAGTTAATTTGATGATTTCAAACATAGAATAAAGAAGAACACATGTTAATTTTATAATTTCAAACATAGAATAAAGTAGAACGCAAGTTAATGTAATGGTTTCAAACATAAAAATAGAAGAATACATGTTAATTTAATGATTTCAAATATAAGAAGAACACAAGAAATTCGTCGTGGGTCTGTTTCGTGATCGAAAAGTCTTACCATCCAAATACAGAATTTCGTTTTATCGTAATTACTAATTAATCATTTAGATCAATGTGGCGATTCTTTGAAGAAATGCTAATACATTATCGGTGATTCAATCCAATATTGTATTTGCATGCCTTTCTTTTAAGAATTTAGTTGTTAAACGAACATATATATTCATATTGCGTATATATGGGCGCAAACCACCAATTAATCTTAATATTTCACAACCTAACTTGCAAAAACGGTTTTTTCCTAAAATAATTAATTTACCGCTGTCGGATTAAGAATTTAAAGTATTTACTCTCTTATAAAAACCTACATAAAATAATAAACATATTATAGCCAAGTAACAATGCTATTTAAATCTTTCCTTATCGTTTTCGTGCAAACCCCTTTCTCTAAACGTACGTAAAGCACAAATAAAACAAAATAATACATTTCCTCCGACCGGTACAATTCCATGTTGGGTGATAAAGTACATTGCTTCAGACATAGTAGGAATGAAGCACTCCGTTGCTCCAAAGCTCTCGCTATATAGAGCTACCCACCGTTAAAGCTCATAACATCACTAAAGCTTAGCTTTGCTGTTCTGTAGGTGTATATTTCACTTAATTCTTATTGTTAAAATTATAATCGTTAGGAAACATAGCGGGAAGGAAGGAATACGAGTATTTCCACCATGGATCAAGTTTAACTTGCGAGGAAATATCTTTTTGTGGTGTAAGTAAGCATAATAAGAATAAATCGATATTTGTTTACCATTAAATCGCTTTGAGGAAAAGCTCCCCAAGGCCGCTTTACAGTTTAAGATATTATAATTTAATTTATTACCAGCCATTACTAACAAGACTAAAGCTACTCGTAAATAAATTGTTTCAGTAAATGCTCAACTTATTTGATTAAAGGGTTTAATGCATGATGAATGTATTTTATAACTTTTTGTTAATAAGTTGTTATAAATCAGACATTTATTACAATTTGAGCAAATTACTGCAAGTACCAGCTAACAATGACGGCCTCCGTGGTCGAGGGGTAAGGCTCTCGATTAGCAATTCGGAGGTCGCGTATTTCACAATTTATTTATTTGCGGCTCGTTTGCAGAGTGGAAACTATTCTCAGTATCGCCCCGGTGTAAGACCACAATTCAGAATTGAAACGTTGTTTGAAATGGCTTTAGCCTTGTTTAGTGACCAGATTTGAATAGCCAGGTACTTCCCCAACTACCTCTACCCCCTCCCACTACCTTCAGCCTCACAACATACCCCATTTGGGGATACCATAGTCTATCTGGCTTCAGACGGTTGGCAGCAGTTGAGACTCTTATGCGGTATTCGTAAAAAACCCTTTATCAACAGATTGTAGGTATAAATAGTGATACCATTTTTTTAAAATGCGGTTATCATTTTTGTGTGTTTGTTATTTGCTTATTTACCTAAAGTATTCAAATTCTTCGTAAGGATGGACAGAATTTCTCAATTTTCTTTTTTGATCCGATTCCGATCATAAGTTTCGTCATTCTCTCGTCAATTCATGTCCCACCATCTTTTCTTTCACGACTTTTCTTTTTCATCTCGTGTCGTATTACGTCTGACATATTCTACATTTCGTGTGTCGATAGCCTCAATAAATTCACCTCGCCTTTCTACTCGATTTAAGACGTCAATCTAAGTGATTTGATCGTCCAATATTTTCCAATCTCCTGTATAGCCACAATTCGAAAGCTCGCAGACGTGTCTTTTATAGTAACCATCTGCGACTATTCTCAAATGTATTGGATGGAATACGATTGTAATAATATATTTTATTGTTTGGAAGACGATTGGATTGTGTTTTTTTGTATGGGGTAGGTTGGATCAGCCTCCAAAGACTCCATAAATATATTTTAAATTTTCTTTTATATGAATGTAAATCAGTGATTCACGAATATCTTTGTAACTCACTTCGTTTGTTCTATACAAGGATGTAATATGTTTTATAAATAAATAAGATTGTTAAGACTAAAACTAAAGTTTCATTTACATTTTTTACTCCAACTAATGTCAGGAATCACTGGCTAACATAAGCCAAGTATTTCTCTTAACACCTTTATAGTAAAGTGCTTACGAGAAGTTATTCAAAATTTTGACAGTGTTGATTATAATAATGTAGAAGAAAGGTTAAATTTAAAACACTGTTGGGTTGGTGTGACAGAATATGGGATGGGGAATGGAGCTGGCGATCGGACGTCGTAAACTTTCAGATTTTGGGGGCAGCTGTCCGTGACCCCTGGTTGGATACGCCTGGTTTATGCGAAGCTTAAATAACTGGAGGATTTACCCGACGCCGCTTATCAGATCATTTTCCGCAATATGCTTCCTATAATGGGTTCCCGTTAACTCAGTTAACTTTCGATGTAGTGTTGCCAACCAAAAAAAGGTTTTACAATGAAGAATTAAAGGTTTAAAAACCAAATTAACAATATTCTATCAGAACGGTGACCGGATAACTCAGAATCAATTCAACTCAACACTTCTTTTGAAAATTTATTAAAAGTTATGAAAAAAATTGGTTCAATAGGTTATGTTAGGTTAGGGTTAGTAAACTAAAACCAGTTGGTTACTATGGCTTCCAACCAAACTACAATCAATTTTTTATGACGGTCTACTCAATTTTAAGATTTCTGTAATTATCTCAGCTTGTTTAAACTTAGACGAAGAACAATCAGCTATCATCGTAGTCATCTGTCGCTGTTAACTTGAAAAAACTAGAGCAAACTGGCAACGGCCGGCCGCGGCAACTAGCAGGGCGAGTCGTGAGTCACTGCTTGCGTTACCATTGACAACAAGTTTTTGAGAAATTGTGTAGTGTGCGGGCCATCATATTCACACACACAGGATAGCGAGTTTAGTTGCAAACTGGTTTTTTTCAGTTGCCTCGTCAGCAACTGAATTAAATGAATTATTTCAACTTGTTCCAAAAATGAGGCGATAATAAAACATATATTTATTTAATCAGAAAGAATACGGTCGCATCTGGGAATTGAACACAGCCTTGCCAAGGAGCTAATTCGACCCTATCCCCTTCGGTCATATTTAACTGTATCACAATTAGACTAAGAACTACCAATTAAGTTATTCCATAAATAAATACAAATGTTCATCCTAGATTTGCAGAGAAGTCAATAGATGTCGCACATTAAAGTGAAAATGGATATATTTATCCAGGACACTATCTAGATTAAATTTAGTTCGAGAAGAATCTTACAATCACACATTGCATATATATATACATATATAATGATAGCAGCCAATAAAAATGTGAAAAACGCGATGCCAACACGGCCACTAACTAGTGGTCGAGTTGGCATCGCGTTTGGGTCCCACCCAGGCGTCGTGTGTTCTATTTCTCGGCTGGCTAAGTCCCCCATCACGACACAAGCAACATTTTTCGCTTACTGTGGTGGTAGTAGGAGATTTTCAAATATTGTCATGTTGTTCGTAACTGAAAAATGTTTGACTTTCTTAAAAAATTGAAAAAATTATTTTTTTTCGTCCAACCTTTTAAACGTTTTTTTTTAAACATTATTTGACGTAGACATGCAAAATTAATTAATTAATTAATGACATGATTAGACCGGTTATATCTGAGCCTCCATTGGCAGAACTATAATCCAGCTGCCTGTAATGCCTACCGATAACGACGTGTGTTTACATCTATCCAATTATTAATGTGACGTTGAAATGTTGATGGTAAAATTATTAGGTACAGGTACATTTGAACTGGAAACTATTGATTTTAACGAGTAAGGTCAACTGGGGACCGAAAATTGTTCAGCCTTCCGTTCTATGCAGATGTCTGCATCTAGTACCAACCATATTTTTAACTTACCTTTTTACATTACATTTTCTGTTGCGTATCTTAAAAAAAGATTATTGCAATTACAACTTTTAAATGTGCATTATTATATGGATGGGATAGATGTACCCACATCCTATTTCTGAGATCAAAGAATGTTTCAATGAATGACAAATAAAATTTCAATTGATATAAATCCAATTGGGCGAAGTGAGTGTCCAAATGGACAGAATAAATGTGCAACTGGACAAAAAATTGTCCAAATGGACAACATAAATGTCCAATTGGACAAAATGTTGTCAAGATGGACAAAACAAATGTCTAGTTGGACAAATTTTTTTTTTTTTTTTAATAAGAACAACTCTATTTTTAACTTTTGAAGGTTGCGACCATTATCTTTTATTATTTTTCTGTGTCTTGTTCATTTTCATATTTTTAAAAATTAGATTATTATTGTTATCTTCTTCTTCAAGGACATAAAATTGTCCAAATGGACAAATGAATGTCCAATTGGACAAAAAAAATTCCATTTGTTCAATTGGATATTCATTTTCCCGTTTGGACCTTTTTTCCAACAAATTCAAGTATTCCCAACTGCTTTCAACCGTGTGTGAAAAGTATGCCACCCCCAATCGTGGTATGTTGCGGGGCTGAAGGTAAGCGGGGAGAGGAAGGTGGGGAAGTAACATTTAGTAACATAGTAACAGTTATTCAGATCTGGTCACCAAATACGGCTACAGCCATTTCAAGCAGCGTTTCAATTCTGAATGGTGGTCTTACGCCAGGGTGATACTGAGATGACCTGGAACGTACCGCGAATATGCCTTATACTATCTTAAATGATTAAATTGTAAAAAATTCAAATCATTAAAATAAACTTACATGCGCACGCCGGGATTTGAACCCGCGACCCCTGGTTCGCTAGTCGAGAGCCTTGCCCAACAATCTGGTCGCCAAACACGTCTACAGCCATTTTAAGCAGCGTTTCAATTCTGAATGGTAGTCTTACACCAGGGTTATACATATTATGAGATGTATAACCGGATTTGAACCCGCGACCTAGTCGAGAGTTCTTCGCTAGTCGAGAGCCTTGCCCAACGCGCAGATTTTCAGGTCTCAAGACATGGGTCTAATAATAAAAGTTTGTGGCCATTCGTGGTACATTTTGATATCGACTCGTGATGACAAGAATGTCATTCTCATTCCACTATACTAATGACGCTTAGGAATTGTAAGATAATATGAAATCATCTCATACATTTCCATTGAATATAGAATGCATCTCATGCGGAAGAAATGATTTCCAAACGATATCAAGCCGAAAGGCACTCGAATAACAGAATAATATTGATTAAGAAGCAAACGGAGCATCTCGGCGTGCTTGGCTGACCAGAATGCAAGAAAACGAGCAAATCTCGAACGACGAGCTCTCGCGTCGCGAAATTTACACGCTAGGCTGATCGGCTGAAAGAAAGCAATTGTTTTTTTCAGACCCGTGCTAGAATACTATAAATCAGAGGTGGAACAGCATGTCTTTAGTTCCTGTGCTTTCCCTAAGCTATAAATCAGGTCACTTCAAGACCAGAATTAAAAGGTTTCTTCTTGACCTCCGTTATTCCGAGACATTGATTACGGTACACCTTCCTCTGACCAAGACATGTTGGGTCGATTTACAACAATTAAACCAGGTATTTTCCTTGTGCGTAAAACAAGTCTGCATTTTCAAAATTGTAACTTATGTACTGCTCGGAGAAAAATGTTATTTTAAAATGCGATCATTTTATTCGCAAAAACGGTTAAAAACGGGACTGAAGTTCTTACGAACAAATTAACAGGGTTTCAATGTTTATTGGCGGGAACATGTAAGAATAATTTGTTGGTATAAGTAATTTCGTACGTATACCAACAAATTATTCTTACATTTTCCCGCACAATAAACATAGGTACACTGTTAATTTGTTCGTAAGAACTTCAGTCCCGTTTTTAACCGTTTTTACGAATAAAATGATCGTATTTTAGAATAACATTTTTCTCCGTGTGGGTATTCAGGTACTAATTACAAGGTACTCCTCCCTCACAAGGTAACCCTCAGATATAACATTACAAGGTAACCCTCAGATATAATATACCATATTATTCGAAGATTTGACAAAATGTTTGTGCAAACATAAAACAACAGGGCCACAATTTTTGTTTTCCAAGGCCGATTAAAAACAGAAAAAAACATTGTGGTCCCGACCCAATGATTTGCTTCTTCCGATGTTTATTATAGCGGGTTTAAACTTTTCAATGAACTCCCTTTAGGGCCTTTAGTTGTTTCGGAAAATTTCACGTATGAATTTTCTTCAAATCGTCATTCACCAAAAAATTGGGTTGTTTCAACCTCCGTCAGAAGAAATTTCAACGATAATTTCTTCGGGCAAGTTGTTTCGGAATATTTTACTTATGAATTTCCTTCAAACCGTGAAGTCGAAACAACTCATATCGTATTTGAAATGAAGAAAGACGTGATTGCGTGTCAAAATTGAAATGAAAAAAGAATCTACAATAAAATATATCAATTTGTTTTCGACCACTTTAATTTTTAATTACACTCTACCGGTTTCGGAAGAACCCTTCCTTCGTCAGGAGAATATTAAAACTAATCTAAGATACAAAATATTGATAGATATATACCATACAATTAGGTACTGGAGTGGTCAAGGGGGGGGGGGGGGGGGGTGGTAATTGGGGGAATTCCAGCAATAACAAATTTACAAATTTATATATTTTATTGTAAATTATGGCGAGCCACAAAGTTAATGCTTATTACGAACATGAAAAAAGAATCTTTTCATTTTTTGAAACATTTCCATGAAATTTTCGTTGAAATTTCTTCTGACGGAGGTGAATGTCGATTTGAAGGAAATTCATACTTGAAATTTTCCGAAACAACTGGCCCTTATCAGCAAGCTAAAAGTCAGTTTTTCGAGGGTTATGTCTCAATCTTGTAAGGTTTTTATGTTTCTAAAAATTCTAATTTTAGTATGAACAAAGGAAATGTAATAATTTGTTTAATTTTAGAACAGAAACCTGGCATCAAACTTAAAAAATGTACAAAAAAAGGCGCATTTGTCCACCAGCTACTAAACTCGCTTTCATACATCAGGATTCGCATCAGCGTTTCCTTTCTTCACATAACATGAACGTAAAAATGTCAAACACCTTACATTATATACAGTAGTTAGTACTCTAATCTATGTAGTTATACTTCAACGATTCATTTACATGCGAGTTACAAACGCGATAACAAAGTTCTATTTTCGTAACTCGATACAAAGCGAACCCTTTACCGACCAAGCAATAATTTATACTAAACGAAGTTATCGCTCGATTATTACACAGTTGATTCCATTTTGGTAAATTATCGTTTTTTTATAAAATGTGTAGTTTTGATAGCAGTTTCAATGTTGCCAAAAACGAAAACTGATATGAAACTTCTTTTTTCTTCTTCCTTATTTGTTTTTGGGGTGGAATGCGGTGCTGCGCTACCTCCTTCTTTGGTAAAATATGTGGCTAAAGAAGGAGGTAGCGCAACACGGCATAAAACCCCAAAAATAAAAAAACGAAAATACTTTTG
Source organism: Limnephilus auricula (assembly GCA_951813805.1). Taxonomy (NCBI): domain Eukaryota; kingdom Metazoa; phylum Arthropoda; class Insecta; order Trichoptera; family Limnephilidae; genus Limnephilus; species Limnephilus auricula. The sequence goes on from OX638408.1 coordinate 22,522,070, forward strand.
GCGGTGAAAATTAAAATGACGAATGTTTTTCGGCCAAGAAGTTTGTAACCCACTAAAGATTTGTGATATAAAATAATTATTAATTCAAAACTTTTAAATTTAGGAAAATCACGGAAATAGTTACGCTCTTTTATGATCGGTGAATTAAATCAAAGGTTTGCCGATCCCAATTCTTGATCTTAAAAAATAGTGCTGTCGTCACAACTTAAAGAAAAGTTAAAGTGGATATATCGTAAGATGATGGATTTGGAGAGTGTTTTGAGTGGGAGGGCGGTTCTCGAGGAGTTTGGCAGATTCAAGAATTGGCTCCAGCACGACCCCGATGGGACTCCGGAACAATTTTACGGTGATGACATCGTCACGAAGGTGAGATTTAACGGCATAACTTTTTTCTACCCAAATATGTATTACATGGTAGTAGTTTTATGGTGTTTGTTCTTTATATTTTCAGACTTTTTATAATTTTCATAGTATGAGGAGTAGTAATTTTTATATTATCCCTTAGGTGTTCGTGTGTTACATGGTGTGTGACCTTTAAGATTATTATTCAGGATGTTAAAGGACATACTTGGCTACTTACTGAAGCTATTCAAAAGTACTGAATCCTCTACTAGACCGTGCATCCATCCCACTAGATCGAACAAAAATGATATAAAAAACATTCCAAGTTATAAAACCACATTTGGACAAAGAAACTACACTTACTTGCCAACAAAACTCCACAACATCCTTCCACAAGACATAAAACTATTTTTAAAATTTAATGAGTACAAATCAAGAATAAAAATATAGCTGAAAGAGGTCAAAGAAAAAATCCCAATTAAGACACTAAAAACTACATAGAAGACAAATAAACTATAATTAAATAACTTTAGTCCGTCTCAACACAGAACCCCTAGTGAGGAGGACTAAGAAATACAATATCTGCACTTAAATTCACCATTATATTTTGTGTGTACAATTATTTTATATAAATTAAACAACAGTGATTCCTGCAATTAATTTGGAGTGAAAATTTTAAATGAAATTTTTGATAATTTCCGTAATAGCGTTTTTGCAATATTTCGCTGGTGTAGCATAACCGATAAATTATGCCTAAAAAGCAAGCAAATTCTAGGAATTAATGCCTTTTGATTCAGTTGTAAAATGGTAATAATTGGAAAGATTTAACAAACTAAAAAATCTAATAAATCTGCCCCAGTTCTCAGTGCTAAATGAGTGTTAAAAAAATTCGACAACAATTGTGATAAAAGATCTGACAATTTTTGTTTGCTACGTGAGTTTTCAAGAATAAAGGTGGAAAACCAAAAGTATATTCTATACTATAGATACTGAGTGTGTTCGTGCTTTAGGGAGTATCAGGCCCTTAAGTATAGAAAAACCTCCCACACGAACTGATAAAAATACAGAATTGAGAAAGAAAATCAAAGCTCACCTCTCCAGAGAGTCAAATCTATAATTTTATTAAAAATTTAAAAGCTTTTCCCAGATCATCCGCAGTAGGTACCTAAATTCTATGATATAATATTTTCGTTTTGCACTACCGCGGAAATTTTTATCTTCTTTGTATCTTTATTTGTTTCATTCTTGTCTATTTATGCCTTAAATCTGAAACTTTTCCTAGCACGCGACCATCTGTGAATATGAAAATACAATTTTTCGGCATTTCATAAAATCTCGTTGAATCCAAGTAAAAAGCTGTACTATTTTAGATATATTTTACTGAACAGAAATGCCATCAGAACAGAATTGCAAACCTAATTTTCATAGCAAGGCTAGGCCGTTAGTACCTACCCGAATTCACCTACAATATGCACCAGTGAGTTAATTCTCATTCCACTGCTATACAAAAAGTCATTAACTTTTACATCCCTCGACATATGTAAATGTTTTAAAGTAATGGAATTAATCTTCATGTACTTTTGTTTTGTTTTATTCTCTTTTCGGCTTAACTTCTCATTAAGTTCGCTTCATCCAATATCCTTTTAATTTCTCTATTTTTTAAATGTTTAACTCTTTTTGTACATTATACTTTTCAACATTGTACGTTTCTACATTGTACGTTTCTACATTGTACGTTTCTACATTGTACGTTTCTACATTGTACGTTTCTAGATTGTACGTTTCTACATTGTACCTTTCTACATTGTACGTTTCTACTTTGTTCCTTTCTACATTGTAATTTTCTACATTGTACTTTTCTACATTGTACTTTTCTACATTGTACGTTTGCCCCGGGAACCATTTATTGGTTAACCAACATCTCTGCCATAGGCCACTTAGCAGGGGTGCCCGTATTAAAGGGGTGAGGTTTGTCTAGGTTTTGGCGGTGGATGACCCGGGCACAGTGAACCCAGATTCCTACCCACCCCTCATACCCTTTTCCTTCCTTTCCTTAAAAATACCATCCAAACACCAAATATAACTCAGGGTCTCCTGTGTGGAGCTAAGGTAAATAAACTATGTTGATGGCTCATCAAACATTTATCCAAGCCTTGGTCTTCACCACGACTTGTTCAAGATACCACACAACAGAACGAAGCTCTAGCACAACATAGTAATGACAAAAGGAATGGTGCTGTTGGAAATTTCTAAAACGTACACATATATTCAACCTCTTTTAAAATTATTTAAAGCGTCATTGATATAATATTTCAAACATTACGTTTCAGAAACTTTCCAAATAGGTATAATAATAATTATTTAAGCTAGACAAAATATCGTTGTTTTAACAAGACAGTATATTAATGCACCTCCCTAAATAACCACGGCATTCCTTTTCCCTAGACCCTATACTAAATCCTTGTGGAACACCGTTCATTGTATTCTCGGCTAAATTCTGTCACTGCCGTATAAACAACAACCCACCTTCTATTCTCCATTGTACTTCGTCCCTTGTATTCTTGAGACTCTCCATTAAGATTCTCCCTTCCTAATATACAACTAAATGGGTAGGCGTACTTCTGGAATCTTAAATGGAATACAGTGCGAACCCATTTATATTTGAGGGATACTAAAGCAAAACTGCCACAATCCACACTATGTTCGTTTTTACCTTATAATTGATTATTAATCTACATATTTAAAATAACTAAAGCTTGAAATTTAAAAAAATGAATGCGTCTAATCTTTACGCGCGGTTGAAGTAATACTTCTTTGATTAATAGCTAAATAAAACCATACATTTTTTAGGCGGCGGAAAATGGTTAGATTGCTGGCTTTTTCGTTTATAATTATTTATAGACGAAGGGGTAAAATTTTTCTGCGATTCAGCCATTTGAATTCTAAACAACACTATTTTTATTGTCACACTACTGCCACCTTTTACTTCAATAGCTACAATACACAAGAATCTGGGAGAAAAAAGGGTTAATATTCATCGTAAAAAATAAAACAAATCAAAAGGGTTCAACTAAAATCTTCTAAATAATCAATAAAACATTACAAAAACCTATTGAACTTACTTAACACGTGTAAAAAAGAATAAACGTGTGACGTCTGATGTTTAAGTTTGCTTTGACGTTTTGTTATTCGTTGCTAGGCTTCGCACTCATTGTTGCCACACCTACGATGTTAATTTGATGAAATATAAATAGAACGTCTTTTCCGTTTTAAAATGTTACTTCCGTCCAAAAAAGATTTGAGTAATGTCATAAATAAAACCCGTTGAAATGCCCCTGAAGAAATCTTACTTCAAAAAAATATCGTTTTTTAAATGCTGACCATATACTTTTTTGCTTGTATGCCCTTCATCTATGGATTTTTATGGCAGAAGTATTTTCGTTATTTATTTTTGGGGTGTTATTCCGTGTTGCGCATTATTTATCCAACGTTTCGGACGGTCAATGTATTGGCTAAAAAAATGAGGCAGCGCGTCACGACGTAGCACCCCAAATATAAATTACGAATATACTTTTGACCGTGAAATTCTAACATCTACTACGTTATAGTTCAATGTCGCTTAACATAACCGAGTCAGATAATACACTTAGTAAACTGCATCGAAATACATTTTAAACTCGGCAAATCAATGTACCATCTAATAGCTATATATAGAACGCACGGCTCGAGTATTATTCCTTTTATTAATGACCTCAAATACATATTATCGAAATTCAAAAATAAACTTTGCTTTATTGTAGGTGATTTTAATTTAAACATTAATGAAAAAATAGAAAACAATAACAAAAATGAATACATCAATTGTATGACTGAACAAAATTTCATATCTTGCATAAATAAAAATACTCGAGAAATAAAAAAACATACTCCAACTTGTTTAGATCATATCTGGACAAACGTAAATATTAAAGACCTTCATAAATTAAAATCAATTGTTTGGAAAACCGACATAACCGATCATCATTCATGCTTACTTCTGTATAATAACAATATTAAACATAAAAAACATATTATAATAAATAAAAAATCCACCATAAATATGGCCATTCTCTCTGAAAAGTTAAAAAAGGAGAATTGGAGCAATGTCTTAAACAGTGACGATACCGAAATATGCTCGACTAACTTCGAAAATTTACTATCAGAACACTTTAAAAATTCAACAACTGAAATAACAACTCACATAAAATCAAAATTACGATGTTTAAAACCTTGGATTACCCAAGGTCTTATAATATCTATCAGAAACAAAGAAAAACTTTACAAAACAACTTTAAAAAATCCCCAAAATGAAAAAGCCTATATTTTCTACAAAAAATATAAAAATAAATTAACAACCTATATTAAAAAAAGTAAAGAAGACTATTTTAAAAATAAAATATTATCTTCTGAAAATAACCATAAACAAATGTGGAAAACAGTTAATTTAGCCTTAGGCAATACAAAAAAAACACAAAACATAAAATACATTGAGCAGGATAACAAAATTATAGACGCCAATATACAGCCTAAACAATGCGCAAACGTATTTAATTCCTTTTTTGCTAATGTTGGAAAAAATCTTGCGAAAAGTATACAAAAACTTTCAAACCCTGAAAACCATATAAATGAAAACTTACAGGAAAGTAATATACTCTCAACGTTTGAAAAAACAACAGAATGTGAAATCATAAAAATAATAGATAATATGAAAGGAGGTTCTTCTCCCGGATTTGATTCTATTACGGCAGACTTGTTAAAATCTATGAAACATTATTTAATAAAACCCATCACTCATTTAATAAACTTAAGTTTAACAAATGGAATATTTCCAATGAACTATAAGAATACAATAATCTCACCTATTTACAAATCTGGAGATCCACATCTAGTAACAAATTATCGCCCAATTTGTCTAATTTCTAATATAGGAAAAATCTTAGAAAAAATAGTAAAAAAACAATTGGTAAATTTCCTAGATAATAATAAAATACTTCACAAAAATCAGTTTGGTTTTATAAAATCACTTAGCACACAAGACGCTATTTCCAGTGTAACTTCATATATTTACGAATCATTAGATAATGGTAAAAAATGTGCAGGTATATTTATTGATCTTAGAAAAGCCTTCGATAGCATATCCCATAAGATTCTAATGAAAAAATTAAATAATATTGGTATAAAATACAACGCAATTAAATGGATTTCAAGCTACCTAAAAAATCGACAACAAGTAGTAAAAATAAATCAGATTAATAGCGATAAAGACACATCAGACTTTGGAATTCCGCAAGGTACAGTGCTCGGACCAATTCTTTTTACCATATATGTTAACGACATTTTTTTTCAACCCCTACACGGCCAAATTACTTCGTATGCCGACGATACGGTACTAATAATAAGCGAAAAAACTTGGGAAAATGTAATATTAAAAGCCACTGAAGACATAAATACTCTTAAGAATTTCTTCGACATTAATTTACTATCACTAAATACTGATAAAACATATGTAATTCCATTTGCAATACAGACAAATGATACCCCTAAAAACTTTAACATTATCATTCATGACAACTCTAAAACGCACAATAAAAATTACTGTTTACAAAACTGCTCAATATTAAGAACCACAAACACAATCAAATATTTAGGAGTAATTATCGACAAAAATTTAAAATGGAAAGAACAAATATGTGAAGTTGTAAAAAAAATTAGAAAATTTATATATGTATTTTTAAGAATCAGAAATTTTCTATCGATAAAAAATCTATATTTAATCTACTATGCCTTAGTTCAATCCACTTTACAATACGCCATTATAAGTTGGGGATCCGCATATAAATCTAACCTTCTTCCAATAGAAATTGTACAAAGAACAATAATTAAAATTATATTAAAAAAACCTTTGGACTACCCAACGGAACGATTGTTTGACGAATTTCAAGTACCTACATTTAAAGATTTATATATTAAAAATTCATTAATTCAAATTATAAAAGAAAAACACAAATATCAATTTTTAACCGAAAACCGAACTCGTCTTAAATATATTTTTTTATGCCCAAAATTAAATACCACATTTGCACAACACCATTATACTTACCAGGGAAGAACCTATTTCAATCAACTACCGGAAGAAATCAGAAGCATTAATGATAAAATTCAAATGTTGCACTCTATCAAGAAACATTTTAAAGACAATCTTAAAAAAAAAAAAAAAACCTAAATTAAATTAATTCTTGCAAATATCTTTTATTCTCCATAACATTCTCTCTTTTTTCAAAATACACACATCACAAATATATATATTTATTACATATAAAAAAATATATATATATTTATTATTTTTAATTAATATTTTCTATTAAATATAAATTCAACTTTATAACAAAAAAAAAATAAATTATTGTATATCTTTATTATTTTCCATCATAACATGTACCAACTATAGCACGCATATACATATATGCGCATAGCATGTAAAATTAAATATCTAAGTAATAATTAATAACATCACCTATGTACACTCCTCTTCCATACACAAGCAAATGCTTTAAATGGAAGAGTAGTAATTTAATATAAATGTTAAATAAAATATATTTATAATGTTATAATTAAAATTTTCACAAATAAATAAAAAAAAAAAAAAAAAAAAAGTACCTTGTTCCTCCAATGGCACGAATTTGTGAAGAAAAAAACCATTAATTTCTCATTTGTTCGTTCAGTTCTCCATATTTAATTCCGATAAAATACGCCGATGTTCATTTTTCTGTATTGTTGTGGGTTTTTCTTACAAACGTACCCAACACAGTAACTACTACCCGAAGCAGTCAATTTTGATGGCCTTTTTGACGTGGGTTTTATAGTAAGAATAAATTTCCCTGTATTATTATTTTTAACGAGTTTTTATAAGCTTTCATCGTACCGTAGTATTCGACGTCATGTTTTTTATCTGTAATAATGTGTGCTAGCAAATTATGCGTGAGGGGAGCACTGTTGACATATTACGATTAGCTTCATAGTTAAGGGGGGGATATCAAAACTCGGCTTCACTGCAGTTAGGTATTTTTGGTACTTGTACGGCCCCGCTAGCGAACCACAATTTTTGCCGTCTATGGGGCAGACTCGGGTAAGATTGACACCGAATTGGTAAACCATTTAGCATTTTGATAAGCATATACGAAATAAAAAATACACTTGCTCTATAAAATTTAAATTTGTTTACTAGATAATGGATACAGCTAGACAGACATATTAGCAATGGAATGGATAGATAGAAACATCTTTTACGCCCTGAACCTTTTTTGACGTCTCCGTTTTTTACTCAATGAGACTTTGAATCTAATCGTGTTTTGACGTAGATTGTATGGTTTATAAAATGGTAATAACTGTATTTATAATATTACCGGAAAATAATGGGTGTGAATAAAGGGAGATCATAAAATAAAGTTGGGACAAATATTTTTAAGTACGTGCAATAGAAATGACAAAAGGTGGTTTTGTTTTTGAAAGTTTATTTCGACAAATTTTTTCGTACTCAAGAAAGAATATATTTCAAAATATTAGCTCAGATAAACAAAAAGTAGAATGACGCACATAAACGAAAAATCACAAAATTTAATACAAATTGATATAAAATCAACTAAATGTAAACTTGGTATGCAAATATTCAGCATAATATCCTACAAAAATTGCCAAGACTTGTGGATTTTAGAATGATATTAATTTTATCTTTAGTACTTGTGTTAAACAGTGTCAGTCGTACGGAATTTTTAAACCTCTCAACATTAATAGTAGAATCTTTTTTTTTTTTTATATATAACTTCGCACAGGAGGCCCGGAGAAAAATTGTCTTTAAGAGCCCCATATTGTATGAAGGAGGAAACACAGAGGCCGGCAAATCGTTTCACAGCTGAGCTGTTGAACTCAAGAACGAGTGGTAGAAGCGACCCGTTCTCATGTGAGAAATTTCGACCGTGTATATATGTTGGGCGCGCATTTGGCGTGTTTCCCGGCTTTGCACCGGTGCTGAAGGGATCAATGACGCTAGTTCCTCTCTGAAGCATCTTCCATGTCTGAAATAACGGTAGAACAAGGATTCCATCGCGGTAGACGACCCTGAATAATTCTTGAAGCACGTGTGCTCCTGAGGCTGTTCCTTCTTATTGGCAGCTCGTGTACAAATTACCCAAAATTTATTTGACTCTCTCGACTCATCGCCTTGCCCCGCTGTGGGAGAGATGGATTCATACATCCGCCACTCCTTTTTTTATATGAATACCTTACAAAAGTCCCACCTGCTCCCCTCTGGAGTCAGTGAGACTATGGCATCCCCAATTGGGGTATGTTGTGTGGCTGAAGGTGAATGGGGATGAGAAGGAAATATTGTAATTATTTCTACAAATCTCATGACGTCAGAGCTCACCACTATATGTATATAGAATCCTTCGCGGGCGTGTGCACAACAAATCACCTATTGTTTCAGTGCAATCGAATGAATGGTATAGGAATTTTTTTATAACGCCAGAGCTCAGCACTACATATAGAAACCATTACAGGTATGTGCACAACAAATCACCAAAGTTTCTTTGCAATCGGAGTAATGCTTTAGGTACCGTATAAGGAATTACGAAGGTGTGCATTTAACAACTTACAAAAGTTTCATCGCAATCGGATAAATAGTACAGGAAATAAATTCATAATGCTAGAGCTCACTTGCACTATAATATATATAGAAAATTTCAAAGGCATGTACACGTAGGTACACGAAAAATCCGCCAAAGTTTCATCGCACTCAGATGAATGCTTTAGGTACCGAATAAGGGACAAACAAAGAAACATTAATTTTTTATGTATTTTTTTTACAAATTTCATGACGCCAGAGCTCACTATTATTTATAGAAACATTGGCGGGTGTGCACATAACAACTCACCAGAGTTTCATCACAATCGGATAAATGGTATAGGAAATAATTTCATGACGCTAGATAGTAAATAATTTCATACACGACAAATCGCTATCGGATAACTGCTTTAGGTTCCGCACGAGGAACAAACAAAGAAACATTCATTTTTATACGATAAAATAATTAATTATTTAATTTATACATTGCTTGTATAACACCTATTTCCCCCATTCATTGCTTGACGGAACTGCAATGCGAGCGCGCGACCTCTCCCCTCAAATGTCCACTCATTACTGAATAAATTTCCAAAATGTTACCGTAAAACCTGCGCCTTAACCTATATGAAAAGCCCGGAAAAGATTAAACTGAAATCATTTGAACAAGAATTGACGACCGTCCGTGGTTGAGTGGTAAGATACTTGACTCCCAATCGGAAGGTCGCGGGTTCGAACCCGGCGTGTGCAAATAAATTTTATTTGATTAATTTGTGTTATTTTACAATTAATTAATAAAAATAATACATACTATATTTGCGGCACAATCCAGAGTGGAAGATACTCTCAGTATCGCCCTGGTGTAAGACCACCATTCAGAATTGAAACGTTGCTTAATAATGGCTTTAACCGTGTTTAGTGACTAGATCTGAATAGCCAGGTACTTTCCCACCTTCCTCTTCCCCATCTCCTTCCCTTCCCCACTTACCTTCAGCCTCACAACATACCCCAATTGGGGATGCCATAGTCTCACTGGCTCCAGAAGGGAGCAGTTGGGTCTCTTGTGAGGTTTCTCTATAAAAAAAAATAATTATAAAGCCGAAAACGTGCAGAGGCAAGAGCAAGAGCTCTCTCAAAAAATATAGAGTTTTACTATGCCATCGATAGCTTGCAATTGCATTTCGCAATTTAAGAAAAAAAATAACCTCATGAGCAGTGTGATACAGCCCGTTCGCCTCGCAACGCATTTCACTTTTCGTAACGCTTTCGCCAGCTTACCCCCCAAGTCAAGCGTGCGTAAAGAAGTATTTACTTCAATAATTTCCCTCAGGGTGTATTTTTTGTTTTTGTTTTTTTTTTTTGTTATGTTTATTTAGATGTATGCACATTTTTTTCATACATCTAGTAAGAAAATACGATAATACAATTTAATAAATACAGTTTAAGAAATACAAATTAAAAAATACAATTTAAGAGATTAATTTAAGAAATACAGTTAACTACAATTTAAGAAATACAGTATAATATTTGTAATCTAATCAAAGATTGTTTTTAACATATATAGCACATGTCCTTCGAAAAGTGCTAAGATTTGAGGCTTCCTTAACGGCATTCGGTAGGTTATCATACAGTTTTTGTCCTTTATAAAACACGCTATTTTGAGCGCACGAAAGCTTAGTTTTGGGAAGCTTAAAATCTCTGCATCTTCTCGTAGGATACTTATGAACATTTTCGTGATACATAATATTACTATTCAGATAACTTGGCAGCATATTATTTTTGAGTTTGTACAACATTGTTAAGGTATTATATATTATATGTTGTTTGGTTGTCATCATATTTAAATTTTGTAACATAATGTCGTCTTTGGGGATAATAATCTATTTAATATGAGGTTTAGAGGGAAACGAGTAAGAGGGGTAGGTAGGAATCTGAGGTCAATTTGTAAAGGAGTGACGAACGAATGGCGAATCCATCCCTACCACTGCAGTGCAAGTCGTTGGGTCGAGAGAGTCCAGCATGAGAGGTCAAAAGGTCTCCCATAACCAGTGTTTCCAGATCCGGCCCGCCACGCAGTAGGTGGGCAAACGTATCCACCGCCAAGACCTAGATAAAAATCGCCCCGGGTACTGTTTTTTAATTGACAAAACTATTTGTTAATATTCATATTGCTTGTGTATTTGCGCGAACAATAAAATTTACTTAATATTTCAAAGCATAACTTGTAAAAAGCGTTTATAAGTAAAAAAAATACTACACGCGCACCATCTACGAAAGCGTAGAATATGAATTATTTTGTCATTCGCCTTAGCACAGATTCCTGGCACATGTTCCCTTGATATAAAAATCAGATCCTTGCGTATACTCGCGCGCTGGTAGATCGATGTTAACTTCTCCCCTTTCCCTTGAACGACGCGTGCAACAGAAATAGAGGTTACAACGGAGCTTTCAGCGGCGGAACAGTGCCAAATCGATCGGCGATATGTAGCAAGTTTCCTTGCGGAAATGGGTCGAAGGTCGAGCAGGGGGTAGTTAGGGGTAGATGTTTGAATACAGAATAGAATATTTCACCCCCTTGTACAAGTATGTAGTGGGATGCGCTTTGCATCGAGAATGCAATCACATTTTCTCATGGGTGGACCTTGCGATAGAAATCTAAAGGATGTTGCATTATTCATGAGGGTTTACTTGCATTTGTGTACGTTTATACAAGGATCCTGATTAAATATTTTGTCATTAAGTTTGGATATCGAAATGGAATGCATGATTTTTTTTGTTAGTGTTTTAATCGATTTTTGGTCAGTATATTTAAAACGTAGCTTTTTTTTCTTTAAATGTGAACACCACTTAAAGATTCTCAACTGACAGAAAACAGTACGGCTGCGTCATCTTCGTCCATCGGCGGCATTAAGAGGGATCGAAATGACAATCTACTCTCTTTCAACGGAAGCAATCTTCCTAACAAGCATTCCATGCTTGGTGTAACTCTAACCAGCTAAGGCACGGGGACTCCATCGAAGCCAGAGTCAAGTTAGCCTCTCCGAAGCTAAGCGTACCATAAATAAGTAGAGCCCAATGGCCGAGTTGGTTAAGGCACTGTCCCGATAAGACAGATGTCATGGGTTCGATTCCCAGTTGCGACCGTTACCTTTTTATTTTGCTGTGTCTTGTTCGGTTTCATGTTTCGTTTACATTTATTAATGTTGTCTTTTTCAATAAAGAAATAATGATATTCAAGTTTTTTGGATATAAATCATTTTATCAAATTGCTTAAATTATTTACTTTCACGAAATTAAAAATATCATTTCTTCAAACTTCGGAAAATCACTTTGTGGCGTGTCATTTTGAATTAAATTAAACAAATAACTTTGTATTAAATCACTATTATATAATCACAATTACCTACATGTTTCGAAACCGATGGTTTCTTCGTTTTTTCAGTCATAACTACCCTGACATTTATATTTAGATAAGACATAGATATTTCTCATAGATATTTAGATAAGACATAGATATTTCTCATTTTGGCGTCGATATTCCAACGACAAGGTTGGCATGTGTTGACGGAGTTAAAACAAAAAGATTTCACGAAGAAAGATATTATTTGGAAAATGAAACTAAAAGAAAATGTGTGTGGTTTGACAGAGAAGTTATGTGGAATTTAATGGAGATATCAACGAACTACTCAAATTATTAGCTTTGATACTTTATGTGTTTTCAGCGTTACCTGAAGCAATTTTAACCCAAAATAAACTGGTGGTTTTATTGATGGTATTGCGTATTATCGGTAATATTTTCCTAGAGCCCTTATTGTATGTGCGCTGTATGCCAAAATGATATTTTTAATTAAATTAAACAAATAACTTTATATTAAACCACTATTATATAATCACAATTACCTACATGTTTCGAAACCGATGGTTTCTTCGTTTTTTAAGTCATTACTACCCTGACGAAGAAACCATCGGTTTCGAAACATGTAGGTAATTGTGATTATATAATAGTGGTTTAATACAAAGTTATTTGTTTAATTTAATTAAAAATATCATTTTGGCATACAGCGCACATACAATAAGGGCTCTAGGAAAATATTACCGATAATACGCAATACCATCAATAAAACCACCAGTTTATTTTGGGTTAAAATTGCTTCAGGTAACGCTGAAAACACATAAAGTATCAAAGCTAATAATCTTGAGTAGTTCCTTGATATCTCCATTAAATTCCACATAACTTCTCTGTCAAACCACACATTTTCTTTTAGTTTCATTTTCCAAATAATATCTTTCTTCGTGAAATCTTTTTGTTTTAACTCCGTCAACACACGCCAACCTGTCGTTGTAATATCGACGCCAAACTGAGAAATATTTCTTATAAAATAAGGTAAAAATCGAATATCACGATGCCTAAATTTATTCAGACATTTTTTTGCCTCTGGGAACCAAACTCCCCCGTTATGATTTATAAGTCACCCCTTTCTGAAGATTCGTTTTTGTGAATTTAACTGAGACGATTTATTGAAAAACTTTCTAAACAAAATTTCTCCCAAAATTCATCTTTAAGAAATTAGTTGAGACCTAAGAGTATGGATATTAGAGAGACGGCATGTGAAGTGTGCCCGTGCGCTCCAAGTGTGCCTTTTCGAGAATTCTACCCACATGGCTGACATTGGCTGTCACCATGTAAAATGGGCTGCTGTTGGAACGTATTAAACGTCCAAAAACCGGCAGCCAATGTAAGCCGTTTGGGTAAATTTCTCGAAAAGGCACACTTGGAGCGCGCGGGCACACTTCACATGCCGTCTCTCTAATATCCATACTCTTAGGTTGAGAGTTATCTTATGCATGGATGTCTATGTATGTAGGTACATACCAGAATACAATAACCGGTCTAGGTATAAAATAATAAATATTCGTGGATAAATACAAAGGACGGGTTGTTTCAAAGAATTTTAACAATTCATCAAATTTACGTTCTGTGTAAGTTCTGTTATGATATCATTATACGCCAGTTGCTTCACAAAAATGAAATAATAACAGAACTTTAAAATTAATTAACTTCGAAATTTGAGGAATTGTTTAAATTCTTTGAAGCAACCTGTCTTTTGGATAGGTTGTTTTGAAATTGAACAATTCTTCAAATTTTTGACGTTAATTTTTCTCGTTGTCTGATTATTTCAGTTTTATGAAGCAACTGGCCTATAATGATATAATAACAGAATATGAATGGAATTTACACAGAACGTCAAAATTAAACTAAAAAATTGATATATTGTTTTTTTTTAAACAACCCTTGTTAGTTATATTTGAAAAATGTAGTGTGTACGAATGTATTACCTGAGAATACCGGAAATTAGTCCTTTTTAAATCAAATTCTAGATGTATTAACTCTTTTTTACAAAAAAACATAAATTGATTTTGAAAGATCTGGTAAACACATATCTTAAATTTTGAAAAACTAAGTTTATTTTTAATTTACTAAGGTTATACCGTTTGTCGTTGGCAGATTTGTATTTTCAAACGATAGATTCTATTAAACAACACAAATTTCAAATCATATAATAATACAACAAAATAAATCAATACATAATCTAGTAAACACATTATTCAGAATTTAAATTTTAGTTAAATTAAAATCAAAAACACATCAACGTCTTCCACCATAGGGCTCTTAGAAAATGATTAATATTCCTTACTAAACGTGAAAATAGGCTTTCTCTCTTCAAACATTGTAGGCACTAATCTGTCTCTGCATAAATTAATCAAAAATTCCTTTCAAGTCGATACTCAATAGCTACTGATTAATTCAGAGGAAACACGTAGCTTTTTAAAAATAGAACCAAAGGGAAAGAAAAATAACGAAGGAAAAAATACAGAGTTTCAGGTTTTTTATTGTTTTCCCCAAGGTGTGTTTTCAGGAGATGTGTTTGCCCTTGTATCTTTGAACCTCGTGCAAAACATGCATAAAGCTAGTGTAACCTCTAACCTGGTTCTGAAAAAACTATACGAGATATTCGGATGCTGGAAATTTGTAATGAAGATATTTCCCACCCTCTTACGTGTCATTACGTAAAATAATTTCCCAGAAAATTGCCACTTATATTGGAATTGGTATTTTTGCAAAATTGATTGCTGTGATTATAGTTTTTTGGTTGTAGATTTATTGTTTTAAGAGACTTAACCGACCTGGGACTATGGCATCAAAATCCGTCTCGGATATTGGAAGCGTCCGTCGTGCGTTATCGTTCAGAAAAGTGATTCTGTGTCTTTTGATATTTTGCGATAGCGTAACGCGAGTTTAATAGCCGTATACGACCATATTTTGACAGTTTTTTTCAATGCGGTATTCCGTATCGTACTAACAAGCTTAATACTGCGGTTGTGTTAAGACATCAACTATTAAAAGTGGTTAGGTTAACAGTAGGGATGACGGCGCGTTTACCGCGAATTCCTCGTTAAGAGATGTCAGTATCGGAAAAATTTGAAAATCGAAGTTCATAGCGCACAAAACTCAAAATAATATGACAAACGGATAGTTAGTTATAAACGCCTATTAACGATTTTGATTAATTTAGGTAGTTTTAATAACTAATGTATAGTAATTCGTGTGTTTAAGTATGTTATTAATCCATTTAACACACGACTGGAATTAACAAGCCATAGAAAATCTTAGATTTTTTACCAGACGATGACGGACGTCTTCTGATATTCGATGGATTTTGCCTTTTTCTCTCGAAACGCAAAAGATAACTAAAATGATAATACAGAATCACCTTTCTAGTCATTTCAAGCAACATTTCAATTCTGAGGGAACATTTCAATTCTGAGACAAAATTTCAATTCTGAGACAATATTTCAATTCTAAGACAACATTTCAATTCTGAGAAAATATTTTTATTCTGAGACAACATTTCAATTCTAAGACAACATTTCAATTCTGAGACAACATTTCAATTCTGAGACAACATTGCAATATTGAGGGTATCTACCACTCATAAGTCACATTTATTTTACTCACATAAATTTAATTAATAATAAAACTAACATTTAGACTTTAGACAGCGTAAGCCATGAATAATTGCGACGCTTTCAGCTTTTTTTTATGTCTTTGTTAAAAAAGAAGGTCATTTAAAATAAAAGCTATTTTGGGCTCCTGACAAATTGTGTTTTGTAAGCGTAAAAGCTTCGCAATTTCTCATCGGGTAGTCGGGATTTACAGTGTTTAACTTTAAATTTTACATTTATTCCGGGTTTTTATTTTGTAAGGACGTTAGCACAGTGGGAATAAAGCATGACTGGCATTGTGCATATTACATTATCTCCACTTAGGAGGCCCTGAGGAAAAATGGCAACCGACGAGTTCATCGAAAATCAATTCATCGAAAGCAAATTTATCTACAACGAGAGGTTAGGTTAGGTTGGGTTATGTTAGGTTAGGTTAGGTTACGTTAGGTTAGATTAGGTTAGGTTGAACTCGTTTTCGATGAACTCGCCGTGAATCGGAAAATATGTATCATCTTTGGGGATGCCGTGTGCAGGGTCTGTTTAGGGAATGGAAGAAGAGAAAGTTGGGAATAAAAAGGCATGAGGGGTGGATAGGAATCTGGAGTCAATGTGTCCACGAGTGACGAACGTATGAATTCAACCCTTCCACTGTTGATTATTTAAAAATGAAAATAACCTTCCACTGTTGAGGGTCCGGCTGGAGCGGTCAGTCAAATTAAAATTAAAATAAAATAAAACTCCATCTCCATTCAACTTTAACATAGGAGACTTTTTTGGCTTGACTTCATTTAACAATGTATATATTTATCTTTATATTTTATGTATAAGCTGTCTGTCTCTTACCAATAAATAAATAAATAAAAAACATTTTTAAACAATTTCCTTGTGTAAAAATACCTGAATGTTTATTATTATTTTTTTGCAATCTATTGTTTATTACTAAATTGTAAACATTATGTACCCAATCTAAAAGCTTCATTGGCCTATAAAACAGTAAATAAATAAACACATTCTGAAACAAACAATATTTAAATAAAACCTAGTTCGCCTCAGCACCTATTGTAGAGGACTAAGAAAAACATAATTACGCTACACGAACAAAAATTTCAAATCAAAATCACACGATTTTGCATTATTTTGAACACATGGATTGTTTGATTTGAGCCCATATACAAATTTATTGATCTACAGTACCCATAGATTGATGAATCACGGTTGAAGGTTGATTAAGTACATACATTGATAGAGCACGTAGAATGACAGATGCCACACAAAACGACAATCAATTCCAATACAATACAATCGTTGATGTCAGGAATATTTTGGCGGAGATGAAATTGAAATGTATTGATTCACAGTAGTTCCACCTACCTGCCCCAACTCAACTACGGAACAATATCCAGAACACGCCCGGTTAATTCGGTTGTATCCATTCAGAATACAGATACCTACTCTTGGAATCATAATTAGGAAACTTATAAATCCGGAGCATAGAAGTTTTTTCTTTTGTGTATAAGGCAATTCACTCTAAGAAGAGTGCTATGTAAGGCTCGGCGTAGATCTCTGGAAGTGAAGGCAAACCTACATAAATCAATTGATATATTATCGTATAAATTACGAGGAACGGGTGCGCGGCCCTTTTCATACAAAATTAAAATTTGGATTGAAGGCCAAAATACTCAACCACACAGAAAATTAATATTTTAAAGGTATAACAAATATCTAGTTTGGTTATAGGTAGGTATGTCACTTTAACCACTCGGGCGCTTTTTGCCATAATATGGCACTATTTCCACAACCACGGATTGCTTTGTTGCCAAAATGTGGCTTTTTTTAAAAATTAAAGCGACTATATAATATATTGTACATTCAAAATAACAAAATAGATATTCCTTAGATTCTTTAAAATGCCTTAAAGTTAGCGATGTAAATATATTTTTTTATAAATCCTACGAATATGTGATAATAGACAAAAGATAGGTGAATTTATTGGTTATATAGTTTGGTTATATAGTATAGGTTATATAGTATAGGTTATATAGTATGGTTATAATCAGTTTGTATGTCTCCATATTCGAATTCGGAGTATGATTTTTTTATTGTGGGCGGAAAAATTTCCTTTATCTATCCGAGGGAAAAAAATTTAAGTGCTCTGTCGCTCCAGCGGTTATTTATTTGTGTTTTAATTTATGATATAAAATATTTTTTTTTTGTGATTTTGGAGGCAATTTTTGGCATTGTTGTGAGTTAACTGCAATTATTTAAAAAAAATAGTATTTTTTTACCTAATGTGCTAATATAACCGGATAAAACATAGAATAAAATTTCGATGAATTTTTTTTTGTAGAAATTTTAATTCACAATTAAAACGTTGCTTGAAATGGCTTTTAAAAAAAATCAGACCAGATCTAAATAGCCAGGTACTTTCTCTTGCCCATCTCCTTCCCATCCCTACTACCTTTAGCCTCACAATATACCCCATTTGGAGATGCCATATCCTTTAAGCGTGACAGATTATTTAAAAATGAAAATATCCGGAAGGTATCCGATAAATACAGGAATTTTATCTCTTTTTTTCGATTAAGGCATCTGTCAGTTGTCAGCATCCACCTTTTTTCGCATTTATCCAAAGTTAGAAAAACAGCGAAAGGGTAAAACGTAAAAAGGTTATACGTTAGTTGTGGTTGAATTAAAGTTTTTTATCCTTGTTAAGGTAAAGGCAAAATCCTTATCAACATCAGGGGTAGAAGGTGTAGTCGGTATATCTCACCTGTTGTGTTTTATATATAACAATATAACTAATGCAGACCCGTGAAAAATCACGGGATATTATAATTGTAGGATATTTTTTTTTTTTTTTTTTTATTCCAGAAAAAAAGAAAATAACATTTTCACTTACTTAACTAGAATTTGCATAACATTATATTATCATACAACATATTATCATACAATATATTACAATACTATTCATTCACTTTCAATGTTATTCATTTTCACTACATTGTTTTTTGTAAATAAAAATGAATAATTTTTTTTTAAATTTACTGACACTTTTTTCGTTTTTAATATCAACTGGAAGGCAATTATATAAATTGCCCCCCTCATAACTGATAGATTGCTTACCGTAGTTAGTATGAATAGTGTTTAAATGTATGTTATCGTGTTGTCGTGTAAAATGTTTGTGTACTTGGGACGTTTTAATGAATTCTGTGTTTGTATGAATGAGTTTATTATTTATTTTGTATATAAGGAGACATATATTGTATTCGTATAGTTTTCTTAATGTTAACAGTTTGGTTTCCAAATATAGTTTTTTTGTGAATGTTTTGGATTCGTAGTGAAATAGTTTTTTGATTAGTTTATTTTGAATTATCTGTAATTCATTAATGTATGTTTCATACGCATTTCCCCAGATTTCAATTAAGTAATTTAAATGTGTACGAGACTATAATATAAACTTTTTTTTAAATTAATTGGTAATAGATAAGATAATCGGCTAAAAACGTTGATTAAGGGTGTGATTTTATTTTTAACATCTTGGATATGGTTTTTAAAAGTTAGATGCTTATCGATGCACAGCCTAAGATATTTTTCCTTTATCAGGATTTGCAAATCATCCTTTTCAATTTTTAAGGGTACGTGAGGAGGAATTATCTTACGGGTTGAGCTTAAAACCATGTATCCTGTTTTTTTTATGTTCATTGTAAGGATATTTGATTGGAGCCAACTGCAAATTTTTTCTAGGTCACTTTGTGCATTTTCTAGTAAGATGTTTAGGTCTTTACCCCAGTAGAATATTGCGGTGTCATCCGCATCCAGAAAAATTTCACCATTTATGTCTAATTGCGAAATATCATTGATGTAAATTTGGAACAGTAATGGTCCTAGTATGGATCCTTGCGGAACTCCATAGTTTATTGGAAGATGCTTGCTATTATGATTGTTAATGCTAACGAATTGCTTTCTATTGCTAAGATATGATTTGAATAGATTAAGAGCAGGACCAACTACACCAATTTTCTCAAGTTTCTTGAGAAGTATATCATGGCTTACTGTATCAAAGGCTTTTTGAAGGTCAACTAGTATAGATAATATATAATTTCCTCCATCAATGTCGCTCCGAAGTTTACTGATTAAGTCATTTATTGCCGCAAGTGTGTTCGATTTTTTCCTAAAGCCATATTGTTTTTTATAAAAGAATGATTTTTTTACCAGAAAATTGTTTAATCTTTCGTAAATTTGATAATTGCGTGTTAGTTAAAAAGCATAACCATTGAAAAATCACGAAATCTGACTTGTCAAGATTAATTATTCCTTATGCCTACGTACACAGGCTTCTTGCCAAGCCGCGGCAAGCTTTCACTAGAGTTGGGCGTTTTTGTTCTTTTTAAAAAACGAAAACGAACTGTTCTTTATAAAACGCTAACTGTATTTTCAAACTTTGAGAAAAATGTGGTTTTTTTGAGGCAATTTGTGTGATACAGAAATGCGTTAGTACCGTATGCTGGGTAGAGTAGTCCACACATTTATTTAAAAACATTTCAAATATAGAATTAAAATAATATTTTGGTCAACAAAATTTTATAATGTTATAGGTAGGTACTTTATCTATCTGAATTCTTGTAGATACACTGTTATGGCCTAGTAGAGGTATATAACACCACCTTAACTGATCTAATAAATAAACATGCCCCCTTTTCAACCAAAACCTGTGCCATTCGCAAGTCTGATGCCTGGTTTGATGAAGAATGCCGTGAAAAGAAGAGGACCATGCGTCGTTTTGAGCGGGTTTTTCGTAGTGGAAAACTAACAAGCCAAAGGGAAGCCTGGGTTAATACGCAAACTGAATATAGGGAGACAATTCGGAGAAAGAGATCCGAGTACTGGATAACGAAGATTGATAGTGAAGATTCGGACCCCCAGCGACTCTGGAGCTCGCTTAAAAATGTCATGGGTGAGTCAGAAAACTCAACCGCAACAAAGTTCAGTCCGAAGGATTTCTCCGATTTTTTCGAAGAAAAAATTCAAAACATCCAAGCCACGACAGCGTCTGCGCCTCCACCTGATTTCACCACCTACAATGGCGAACTTCTGATGAAGTTCAGACACACGACATTGGAGGAAGTCACCAAAATTGTGTCTAGTTCTTTAAACAAACAATGTGCATTAGACCCGATTCCAACGTGGCTACTTAAGAAGTGTCTGAAACATGTAGGGCCCTTTCTAGTTTTCCTGTTCAATAAAACTTTTGACTTAGGCGAGGTACCCCAACTACTGAAAAAGGCTCTTGTTTCCCCAATTTTAAAGAAACCCCAATTAGATTCTGTAGATTTAAGTAATTATCGTCCTGTATCGAATCTTCCATTCATCTCAAAAGTCCTGGAAAAAATTGTGATCAGGCAGATAACCGCCCATCTGGACAAAAATGAACTTTTATCAAAGCACCAATCAGCTTACAGGAGATACCATTCTACAGAGACGGGATTACTGCGCGTGTTGTCAGATTTGATGCTTGCAAACGAGTCAGGTAAGTTAGCTTTGCTGTCATTATTAGATTTGAGTGCAGCATTCGATACCATCGACCACAACTTACTGATCGAAAGACTGGAGAAAACTTTTGGACTGGGTGGTGAAATCATTCAGTGGATAAAATCCTACCTCTGTGGCCGAACCCAATCTGTACAAGCGGGTGGTAAAAACTCTCCTTTCGTAACCCTCACTTCTGGAGTCCCCCAGGGTTCAGTGCTGGGACCCCTACTATTTATTTTGTTCATCAACGACGTTGCCAAAATAATAGAATCATTCGGACTTTTTCCCCATTGCTACGCTGACGATCAGCAAATCTTAATGATTTCTATTGTGCACCGAATGAAAAAGACAGATTAAAAGATATTATTGTTAAATGCATCGCTGCCATAACAGGCTGGATGTCTTCGAACAAGCTAAAACTAAATCCATCAAAAACAGAACTTCTCTTGACAGCAACAAAAAAGCGCCAGTCATTACTAGACAAAACTCCTATCATTGCTTCTGGTTGTAACATCATCCCTAAAAATGGTGTCAAACTTCTAGGTGTACATCTAGATGAATATCTCTCACTTAAATCCCAGATTAGCAAAACAGTAAGCGCAGGTTTCTTTCACTTGCGCCAAATCAAATCTATAAGGAGAAATATTCCGACTAATGCCACAAAGATGTTGGTAAACTCCTACGTTATATCACGACTCGACTATTGCAATGGCATATATGCAAATCTCCCTCAAATTCACACTGACAGACTCCAATTAGTTTTCAACGCTGCAGCAAGGCTGATAACCGGCGTTTCCAAATATTCTCACATATCACAACATCTGCGAAACCTTCATTGGCTTAAGTGTTCCGAGAGAATGCAATTCAAACTCTGCTGGATGGTTTTTAAAGCATTACACGACATGGCGCCACCGTACCTGTCGGAACTATGCATTCCAAATGATGTCAATGCCAGGCAAGCAACCCTTCAATCAGCATCTTCAACAGCCATATGTAGACTCTCAGAACCTAAGCGCAATCCAAATACCAATTTCGGAGACCGGGCTTTTGCAGTAGCAGGCCCGACAGCGTGGAATAAACTCCCTTCATATTTGCGAAAGATCCACAGCTCATCTGAGTTCAGAGCAAAACTCAAAACTCATCTTTTCAAATTGTCGTATCCAGAACAATGGCCGTATTTTTTCAGTAGTATTTCATTACTCAGTCCATGGCATTTGCCAGTCCATCGATTTATCTTTCTCCTTTTTAACAATTTACTAAACGTAAACTTCTTTTGTATTTTTTTTCACAACCCACCACTGACAGCACGGGCAGTATTTATAGCAATATGTGTTTTTAAATATTGGTAAGTTTGTTACGTAGTAGTAAATGTATGTAGTTTTTAAGATAGTCGTAAGTCATAACACGAGTAAATACCCACTCGGTCATTTAAATAAGTATAGTTTTAAGTCACTAGTTATAGATAAGTCTTAATGTTATGTCACTAGTTATAAGTTTTAGTTTTAAGTCACAGTTATAACGCAAATGTTGAATGTATAGATTAAGTTGTAAAGCGCCCTTGAGGTGATTTTCTCACAAAAACAGCGCTATATAAATTATCCGAACATTATTATTATTATTATGCTGTCCGAAGCGTTGACCAAAGGAGGTAACGTCACACGGCATAATACCCGAAAAATAAATCACGATAATACTTTTGGTCGTATAAATATAAAATCAAATCTAATAAATTGCTGGTTTTTGGGTTAAGCTGGCGAATGCGTTACGAAAAGTGTAATGCGTTACGGGCGAGGCGAACGGGCTGTATCACACTGTAGAAGCAAGAGAGCAGTGCGCGCTCACGTTTTCTTTCTCTCTTCCTCTCATAGCCAGTGCATGATGATTATTGAAGTAAAACTTCTTTACGCACGCTTCATTTGTGGGGTAAGCTAGCGAATGCGTTACGAAAAGTGTAGTCGAACGTTACGAAGGCTCTGTGGGAGCAAGAGAGAGCAGTGCGCGCGCACATTTTCTTTCTCTCTTCCTCTCATAGCCAGTGCATGAAATATCCCAATCAGTATTTTGAAATACCAGTGACGCGCCAAACGCGGGGGAGAGCGGACGTCGATGCGCACGGCTTGATCGATAATAAATTTAAATAAATATTTGTAGAAAATTAATATATGTATATACATACAGATGGAGCTAAATAAGTTTTACTTCAATCGTGTGGTCTAAAGCATACTTGTATTTTTTTTTAATTGCATAATTTTCTGAAAAAGCGTCATTCTGTATTGAGGTTTCTCTTGCCTGTGATACACTCACAGCGTTATTGGGCTCTATGAGAATCTCGCTGTGAACAAAATAATATTTCCATTTCTCTTGAAAACCGCAATCTTCATAACACAAACCCTCCGCGCTATGAAATATAATTCTCTGAAGGCTGCATAATTTATTTGGCTTCTGTTCAAATTACAGACCCTTCACTCTCCTTGACTCCGCCGACCGTGCATTTGAATTCGCTCGAATTCTTACCGGAGCATCATTAAACGTGATGATGTAGTTCTATCTAGGTACATAAAACTATGAATTTTAATTAATCTTTCTATTTCCTTAATTTCGTGCGCCTGCATACTTGAGTCGTTTGCAAATTACACCCAACATTTTTAGAGTAGTCGTTGAAGAGATGAGGTAATTTAATTTTTGTAATGAGTGATAGGTAATTAAAACAATAATTAATCTAATTAAATTATTAAAAACACTATAAACGATATTCTTTATTTAAAAAATCAACGTGTTTCATCAGGACATTAAATGTACTAAAAACTAAATTATCAAGTATAGAAAGACGTGGAAGTAGTTAGGGGAGAAATGTGGAAAGGGGAGGTGCTTAAAAGATCGACAGGGGGAGGGGGGAGGTGGAAAGAAGAAATAATTAATCTCTTTATTTCTCATACTTTTATTTTTTATACATCTACTCCTACGTACTTGAGTATATCTTGAAATTTTAAGCGTGTTTACGTAATTTGTGATAATTTTATGTACGTGTTTATGTAATTTCATCAAATCGCCATCCTTGTTCTATCGGTATTTCAATGGAAGATCCTCCGAGGAACCAGCGTCATTGATCCCCTCGGCACCGGTGCATAGTCGGGAAACAAGCCGAACGCGCGCCTAACATATGTACACACTGTTGACATTTGTCAAATGAGAACTGGTCGCTTTTACGTTTTGTTCTTGGGTGGAAAGATTTTTCGGCTTCTGTGTTTCCTTCCTCTCTACAAAAATATCCTCCACCCAGCATCTTCAAAGATGACAAAGGCCCTGACGGAAATTAATTTCCTCAGGGCCTCCTGTGAGGAGTTAATATAAAAAAAAATTGGGCACCATTTTGTTTTTTTTTTTACATTTGAAAGGTTCTCATTAAACGTCAATTCGAGGTGTGTTTTAGCTTTTTATCAAATTGTAATACGCTGTCAAACTTGACAACATGATAGTTGTCCTCTTCTGCTGACCACAATTTGTTTAAAAGCTGAAACGGACTTAGAATCGGTAAACTTACAACGTAGAACCTTACACGCGACAAATTTGTAGAGCGTCGTTTTTGTGAAAAATCACCTAAAGGGCGCTGTACGATTTATTCTGATTTCTTATGCTCTTATCGATTTTATTATTTACGAATGGATACAGAAAAGATAATACTTACCTTGCAGCTCACTTCCGATAAGCACATTTTTATTGTAAAGTGTACGCTTTGCGACTTTTTACGCAAAGGACACAAATGCATAAACATATACATAAATATACGCACGTTATTTACATACAAGTGATCATACATTTAAAGCGCCCTTGAGGTGATTTTCTCACGAAAATGGCGCTATAGAAATTATCAAAACATTATTATTACTGAAGGGAGGGTGCACTCATTCCCAGCCTTACTTCGCCACCGACTAGCTTCTGGAGCAAGACACGGAAAGCAACCAACATCATTGGGTGGCTTTGTTCCCCACTAAATGAGCGATGGATGCAGATGATGAGGCGACCGCCCTGATGGACGATCCAATAATATTTTTATTTTGTTTAATTTAATTTAATGCTTTTTTTATTTATGTTTCTATTTATTTTCCTTTTTAATTAGGTACCAAACTAATATGTTATCTGATTTTATTTCTTATTTTCTTTTATTATTTTAATTTACTCTGTATAGTTGTTATGTAATACGGCAGACTGGGATTGCACTATCCTCGCAGTCCTGCTGGAATAAAAACTTAAATAAAAAAAACGAGTGTGCTCTAGACCACACGACTGAAGTAAAACGTTTTTAGCTCCATCTGTACATCCGCATCCGCATCATCTTCACTAACTTATATCTCTCTCTCAACTTCCGTTTGCCTCGCCCAATCACCACTTTTCGTAACGCATTCGCCAGCTTACCTCCCAAGTCAAGCGTGCGTAAAGAAGTTTTACTTCAAAACGTGCGCGCGCACTGCTCTCTTGCTCCTACAGTGTAGTAACGCGTTTTCGTAACGCATTCGCCAGCTTACCCTCCAAGTCAAGCGTGCGTTAAGAATTTTTCTTTAAAAAAAAATGTTTGTATCTAATCTAATACCACAGACTCAAAGAAGCACTCGAAAACCCCTCAAAGTAAATCCGGCATTTTCCGAGCGGTAGAGAGGGTGATGTTATAATTTCAACTTTTCTTGGTGTACCTATAGTCCAGTCTGCTCCGAGATACTTGTATCTTGCAGCTTTCTAGGAAATTATACTCTTAATTAGTCCTGGCCACCCTCTTGAATCATCTAAACTTGTACTGTACTATACAAAGATAATTATGCGGATTTATTACACTACTTCTCAAAGTACTGCCGTATAATTTATAATTATTTTTATAATTAATGCTTCTTTTTATTTTTGGGTTATTTCTAATCCCTGCGATAAATAAGGACATCTTTTTTAATAATAGAAGTTATTAAAGCGTTTTCATGACATTTTGACAAGGCATATTTATGACTAAAAATTTGGGAGTTTTTTCAATTATTTTATAACACCAGAAGCTACTCGGAAAATACGGTTAGCAAATTTTGGTTTTGTGTGATCCACAAATATCCCAACTCCTAACTTCTCACAATGTTTTACAGTATTTTATGAGGTTTAGAAAAGCGAAGAGGAAAGTATATGGAAGAGGGGAGAATTGGGAAGTTCTTGAAGGGTTTTCTGAGGAAAGGCAGTAGATGAAGTTCTGGGAAGGAAAAGGGTAGGTAGGAGGGTAGGAGTGTGAAGTGGGTGTCTGGGGGTGAGTTGATTCATATGCCGGCGATGTTGGGAGAGTCCTGATGGAGAGGCCAAAAGGTCTCCCTCAACCAATTTCTCCCGATCCGGCCTGCCACGCAGCTGATGGACAGATGCATAAAATCCGGGCAAACCTCATCCCAAGAATCTGGACACCTCTGCTAAGTTACCAAACGTAGCGAACCACTTCGAAGTGCCTGGCTTTTCAAATTTGGTCTCTTAGAGTATATTATTTAGTCATTGAGGATTTATCATTCGAGTAAACTTTTATAACTAACTAACTAACCATCACGGCGTTTCCCCGCAGGGGTAGGCAGGGAGGAAGGACCGCCAAACAACTTGGTCTTGACACACACTCTTTGCCTCATTCACATTCATAACTCGGCTCAAACATACTCTTCTATTTTTATGACTCTTGACATGACCCGACGCAAGTATCTGATTCACTTGATCGTTCCATGGCTTCCTCGGACGTCCCCTGCTTCTTATACCATTCACATAATATATGTATTCTCCTTACGCTCCTTTATTTGTTCATTTGCTCTACACGCCCAAACCATCTGAGGGTCCCTTTTTTAATTTTACTCATTACGCTTAGATCAGCCTTGCAAACTTTTATGTAATTTAGTAATTTTGTATTTTTTTTAGATATTAATATTATGTATTCTTTGAGGTTTTTGTAATATTATCTACGACATATTTGTATACTGAGTTTTTACAAGTAGATTGTTCTCACGTAAGTGACATCTGTAAAATCGAGAATAAATAAATAATTAAAAGTGAAATAACAGATATTTGCGCATGCCGGGTTTTGGACCTCGTCCTCTAAATTTGTAGTCGGTGATGTTAAGAGCGATTGACCAGCGGCTGAGAATAAAAGTTTTAAAATGCTTGCAACTGTACAGGGAGGTTCCAATGAGAAAGATCGATTATTCCCCGTATCAAAAATTTTAAATTACAAATTTAATATCGATTTATTTCATTCAAAACTTGCTTTAATATGTACCTGGATTTAAGTAAGCAATAAAAATGCTCAAAACGCACGATGATAAATTATTAATAAATATCGTGTACTTCTTGTAAGTATTTTTTGATCATAAGTATTTATGATTTTTCAATAATGTATAAACAAAATAAGCGTGTAAAATATTTTTGAAATATTTTAGTTTGTAAGACCTTAAATAAATAGAAAAATTGAGGTATTTTTGTCACAAAACACGTTCTCGGATTTATTTTTTAATGATTTTAATTTAAGTAAAATTATAATTCTTAAAACTGTGTTGACTAGATTATGTATTGATTTATTTTGTTATATGATTATATGATTTGAAATTTGTGTTCTTTATTAGAATCTATCGTTCGAAAATTTAACAAATCTGCCAACGACCAACGGTATAACCTATCTTAAAAATTCACTTAGTTTTTCAAAATTTTAAAACTGCGTGCACCAGATAAAATAACAATCTTTAAAAATAAATTTATGTTTTTTTGTAAACAAGAATCAATTCGTCTAGAATTTGATTTAAAAAAGACTAATTTTCGGTACCCTCTGAACCGCTCGACTCGTAGGTCAACAATTCCGACTTACTCTTATTTTTTAAGAATATTTTCTGTCAAAATTTCTAATCCAAAACATCGTCAGAAATTCTATTACCTGACTAGAAGTGACAGGCCACCGTTATTTTAAGACACGTACTTCTTGACATGAGTGCTCTCTCACCTGTTCTTTTCTCCCTTCCAGCATTTTTTCTTTTATGATATTATTTTCCGACATTTTTCCTTTCTCCAAAGGCCTTTCAGACGTCACATTGCAGCGAACGAATTAAATTACATTTTTGAGGAAAAGCGGAGAAATCCCGGATAATATAAGTCTCGTCGGATATTATTTTCTGCCGGAGGCTTTTCGGTTATAAACCCTTTGTAAGCGCTCGAAAACGGATGCCATGAAAATAGATGTGATCAATTTTAATGAGTTTTGCGATATCCATTCTTATGGGTTTTCGGTAGTCGGGGGATCCGTCGCGTCGCATTGATAATCTATAATTTGGTACGGTGAACAGAATGTTCAGTGGAAACTTTTTAAGTGTATGAATATTGAGTACACACTTTTCATCGGATTTTAATTCCTCACATGATAATTCACCATGTCTCGAAGCGTCGAAAACTGATAATTGGGGTTTTTAACCTTAGGTTAGGTTAGGTTACGTTGGGTTAGGTTAGGTTAGGTAAGGTAAGGTAAGGTTAGGTTAAGTGAGGAAGTATCGTGTCTGAATAAATTTACTATGGGAATTTAGACGCTGAGATCTCATAGTCAGATTAGACATGGAACCATTTGGTACATGTTTAAAGGAGTCTCTGTCCGAAGGGAAATTGAAAATGCCATTAAAATACTGAAGAAGAAAGGAATTTGTAAAGGATGCCATGAGGATAGTGAAAATGAGTTAGGGTAATTGTTCGAATGTGAATCCCACCGCGTTTTGGTATATTGAGGCTCTGCCATTACCAACAACGTGAAAAATTGTTACGCCTAGACTACACGTTTAATATTTATTGTAATCCGCAGATATTTATTAAATATCGCGATATTTATTGATCGTGTAGACTAGTGCATCGACGGATATGGAAAGCATATTTTTTGTTATTAATTGTTCCACAAGTCTGCGTAAATGGTAAATTATTTAGCTGCCTTCAATTAATAGATGGAGATTGCCGCTTTTGTTCTGTCTCTCTGATTGACCCAAACGGATTCTGCCGTTTTTGTTCCGTACCCTCTAATTTTTAATTTTTAAATAAAAAAATATAAATAAGAACTAAATATATTTATTCCAAAATATGGGTTAGCGCCTCCGCCCACTGAGGCAACTGAAAACTCTCAACTGCCAACTGTCTTTGTATTACGATGTGATGGCCCGCACACTACACAATCAGTCAAACACCCGTTGTCAATGGTAACGCAAGCGGTGACTTGCGACTTGCACTGCTGATTGCCCTGGCCGGCCGTTGCTAGTTGCCAGCTGTCAGCTGATTGTTCTTCGTCTATGGTTAAACAAGCCTTTTGACCAATCGAGACAGAGAAAACAGCCGGTTTTAGTTGGTTTTCAGTTGCCTCGTCAGCGGAGCGCCTTACTGTCATTTCTCCAAACCCCTTGTAGCTGTCAATTTCTCTATCCATCGCCATATCTAACCCGTTTTAGACCAGTGGTGGAGATTGCCGTTTTTTTTTCAACACGCCTCATATATACGTGAAATTGTGTGAGTACACAATTTAAATCGACTTAAGATTTGTGAATTCCGTGGCAGGTGTGCTTAAACACACGCAATTAAAAATAATACCTTCTTACTGCTAATTAAGAACGCAATTACTGAATATCCCCCTGACAAAAAAAGAATTATGCTCTCTGTGTAGAATATAATGTAAAAGGTACACCTTAGGTGTGTCCAGTCCACGCTGCTGACTCCTACCCTTATATTCAATTACGGTAACTGCCTTCAGCTATTAGGGGTGAACTCGGGGCCGGGGTAGACAAAGGTGGAGCCCCTAGACGTGGTGGAGCCTCTCCATTACTTGGAAATGTCGACCTGTGTGGGGTGGAAATTAAATACTGACAGGATGTTTTCTTTTTAATTAATACTTTAACATGGCCGCGATTAAATGAGCATAGCTCCGATCTCAAATTAACTTTGTGATAAAATCATAATTTATTTTAACGTAGTAAATTTGTTCGAATTAAATGAAAACAAATCACTTATTTAACCCCTCGGACCTCGACTATATTTGGTCAGAACAAAATATTTCCGCTTTAAGTTAAAATCCAAATAAATTGAATATTTCTAAACGTAACCGAAAACTAAAGGTGATAAGATAAGCTTTCAAATTTTATATATCAAAATAAACATTTATTTTTTAAAAATAAAATTTTTGCATGCAAACAAAAAAAGAAGTTTTAAAAATGGCTCTTTTTACGTTTTTCTAACTAAACAACTGATAAGGAAAAAAACAAAACAAAAAAACATGTACGTATTTTATCAGACAGATGTATTATAAACATTATTGTTATCTCACTTTTTTGTCGTTCCATGTAAAAAATTTCAATAAAAAATTCCGAAAGTTTCATACATTTTTTCATATTCTAATCCGACACGTATAGATTTTACCTATTTTGTGGTTAAGTTTTATATTTGAATATAAAGCGTTGTATTTTCTCTTCCTAACATCGTTTATATCATATTTCTTACTATGATAAGTAAAGGAGACACAACGATTTCTATGGGACGTATAATTATTAATCAAAATTATCAACGGGTCTCGAAATCAATGGTTTCTTCGTCAGGATTAAAATAAAATTGACAGAAATGACAACAGATAAACACGTATAGACAAATAAGTATCTACGGTCAAAAACATTACAATTAGCGGTGATTAATAATTAGTATCATAAAAAACAATTATGTAAAATAAAATATAAAAAATATTTTAGAATAGGATTAGGATTGCAGTATTTAAAGCACAGGCTTCAGGTAGGTATGCTGTCCTTGTTATACCGGTATTACAATGGAAAATGCTCCGAAGAACTGGCATCATTGATCCATTCGGTACCAGTGCATACTCGGGAAACACGCCAACATATGAACAGGGTTGACATTGGTTACGTTTTTAGATTTTCACGGCCAAAAGCATTTTCGTTGTTTGTTTTTGGGGTGTTATGCCGTGTTGTGCTACCTCCTTCTTTAGCCGACGTTTCGGACAGCGTTTCAGTGTCCATCATCAGGGCAGATCCCACGATCCGACATCGTCGAACCTGCCGGATAACACCCCAAAAACAAACAACGAAAAAGGGTTTACATTTGTCACATGAGAACGAGTAGCTTCCATGACTTGTTGTTGGGTTCAACAGCTCGGCTGTGGAATGATTTGCCGGCCTCTGTGTTTACCCCCCTCCTGCAATACGGGTCTCTTAAAAACCCATGGTTACTCCTTCCTCGCCTAGGAAAGACTCTCCATACCCAAAGGCACTGAGGGTAATTATTTTCCTTTGAGGACTTGATGTAAAAAAAACCTCACACAACCTGGAACACATTCTTATACATACAATGGTTCTGTCACTTTTTATTTGTTCAATATTGTGGACATAAACCTAGGGATTTTGCTATGTTTAGAAAGCCCCAAATAGGCATTTGAACACCCCATTAGGCGTATCTCCATTGTCTACCTTGTCGACCAGGTATCAAATAACGTATCTACCAATAACATCCCTTTCTTATAAGTGTAGCCCAGGAGTGCCCAACCCGCCAACACTCGCCAATGTGTGTCCTTAGGCCATTGGGTGCGCGGCAAGTTTCATACAAAACGTAGTTTTTGATTTTAGGCCAAAATACCCAACCAAACTAAAAATTATTTTTGTAATCAAAAGGTATGTCAAATGTCGATCTCGGATAGGAGCTACTTTATTTATTTTTGCTTTAATTTTTAAAATATAGGCCAATAAAGATTTTAATATTTTATGATTTTATGATTTTAGAGGCAACATGGACAATTATTTTAGAGTAAACGTAAACATTTAAAAAAATAATTTTTGCTATATTTTTTTAAGTATGATGAAATATAAAATTTAAAATATTGTTTTTTTTTTAGAAACAATATTGATGGGTGTAAATTTAAATTACAAATTACCAATTAAATCGGAACAAAAACTTGTCGTTTATATTTTAAAATTACTACCCAAAGAAACGCATTTTTAACATCTTTAATTTTATTTTTATTATTTTCGAACCAAGGATTAGGCAGATTTTTTTTTAATAATTATAAATAACTCCCAAATATTTACCATTATTTTTTATAGAAACAAGCGTACAGATGACGTTACACACACTCTCGTCTCTTACCGGGGGTTTTAATAAAATTCAAACTTGTAGAATTAATTTAATTACGAAAAAGAACTTTTTTAAAAAAAATACTAGTATTTAAGTTTGCATGTCATCTACATGAACATATTTTTTATAAGTCAAAACATTTTTCACTCAACTTCCTTATTGGGCCTCAGGTTGGGCCTGCCTGCTCTAGCCGAAGCCAGCGAACAGGAGATATGAGCAGATACCTGGTTCGCAGTTGGCACGACTAGAATATTAAACCTTTCTCCACAAGAAATAAAACGTAAAATGTTTTGGCCTTTTTCTGTAATTGGGAGAAAAGCAACATTACGTTTTGTTGCCTTATTTTTACACCAAGAATTCGTATTATGATTCCTGAGAGGTAAAACTTGTAAAAATATATTATGAGGGTTTTACCAGAGAATACCGGAAATTAGTCCCCTTTAAATCGAATTCTAGACATTTTGACACTTTTTTGTCTTTTTTACAAAAAAACATAAATTGGTACACGCAGAATTAAAATTTTAAAAAATTAAGTTAATTTTAATGTAATAAGGTAATACCGTTGGTCGTTGGCAGATTTGTTTAATTTTGAAACGATAGATTCTATTAAACAACACAAATTTCAAATCATATAATCATACAAAAAAATAAGTCAATACATAATCTAGTAAACACAGTTTTCAGAATTTTACTTTTAGTTAAATTAAAATCATTAAAAAATAAATCCGAGAACATGTTTTGTGACAAAAATACCACAGTTTATCTTTTTATTTAAGGTCAAACTTATATATTTCAAAAATTTTTTACACACTTCTTTTATACAAAAAAATAAATCAATATACAATCTAGTAAACACAGTTTTCAGAATTTTAATTTTAGTTAAATTAAAGTCACTAAACAATAAATCCGAGAACGTGTTTTGTGACAAAAATACCTCAGTTTTTCTATTTATTTAAGGTCAAACTAAAATATTAGAAAATTTTTATACACTTCTTTTGTTTAGACTTTATTGAAAAATCATAAATACTTATGATCAAAAAATACTTACAAGAAGTACAAGATTTTTAATAATTTATCATCGTTGGTTTTGAGCATTTTTATTGCTTACTTGAAAGTATGTATAAATTAAAGCATGTTTTGAATGAAATAAATCGATATTAAATTTTTTATTTTAAATATTTGATACGGGGAATAATCGATCTTTCTCATTGGAATTTTCCTGTATAGTTGCAAGCATTTTTAAACCTTTATTCTCAGCCGCTAGTCAATCGCTCTTAATATATTTACCATTTGGATTATTTATACAGCCTTGTTTTGCGAGAGATGAACTGTAAGGACGTTTTATTAATTAATAATATTCGATGTGAAGAAGAATTTATAGTTTAGTTTTTTATTTATTTATTTGAATACCACAAAACTGCCAAACTGCCCAGAGACAGTGGGACTGTGGCGCCCCTAATTGGGTATTTTCTCAGGCTGAAGGGAGGGGAGAGGGGAAGATTTTTGTCGTTGTTCAAAAGCTTTAACGTACTCTGAATTTACGTCTTACCCGAATCAGGGCCCCTAGCACACTCGATCGATAAGGATTGAAAGGATAACTTTCGGTAACTTCTTATCGTTCCCTAACATTACTGCGGATCGCCAACGAATAAGTGACAGTTCACAATGACTAAGTGTCCTTAATATATTCGATATCAACTGTTATTTGTACGTTACCGATCTGCAGTTGTCCTAGGGAATGATGAGAAATTACCGAAAGTTATCGATATAATCCTTATCGATCGAGTGTGCTAGGGGGCCAGGATAGTTCAACTCTCACAAAATAAAAGTGTCGCTGATGTGCTTTGTTGTGTCGAGATTTTGAAACCACCCGTCACTTGTCGTCGTCGCGACGATTTGTTTAAGATACCACACGGCAAAACAGATGATCTAGCACAGTATAGCATGACAAGAGATATGGTATTATTGATATTTTTAGTCTAAAATTTTTTGAATACCTTTCTTCTCAAAATAAATGTTAAGAACGTTAAAATTTAAAAACTTGTACTGGAAATGGGTAATTAATCTGTCGTGTGATGTAGAATGAACATAATATTAACCCCTCAGGCCTCAGACATATTCTGACAGAATATTTCCGCTTTACAATAAAACCCAAACAAATGGAATATTTCTGAATGTATCCAAAAAGTAAAAACTATTTTTGAAAGGTGATGAAATACGCTTTCAAATTTTATCATTAGAAACTACCGAATACCCGGGATGCGTTGGATGCCACTCAAATAAAGTGTTTGTTTTTTAATTCTTTTCTTTTTTAAAGACCTTTTTGATACGCAATATTTTTTTGTTTTGTTTTTCGTCTGGTTCGTAAACAAATAAATCGGAAGGTTTTCCGAAGCATGAGCAGGCAACATATAGCTATCAGTGTGATAAGAATAAATTTTCCAATTTTACCCCTGTTTGGCGGTTTTACGTGGGAAAATAAACGTGGGGTTAAAAAATTTAATTAAAATCCCTGCAAGTAAATAATAATAGTAAGATAATTGAAATCTTCATACTTTTTGAACGACGGACTCAGGACAGGTAGGTATATGAATACGCTATTAAGAATTTATATCTAGCCGTCTTATACTATCGAGAGGGGTTATACAAAATAATTCAAATATGTTTAGGTTTACGTAAGGTTTAAAGTAGGTTCACAATAGACCCCTAATCTAAGGGTAGGACATGAGCTGCTCTATTCAAGTGAATGATAGATTGATCCACATTGTAGTACCTTGAATGTGATTTAACAATGGAGAGGTTGGTTGATGGATTCGTGCGATAATTTATGAAAACCACTGAACAGTTTAACACCAAGAAGTGTGACTAAATGAAATGCCAATTTACTTAAAAATTAAGCTTACTTCAGTCACACGGACTGGCTCACTCACATTTCTTCTAACCACTGAGTCTTCTTGGTGCTCCAACTAATCTTTAACCCTTTTGAAGTAAATACTTCTTTAGCACGCTTGACTTGAGGGGTAAACTGTCGAATGCGTTACGAAAATTACAGCATTACGAGGCGAACGATAATAAATTTAAATTATTTTTGAGGTTCATTCCTCACAATCTAATCGTAACAACAGTGCTCAAATTCATAGTAATGACTTTGGAATAGGTGCTGGCATTTATGCTGACAATTGTTGTGTTGTTGTTTCTCACGTTCTAAAAGTTAAAATCTAACTAATCACTAATAGAATCCGCATCAAAAAAGTTTTAATTTTAACTTTGTAAGAATTAAATCAACAATCCCATTCTAAGCGTAATTCCCATAATAAAATTTTCGTTTAGAGTGTGCGAACTCAGTGCATTGAAACGACTGATTTGTCACGATGATTGTTAACAATCCAAACGAATGTTCAATAAAGATTCTTATACACTGATGATTGGAATGGTTTTATTCGATGCCAGAAAGAAAATTAGATTAGATTATTAAATAAGTATTTACTTCAGTCTTGTGGTCTAAAGCACTTTTCACAATTGTATTTCCTCCTATAATACGTCTTTAAAATTGAAACCTTTTGCTTAAGGGCTGGAATTCCGATTTTCTACCGATTTATAACATATGTCCCTTTAACACTTTAAGTTTCTAAGTTCTTAAAAAAATATATATTATTTTTTAAGATAATATCTGAAGATTTGTAGAGCCGAAAAGTTAATTATATAAAATACCCTCGATAGAAAAAAATCGCAATGTATGCTCAAAAAATTATAATTTACACGTTTGTTTGTTATTTTACAAGTTCAGTGTTTCTGTAAATGCTACTACTAGGTGTTGAAGAGAGATTTTTGCTCTATTGTAAACGAGTCCTGTTTTATTAAACATTTTCCCCATTTTCGCTCGAATTTTTACGTTTTTAACATTAGCGTGCTCGCTCCAACATTCGTATTGTCGTATCTCTCCTTGTTCTTATTTTTTTGGGCGGGGATAAACCATCCATAAGGACAAAGACAATAAAAAATAAATCAATATATTATGCTATTAATTTAGAAATGACAAAGTTCTAAAAAAAATGCTAACAGTCCTCGGCTGACTACTAATTTAACAATCTTTTTAAAAGTGCACAAGCATGACTTATCTGGAGACTATTAAATATAATTATTAGTATTACAAATAACACGTTTTTTTTTGCCGATTTCGTTGCCGGAGATATCTTCTTTATCCTATTAGTTGCAGTGCACAAAAAATACCAACTTTTCCCAAAAATTCTAGCGTTTTTACGTAAATACACAATTCAAGGGAAATCTTCAGATTTATTTGGGTAAAATCTCCAAAGTGATTTGAAAAATGAGAAGATTATTGGTTATTGGTATATTCCAGGAATATCAATATTTTTGTTTGAACCCTCCTCAATATAAATAACATAATATAACTTCTACCCTTTTGATATCCTACAGTAAATTTTTCTTCACTACTTCACACTCTGATTTCAATATAAAAGGAAAGAGGAATAAAATAATTCTATTCGAGTTTATCGCAAATAACCTACCTTACTTGGACAAGGTTCTAACTGACATTTTTTTCAACCAAAATATTTTTCTGAGTAATCTGGTTGTATTTCCGTAGACACTATTATGTGTGTTATGCGACACGTGTTATTTAACCTACGAATAACAAAAAATAGTCCGTCTAACCTTTACGCGCGGTTTAAGTAAAACTTACTACATTTTTTATAAGAAAAACTCTATTTTTAACTTTTGAGGGTTATTCCCACTATTGTAATATATCATTGAAAGATAACAATAATAAAAAAATAAAAAAAACATTTGAAAATGAACAAGACACAGAAAAATAATAAAATATAATGGTTGCAATGAGAGTCTCATAATAGGGTGCAATGGCAAAAAATGGTTAGACGTGAGGTTCTGGGTGTGAGTCCCAGTTGCAATCATTATCTTTTATTATTTTTCTGGGTCTTCTCTTTTATATTAATAAAAAAAATTAGATTATTATTGTTATCTTCTTCTTCAATAAAACTTACTTGACTGTTACACATATATATGTGTTCTATTGTCACTTGTAATTTCATCACTAAACTTTTGTATTAGATTGCGTTCCAGAGCTTCCGTCAGTATATCGAGTTTATCATCGATGTATTTGTTGTATCGCTGAAGATCGTCTCTCTTGAGTGGTTCGACATTGATATTCGGTTTTGTTTGAACACGCATCTGAACTTTGCTTCGCCCGTGTATTTTTCATGTGGTTGTATTTAAAGTCTTCAAAAATGACAACACTTTTGACCAATGACGAGACAGATACAACACTTCTATCCAGTGGAGATTCAAATGTCAAAACTTATCTATGATGTTTACGGTGTCGGTCTTTATTAGATTTTTAAATCACGATATTAAGAGAAAGAAAATTCTAGACGTGTTGAATATTTTTTTTTATAAAAAAACATAAGTTGATTTTGAAAGATTGTTATTTAATCTGGTAAACGCATTTTTTTTAATTTTGAAAAAACTAAGTTTATTTTTAATATACTAAGGTTATACCGTTGGTCGTTGGTAGATTTGTTCGATCTTAAACGACATGTTGTATTATACAACACAAATTTCAAATCATATAATCATACAACAAGATAAATCAATACATAATCTAGTAAACATATTTTTCAGAATTTTAATTTTAGTTAAATTAATATCATTAAAAAATAAATCCGAGAACGTGTTTTGTGACGAAAATACCTCAGTTTTTCTATTTATTTAAGGTCTCACAAATTAAAATATTTCAGATCTTTATTAGACTTATTTTGTTTAGACATTATTGAAAAATCATAAATACTTGTGATTTAAAAATACTTACAAGTACACGATATTTAATAATTTATCATCGTGCGTTTTGCGCATTTTTATTGCTTACTTGAATGTAGATATATATTAAAACAAGTTTTGAATGAAATAAATCGATATTAAATTTTCAATTTAAAAAATTTCAAACGGGGAATAATCGATCATTCCCATTGGAACCTCCCTGTACAGTTGCAAGCATTTTTAAATTTTTATTCTCAGCCGCTGGTTAATGGCAATCACTCAAATGTAGAAATCTAACTAATTGCAAATTGGTTAACTGATTTGAACAATTATTACACTTTAAGATGATACCCGGTGGTGCAGAAATAGATTTTACTAAAATATTGCTGTCACTGTTGCTCTTACTCCACCGGATATTGAGCGAAAGGGACAATGCACTGACACCTAACTAAAATGGAGGTTTTGTATTCCCCACTTTTCTCCTCCAAAAGTGGACTGATTTTCAATTTTTTTTTTACCAACTACATAAGAAAAAACTATTCTATGTCTGTACGTTTTGCTTTTTTTAAAAAAACATTGTCTGGTTTGTATACTGAACATCTTTTGACGGCGTTTAAACCAGTCAATTTTATTGATTTTTGGAAGGTCATAACTTCTATAAAAAGTAACTTATCAAAAAAACAAAAAGTACCGACACGCTAGTAGTTGATATCTATTTTATGCAAAAATAATATTTTCTCTAGGGTTAAAATCCAGAGAGATAAATAGGGAATACGTTTGTATGGAAAAATCACCGCCGGGTATCCTCTTAAGATGTGATTACTTGCAAATTCTTATTGTTTCGTTAGTTATGGAGCGAATTTAACTGTTTGCGCACTTTGACAGATGAAACCATGACAGCATAACCATGATAACGAAACCAACAACAACGTCATTTCCTTTTTAAAATGTTACTTCCGTCTGAAAAACATCGCAGTTACTCGTCGTAATGCGCCTGAAGAAATTTTTACTTCAAAGTTGGTCAAGTTTTCAGCGCAGTGTCTAATTATTCATATTAAAAGTTTTCAGAGGCAAATCGTTCTGCCCCCCCCCCCCCCCCCCTCCTACCACCCTGCTTTCTTTCACTGTTATTAAAAGTTCCTCCATTCAGAAACGGTAATATTTTCCGTTCCAATTTGTAATTTCCATGTTATGAAGTTCCCCTTGCGAGCTTTCATACAAAACTCAAACAATTCGCCACTCGAAGCGTGTTCTGAGAAACTCAAAAAGATATTTTAGTTTTGCAACTCATCGGCTATTGTGCTATGGTAATAATATTATTTTGAGTGCTTTTCCCTCAATTTGTCTTTTTATTATTTTTAAATAATGTTATACGGGAACTTTGTTATATCTTCTGCGTATATCTTCTGCATTAGTAGAACGGACGTTCTGGCCCAGTTTGCATGACAAGAGGTATGGTGCTGCTAAATGATATCTCCAGGTCTCTTGACATCTTCAACATTAGCCTTGAAGGTTTCAAGAGTAATTTTAGACAAGAATTGTAAAATATATATTATTGTATAATTTTCACTTATTTGTGTAAAGTTATGTAAATGTAGTGTTTATTGTTAATTATTTTTTAATGGCACTACTCCCCAATTCAAACACGAGAAATGTTTTTTTTTTGTTGAATTGGGTAGATTTGTTAAAAAAAAACTATTTTTATTGTAATTAGCCAAAGAATTATGTAATTATTAAAGACTTATGATTTTCTTTTGTAAATGAAAAAAAAAAAGAAAATTGTAATAGGATTTTTCAATCTGTAATACACATAAAAAAATCTTTATATATAAAAATCTCGCGTCACAATGTTCGTCCAAGGTAAACTCCGAAATTACTTAGGAGGCATAAATTAATTACGTGAGCAAAAAATGGGAGGGGGTTCCAGTAAAATCTTCCCAAATCTCACTATATCAGGAAGGGGTGGGGGTGGGGGGTGTCAATAAAAATGTCACGTCAACTTTAAAAGAGTATAGAGATAATATATATTTTTTAATTGTTTCACTTCTTTTGAAGTGTCCCATTTTGCCCGCTGAAAAAATGGCTATTATGAAAAACATTTGTTACGAGAGTAAGAAAAAAATCTCACGTGAAAACAGCTCACGTAATTAATGTATGTCCCCTTAACCGATTTTTTATTATTGCGAATTAAATGTTTGTTGTGGGACAATTATTTGAAATTATTTTTAAGTTCCATAAGTTTCTGTCAGATGGCGTTGTGAGTTAATTTATTGACACTTGGTTGACTAGGTTAGGTAACCATCCAATAGATGGCGTTATGTTTCGTTAGCCACAGCAACGCGTGGGCGGGTCAGCTAGTATTTATATAAAAATGAATGTTTCTCTGTTTGGCCTTTATTATTTCCTATACCATTCATCCGAAAGCTATGAAACTTTGGTCATTTATTGTGCACTTAATAACGAAGGTTTATATATATGTAATGGTGTGCTCCGGCGTTATAAAATTATTTCCTATACCTTTCATCCGATTGCGATGAAATTTTGATGAGTAGTTGAGCGCACCCCGCGAAGGTTTCTGTATATATTGGTGAGCTCTGGCGTTATGAGATTTGGACAAAAATATTACAATAGGTGGCGCGCAAGTTATTGAGAAAATTGTAGATTTCATATAGTTTAGCGGCAAGAAAGGAAAGAGGGATACTCTTTTCTGATATTCAAAACACAAAAACATTGGATTCTTGAATAAACGGCCAGAAGTAAAACAATATTGCTAGCTACCTGTTTTATAAATTAATATCACAGATAATATTATTATTTCTTTTCAATTTTGTCCTTTTTAAATTAGTAGCATAATATATTATTTACAATCAAATATCAACACATGGTCACCCTACATATTTACTACATTATAATTAATTAGCTGCTTTCAGCCTAGTAATTATTACAATATTTTTGTGAAATTATTAACTGTCAATTTGGCCCGACTGTTCAAAAGTTTGGGAAGCCTTGATATTTAATATCATGATATTAATTTAAAAGACAAAAACGGATTTAAAAAAAAATATATATTTTGTATAAAATTATTAATCTCAACACAGGCTAGTGAGGTTAAAAATTTAAATATTAACAATAATATAATGTTAAGAAACAGTAAACAGTTATTAATAGTTGTAACTTTATACAGTGTGATCCTAATGTAACTTTCTCTTTTTTTTCAGCTGGAAAATGTGCGGATGCTGGATAAATACAACACCAAGACTTTCTCCAATGGCACCCTGTACCTCACTGCCACTCATCTCATCTTCGTGGACCACGACCTCAAGAAAGAAACATGGGTAAATCATTTTCGGTAACTGTATAAAACAGAACAGTAACAAAACAGAACAGTAACAAAATAGAACAGTAACAAAACAGAACAGTAACAAAACAGAATAGTAACAAAATAGAACAGTAACAAAACAGAACAGTAACAAAATAAAACAGTAACAAAACAGAACCGTAACAAAATAGAACAGTAACAAAACAGAAAAGTAAGAAAATAGAACAGTAGCAAAACAGAACAGTAACAAAACAGAACAGTAACTTAAAATAATAGGTTAGGTTAGGATATTTTTTTTGTTGGTTTTTCCTTCACTTTTAATCTATTTTGTTTTGAACTTTCCATTTTTTTTTGTTTTTTAATTTTAATACCGCAACTGATCCCGTCTGTTCGGAGCCAGAGAGGCTATAGCTTCCCAGATTGGCGTATGTTGTGAAGCTGAAGAGATTGGAGAGGGGAAGGAGATGGGGAAGAGAAGATTGGGAAGTACCTGGCTTTTCCGATCTGGCCACCAAACACAGCTAAAACCATTTCAAGCAACGTTTCATTTCTAAATGGTGGTCTTACACCGAGGAGATACTGAGATAGGTGCTGCAAACATACCTTATATTATTATTAAACTGTGAAATTACACAAATCGGTAAAATAAAATTTAATTGCTCACGCCGGGATTTGAACCCGCCACCTCCAAATCGTTAGTCGTGAGCCTTACCCAAAGACCACACAGATCATCTATACACTTAGTACTTACCTTTTTTATCAACCGGGAAAATAAAAAAATAAATTATCCCCTATCAATTCTTTTAAAAAACATAACCGCACAGACGTATGCTCGACTGAACGCACAATCATATCAAGCCGTACTGAATGGGATTACAATGTCATATAATTACAATACTAAATAACAAAAATAAAGATAAAAAACTAGTGTTGTTTAAAACCACAAGTTTTTATTAATTTATTTTACCTACCTGTCGCTTTGCTCAAGCATCATCAGGGTACAAATTAATCAGGAACAATAAATACAAAATCTGTGCTTATATAATCTATAAATACTGAGGGAGACAACACGATAAAATTATAACAAACAGTGAGGATACATTTACATTAATACAAATGAAATAGGAAAAAACCAACAGATAATTAATTATACAGACTAATGGGTTATCGGAAGAGACAAAGGGATTCCTTATCAATCACCTGATTGATAAGGGTCATATTGGTGCTAAAATCCTCCATAAAAGTGGGAAATTTTTTTATTTTTTTATAGAGAATCCTCACAAGAGTCCCAACTGCTCCCGTCTGGAGCCAGTGAGACTATGGCATCCCCAATTGGGGTATGTTGTGAAGCTGAAGGTATGTGGGGAAGGGAAGAAGATGGGAAGAGGAAGGTGGGGAACTACCTGGCTATTCAGATCTAGTCATTAAACGCCATTATTAAGCAATGTTTCAATTCTGAATGGTGGTCTTACATCAGGGTGATACTGAGAGTATCTTCCACTCTGGAACGTGCTGCAAATATATTATATAGTATTTTTATTGATTAATTGTGAAATAACACAAATTAATCAAATGAAATTTATTTGCGCACGCTGGGTTCGAACCCATGACCTTCCGATTGGGAGTCAAGAGTCTTACCCTAAGAGTATGGATATTAGAGAGACGGCATGTGAAGTGTGCCCGCGCGCTCCAAGTGTGCCTTTTCAAGAATTCTACCCACACAGCTGACATTGGCTGTCACCATGTAAAATGGCTGCTGTTGGAACGTATTAAACGGCCAAAAACCAGCAGCCAATGTAAGCCGTTTGGGTAAAATTCTCGAAAAGGCACACTTGGAGCGCGCGGGCACACTTCACATGCCGTCTCTCTAATATCCATACTCTTAGGTCTTACCACTCGACCACGGACGGTCGTCAAATGGACAGTCGTCAGACGGGCATCTAAATAATTTGGAAGCAATAAAAACCAATTGTCCTGTACTTAATTTATTTATTTGTTTATTAGATATACACATATAGACATATAAGTTGTGTGGTATGTTAAATAAATTACATGGTTTTGTACCTATTATGTAAATCTGTAAAATGTCATTAAGTAATTTCGCCTGGGTTTTAAAACTTAATTATGATGAAAAGAATCAAAAATTGGTTGAGTAATAATAACAAAAATGAAAGAGTGTGGGATGGAGAAAAAGTTACGTTTTAAAATCAAAAATTGTAATTGACTGTTCGAGTTATTTGATTGATTAAAGTTTAATAAAACGACAAGAAATTTAATAATTTGGTTTTGTATATTTGCAATGAGTCATGAAAAATGTCTAATTGCAATAATTTTTTGTATTGGGCAGTGGCGGTTCTTGGTCTTTTACACAGGGGGTTCAGAAATTCCAACGGCTCGGAGGGCTTTGAAGCAAAGAATGGACCTCGAGTGTTTTTTCTTTGGGTAAGAATAATCTCGTCGAATTTAATGTTTCAAAGGTCCAATCATGTCTGATTACCTCTAAAAAGGATCGAAATGACAACCTAGTCTCCTTAAACGGTAGCATTCTTCCGAACAGGCCCTCCATTGATATGCTCGGTGTAACTTTTTTTAGTAATTGTTTAAAAAGTTAGTAAAAAAAATTATATCATTGATAATATTATGTTAATTTTTATTATATTATCTTCCAAAAGGCTATTTTATACTTAAGAGAGATAAGGATCGGAAAGTTACTTTTTATTTCAATTTTAAAAATGATTATTTTGGTTCCTAATAACTTGATCTTCATTGTTGTTAATTATTTAATACTTCAATTTAAATTTACGTATCTTTTGAGCAGTTTTTTTTTTTTCGATTACTGTAAAATAACGTCTAGCCATTTCAAAAATTTAAGTTTTGAAATCCTCTATATTAATAAATTGGAAATTCATGTGTCATACAGTATATATTCTGGTTTAGTAATGTAAAATTTCTATATCTTAGGAATTTCGAAAAAAAATATAGTACTTTAGGATTCATAATATTAT
The DNA here is from genome assembly GCA_951813805.1 of Limnephilus auricula. Taxonomy (NCBI): domain Eukaryota; kingdom Metazoa; phylum Arthropoda; class Insecta; order Trichoptera; family Limnephilidae; genus Limnephilus; species Limnephilus auricula. Next base: position 22,566,858 of record OX638408.1, read on the forward strand.
GTCTTATAACTAGCTTATAAATGTGGAAATTCTAACTATGCAATTGTAAATGTTCTCCAAAATGCCCTGGAAAGAATCTCAGACTTGTTATCTCCCGAAAGAAACCATTCATCTGTTCTGTATGAAATTATTAATGTTATCCAAAATGACCCTGGTAAAATAATTACATCTTGGCGATTCTTTCAAGGAAAAAGAAACAATCCCGTCACTACAAATGCAACTACTAATGTTCTCAAAATTTGTCTTGACAGAATCGCCATTCCTTTCCATTGTAAGAATATGTACTAAAACACAATTTGGCTGTCCTGAATCGGGAATCCTTCCCAGTTGGACAGACAAAGGATCATCTTGTATTGTATTGTTGTAATATATAAATAAAAAAATAAAAAAATAAAATAAGTCACGTGACATCATGAGTCGCGATCACACGCAGCGCACACGTTTGTCCTTATTTTCCTTAAGAAATGCCTAGTTTTGTTCAAATCACCGTCAGAGGGATTAGTACCGCCTAGGATTCTTTGTTAGTGTTTAAGCCACGTAGCGTCCACAGGAAAACGAAAGTAACCATATATAAGACCATTGTCAGAACTGTATTGGCATATGGATGTGAGGCGCTGACACTGACGGCAAAGATGGCTGAAATGCTGGATACTTTTGAAAGAAAAGTGTTAAGAAGAATATGTGGACCCGTGAAAGAGGGGGAAAAGTGGCGTATCCGGCACAACAAAGAACTGTATGATATATATCAGGCCCCCAATATCTCAGCCCATATGAGACTCCTCAGGTTGAGATGGGCTGGACATGTACAGAGAATGCCGGACACACGCGTCCCAAAAAGAATTATGGCTGGACACCCAGGTGGAAAGAGAAAAGTGGGAAGACCCAGACTGAGGTGGGAAGACGAAGTAAGAGGGGATGCAGCACAGCTTCTCCAGATAACAAACTGGAAGTCAGCCGCTGAGGAGTTGGAGGCGAATGTTGCGGAAGGCCAAAGCTCGATATGGGCTGTAGCGCCATCGAAGAAGAAGAAGAAGAAGGATTCTTTGTATGTTGTTTTATTTTCTCATCTTTATAATGGGGGTTCGCCGCACAAACGCACTTTAGAGAAAACCTCCACTGGTATTGGGTATAAGTTGTGATTGCGCGAGTGATTGGTGAGTTTTGCTGCATTGGTGTTGTGGGCTTCTATATGAAAAAGAGAAGTGTGCCTGGTACGCCGCATTGGAGCATTTAAGCCAATGACGGATAGTAATTCGGGACTATCAATATTATTATTTAGTAGGTTATACAGAAACTATAGATCTGACAATGTGCGTCTTTTTTTAGTGTTAACATATTATTTGTAGTTTTGTTGTATTTTAAAAGAAAATGTTTCAAAAATTTATTTTGTATATTTTCTACTAAATCTATTTATAACTTAAATTGAGGATTCAATATAAGGCATATTATATATAAAAAATCAATTAGAGGTATCTAGTAGCCCAATATTAGGTCTGTTTCCATTAAACTATTTAAAAAATTCCCTTTGTCCCTTTCGATAACCCATTTGTAAAATATTAGGACTTGGTAAACAGAAGAGGATTATGTTTTTTATAAATGAAGCACTTTTCCGAACAGTTGAATCCATCGATTTATTGTAATGTTCTAAGTTTTACATGCTAACGTTATTTTTATGGTGATAATCACCCACCCAACAGACAATGAATAAAGGCACTTGTTTATTATTCAAGAAATGATCGAGGAAGGAGAAGGGTTTGAACCCAAACAGTGTTTTTATAATCTCAAAACAATTTGTCTGTTGTGGGGGTAAAAACATAATAATATCTCTAGTATAGTACATAGCTAACACTAACGCCATCTATGAATTTAATCGCTTAGCCGGTATCAGGAATTCATGTTAGTATTTTAATTAATGAAGATAATATTAGCGAAAGTCAAATGAAAATCCGAAACAGAAAAATCAGAAAAAGATACGGATACATCTGAAACTCGAACCCAGGACCTCTGGCAATCCGGGCCAACGCGCTATCCACTGCGCCAACGTATCCCTATCCGGATTGTATCCTTGATGAGGTCCTGGGTTCGAGTCCCAGATGTATCCGTATCTTTTTCAGATTTTTCTGTTTCGGATTTTCGTTTGACTTTTGCTAATATTATCTTCATTAATTAAAATATTATAATCTGAGGTTTAACTCTTTAAGTTAAAAAGTTAAAAATAAAAATAATTCATAACAGGTTTGAAACTAAAGAAGAAACTTCGCTTAAATTTATACACCTTCTGTATATTATTAATTATCTGTTGATTTTTTTCATTTCATTTGTATTAATGTAAATGTATCCTCACTGTTTGTTATTATTTTATCATGTTGTCTCCCTCTGTATTTATATATAAACACACTTTTTGTATTTATTGTTTAGTATTAATTTGTACCGTGATGATGCTTGAGCAAAGCAAAACCGGGGTCGGTAAAGTAAATTAGTAAAAACTCATGGTTTTAAACAAAACAAGTGTTTTATTTTTATTAAATATGTCAAACCACAAAGTGATTGCTTTCTATAATAAAATAACAATTTTTTTTATTTAATGGTTTCAGATTTTACTATCCCACATTTCCAACACGGAGCGTCTGCCCCTCTCCACCACCGGATCCCCTCTCCTGGTGCGCACCAAGACATTCCAGTCCGTAACCTTCGTCATTCCCAGGGACCGCGACTGCAACGATATGCACACCTCCCTGCTGCAGATGAGCCAACCAGGTATACTCTAATCAACCAACCAACATTTAGATTCACAAACAGAAAGTAGAAATATTAAAACACAATTACAGGGGATATACAAGAATGATGCTTCAGCGTGGGTCAGAGAAAAACATACACTTATTTAAAGATTAACTAACCATCACGCCTTTTCATCTTTAACCTCTCAGGTCTGCATTGGATATCCGATTACTATCCGGTATCCGTCCGCTTTATTACTATATGGCCAGATGCCGTATAGTGACCTAATATCTGGCCGAAGCTGGACAATTGCTATCCGGTTAAGGCATATTATGCAGGATATCCGGTATCGGCCAATTCACTATCTGTTGCATCTCTAGTTTTAATGTTCCATACACAAAAATTTCAACGCAACTCTCAGTGCTATGTCCGGTGGCGGTTCGTGGTCTTTTTAACGGGGGGGTTCAGAAATTCAAGAGATAAGATAAATATATATTTTTTTTTTTTTAAAAAAAGAAAGACAAACATTCCCGGATTACGAATAACCCAACAACATTTGAAAATCTCCTACTGGGCGTTTTCCAAAAAAGATGTCGGTGACGTAATAGGAATTCCACTTAAGTGAGATGCTGCATTTCGATTAAAAATATACGTAAATTTATTAAAGAAAGAATGAACTTCATGACAAAAAGTATTTAAATAGAAAATGTCAATAAACTTCGAAAATAATTGCAATTTAAGTTTAATACTATTGGTAAGAAATTCTTTTACGTCACTTTTATCATAAAGTTTATAAAGAAAATTAAAAGAAATTCATTATTTCAGATTTTTATTATGAATTGAAAACACAATCAGTCTCCTAAAAAATATGAATAATCAAGCTTATTGAATTAAATATTAAGTTTTTCAATAAAAATATTCTTTTACGCTACTTTTGGATACTTTGTACTGTATATTTTGCGTTCTAGAAAGACGAATATAAGTTTTTGTTTTACGAATGTTTAATTATAACAAATTTAAAATTAATCATGAACTATATCAATAAAAAAAAGAACAAATTTCTTTGAGATATAATAATTGATCTTAGAAAATAAATCACAGCAATAACAGGACAGTGGCGTAAGGGGAAAAATTTGGTAACGTTTAGGAATTCTAAGGCCTCGGCCAGACTGAGAGGCTTGCCCGGTAGCGACAGCGGGCGCGAAATATCAGTCGTATGTGTACGCACGTTGTGGCTACACTGCTGAAAGCGCGACAAGCGACTGGTATGGGAAGAGTGGAAGATACTCTCAGTATCACCCTGGTGAAAGACCACCATTCAGAATTGAAACGTTGCTTAATAATGACTTTAACCGTGTTTAGTGACTAGATCTGAATAGCCAGGTACTTCCCCACCTTCCTCTTCCCCACCTTCCTCTTCCCCATCTCCTTCCTGTCCCCACTTACCTTCAGCCTCAAACGTACCCCAATTGGGGATGCCATAGTCTCACTGGCTCCAGACGGGAGCAGTTAAGACTCATGTGAGGTATTCTCTATAAAAAAGGGCGATTTTACGTACTACCGCCACCGTGGAAGGCCCCCCGCGCAAGTACATTTTCTTCCACTTGTTATTTTTTCTTTTCTTTTTATTTTCGTTTCTGTTCTCTCCAACGTCTTCTTTTTTCTATTCTTCTTTGGTTAGCTCTCTGATTTTATTTTGATGTTATTTTTGTCTTTGTAACTCTTTTTTTCATAAAGGCTTCATATTTTTCAGGGTCGCTTTTAATTTTGTCTCTGTACCTTTTTGATTTTTCATATTTGAACATAAAATTAAAATAAATTATTTATAAAAATGCACAAATAATTAGATAGGTAATAATGGGCTACACGTGCATACCGTGTATAGCCTGAAATAGGTAACTAAGCTGAAAGGGTATTAAAGTACCTGTTAATGTACACAATTTTAATTAGGTACAGGATTAACTAAAACACACAGGAACATAAATCATGCTACATTTTATACTTACTTAATCAAAATTGTATGAACCAGCTGATTTTATACTGAATTTCAGAGTTGCCTCTACAGTAATAGTTGCTCATATTGCTGTCTATATTAGTACTTCGACACCATTTCGACTCTTTCAGAATTAATCTTTAATAATCTTAATTTATAAAAAAAAGAAAAAAAATTATACACATAAAAATCAAATATTTTTTTCTTTTTAGCTATGCTGTTCTTTTTTTTTAATGCTACATATATCACTCAACCCACATATCTACATGTAATAGTTACATTTTGAAGATACATGCAAAATATAAATTTAATTAGAAAATTGTAACACACCCAAATACACTAAAAGACGGACAGAGTGAACCGACCTTTAGAATTCCATTACGTCACTTTTAATTTCCATTCACGAGACCGTTGCGTAAGAGAAGTGGCGTAATCGCGTCAATATTTTTTCGAAATGTATTTATCAATAAATTATGAAACTTCTGTTTGTTCTAACTAAACATTTCATAAAACAATAAATGAATCAATTTAATACAAAGTAGAGTCTAATACATGCTGGTAAATTACCTGGAGAAATACGGTGGCGTTGGTGGAACACTTTTTTAGTACAGCCGAGAACGACCACTTGTGTTACGATTTCTTGGCAAACTGGCTGTAAAAAACCAAGCATGGCCGCCCTTCATAGACTAAATAGGGTTGCTATTTTCGAAAATATTCATCAATTTGGTAATATTTTTATTGGAAGACGTCAATAATGTGGTGGCGTAGGCGGAAATTCCACCATACGCTATTTCGTAGGACAACTCAATATCTGGTATTTAAATTATTTTGCACGATAATTAATCTATATTATGGTTGCAAATCGAAAATATTATCATATACTATTAGTAGAATTAGAAATAAATACTGGGATAACATTAAATAACATTAATTTTTGAACTCTTACTGGTAGTGGTAGGTGTAGGACATACCAGAAACAGTGACCTGTAGTCTTACTTATTTTAAAATAATATCGAAATTTAATAGATTTATTCATTATTTTTAGTCCATAAAGGTATTTATTTGTTATTATATTGGTAAAATATATGGTTGGTCATTAAAACCGACACAACAAAAGTTACTGATCCTGAAAGTGATGGGACACTGACTTTTATCTATGTACACTTTTTTTGAAAAACGCCCTACTACCACCACACTAAGCGGAAGATGTTACTTGTGTTGTGATGGAGGACTTAGCCAGCCGAGGCATCGAACATGGAACGTCTGGGTGGGACCCAAACGTTATACCCACTCAACCACTGACCGGTCAGTGGTTGAGTGGGTATCTAATCAACATTGATTTATTGTTGTCACACAACTTAAATAAAGTTAGTGGAAGGGGTACCTACATACTATTGTTTTTAAATAACTTGACACTCCTCGACACAATTATTAGATAACCAGAAAAGTTTTAGAGGAATTAAATTGTTTAATGGTTTTTACAGCACTCAATGTACGTTGCTAATTATTATTGTTTTTTTCAATAAGAAAAATAATGTAGAATGTAGAATATATAATTGATATTTTAAAACATTATAAAAAAACCAAAAATTAAGGTGGCACGAAATAAAATTAGCTTTTTTCACTTATACAAAATATCCATTATACACTTTTCATAAAAAATTATAAAAATAATAAATAATTTCCAACCTTTTTTCATTAGTATTAGCGTTATTTTTTGTGTATATAACATTGTATTCCGCCATTGTGAAAAAGAAAAAGCAACAGAATATTCGCGACAATCGATAAACGCAACCGCTTTCAACTTGAAAGCCGAAACAATACTGGAGAAAGCTCAACACAAAATTGCATAACTAGCGACGTTTGCCGAAACTTTAGTAAATGTAACTTATATTAAAAATAAATTAATACAAAAACAGAAGTCAAAATTGGTCTACTTCAATAGTGGATTTACAAATGCCATTAGCAAAAGGTTGGAGAAATGCAGAAACAAGAAAATAAAAAATGTTCCAAAATGACTACAAAGTTAAATACCATAATATATAACTTGCATCCATATTATGGTGCAAAGTGCAAAGGTTAACCGTCATCTGGTCGTCCTGCGACAATCTCGGGCATGGCATCGGCGGGACTCGTCAATGTTCGGAGGTCACAAGACATTTTGACTCGTGATCGCCGCACCGAGTTGGGTTAATATTGCTTTGTTTTGTTGGTTTCACCGTCACAGGGATTTGTATCGGCTGTGATTTTTTTGTATGGACGATTATGTGCGGATTGAATCGCACACAAAATGGGAATAGGTATCGTATTTTTCGGTGGCGCGAGTTTTAAAGGCGGAATTTTAATGTCAAGCTATCTATAGTGTGCTTATATTATTATACGACAAGTTCGTTTTATTTTCTCATCTTTTAAATGGGGGTTCGTTGCACAAATGCACTTTAGAGAAGACCGCCACTGGCTATGTCTGTAACTTGTAATGTGTGGTTCCAGTGCACATCGAGGACCTTTACTGCTTCCACTACACGTCCAGCTCGGAGGACGTGACCAAGGCGGTGGGTTGGGACATGTTCAGCCTGAAAGACGAGTACAAGCGCATGCGTGTCCCCAATGACCAGTGGGTGCTGTGCACCGCCAACAAGGAATATGAAGTGAGATAACAATTCATTTTATATCAATAAGTTTGTACTGTATCGAGAGAACTTTTATTCATTCAATTGAGTTATATCAGGTAAAATTATGGTCAACTTGGTGGCCAAGTGAAAGTAACCTAGAGGCCGACCATTTGAGGTTATCCACCACATACCCGCCCTGGTATAAGTAACAGGTTACTCCTTCAAGGCTCTCGCAAGGACTCTAATTTTTTTGATTGAACGAAGCAACATTTATTTTCAAACGAATCAAGACCTCCAGCATCCCTGCATACGTTGTTAGTAAGCAGTATGGGTGAATATACAAAAGTTGGTCAACTTTTGGCCCTATTTTGTACACTTAGTTTTTATATATATTTATTGGTTTGACTACATGGTTTAACCAATAAATTATAATTATTAATTAATATAATTTTCCCAGTTAGACTCGAGAATATTTCTTTGCTAATTGGGTAACTAAAATTGATGAATGATATGTAATGAAATGATGTTATAATTGTGAATGATATTATATGTTATAAATAAATAATAAAAAAATAAAACCCTTTCAATATACTATTTTATGTCAGGCCAGTTACTTTTTCTTTTTTACGAGTTCTTTGTAATCTTATGTAATTTAAGACAACGGACTGACGACAGAGTACTGATGAATAGGACATTAATTTGAGGTTATACTTGAAATTTATATTTTTATCTTATTTTTAATTATCAGAATGATATATTTTTGCTACTCACATGTAATCCACCATGTAGGCCACCATAACACGGGCATGTGCCTAGTATGGCGGCCATAAATTCCACAATTGTTATATATTTACTATTCAAAGAATAAAGAAACATTAAAAAAAAAAAAAAAAAAAAAAAAATCATGCACAAATTAAAACAAAACACAGGTAGTATACGAGACAAACACTCGCCAGAGTACTGAAAATTTGACTGGATCAGCACACGCAGACGCGCTAACAGCGACGCTAGCACTGGTCTGGTAATGGCTGCCGTCAATATGATGCCTTCTGCATCTAACTTCGCCACCAAAATTCAAAACTACTAACGAGTTGATCATAATTCGGCAATATTTTGCGAGAATTTCAAATTTTAACTTGACACAAAGGATTGATGTGTAAAAGTGATGAGTTTTGTTTAATTTTTTTGTAACAGATTTTTACAGATTCTGTGAATAAATCTGTGAAATATGTTATTAAATATATTACAGACTATATAAAAATAATAAGATTAAAATTTTATACTGAATATTTTATTAAACAACCACTTCATTAAGCGTTTTTATGATGGTGACATGCCAGGGAACTGACGTTTTGAGGATTTAATGAGTTATTTTACAAATTCGCCTGTGGAGTATGTAATTTAAATTGAGTGGACACATAAAGAGAAATTAGGAATTTCTTAATATATTATCAATAACAAAATGCAAAAGAAATTGTCATATGTATTGACTGATGACAGCGGGTTGGCCAACTTTTGTATATTCACCCGTATGCAAGTGCTTAACAGGAAATTTATCTTAGAAAAAGGTAGATAGGCTGTGAGGAATAGGATTGTAGCAAGATGGGAAAGATTGGAAGAGGACTGGAAGTGAATTACAAGGGACCGCAGCCATTGGAGAGCATTTGTAGAGGAAGCCAAATGCAACCATGGGTTGAAGCTCTATATTTATTTATCTTTTAAGATCAATTATGAGTGGTTCAAGGTTGTTTACCACTGTACTTATTTATTAACCAACACCTCCATTTATTGGATAACTAACACCTCTGCCATATGTCACCCCAAGTGGTTTGCTACGTTTGGTGACTTAGCAGGGGTGCCCGGGTTCATGGGGGTGAGGTTTGTTCGGGCCTTGGCGGTGTAAGCATCAGCCCGCCAGATGCGTGGCAGGCCAGATCGGGAGAGACTGGTTGAGGGAAACCTTTTGATCTCTCCCGAGACATCGCCTTGCACAGCAGTGGGAGAGATGCATCCATATGTTTGTCATTCCTAGAGACACCGACCCCCAGATTCCTACCCACCCCTCATACCTTTTTCCTTCCCAGAACTTTCCTTCCTTTCTTCAAAATACCCTCCGCACAGCATCCCCAAAGATGACAGGGCCTCCTGTTTGGATGTAAAAAAAAAAAAATAGCTATTTGTTATTTTTTTTACCATACAACCCATCTCAGTTGAGAATTCTATTCTTGTGTTTGAGATGGGGAGTAGTGCCATAAATTTTTTTATTTAAGTTAATTTGATGGCCTCCGTGGTCGAGGGGTAAGGCTCTCGACCAGCAATCCGAACGTCTGGGGTTCAAATCTCAGATGCGCATGTAAATTTTATTTGATTGATTTGTATTATTTCACAATTTGATCATTTAAAATATATTTGCGGCACGTTCCAGAATGGATTTTTCTCTTTTAAGTATATTTGCAGCACTTTCCAAGAGCGAGATACTCTCAGTATCGCCCTGGTGTAAAACAAGGTGAAAAAAAAAGTTGAGCGAAATGGCTTTAGCCATGTTTGGTGACCAGATCTAAATAGCCAGGTACTTCCCCACCTTCCTCTCCCACTTCTGCTTCCCCTCACTACTACCTTCAGCCTCACAACTACCCTAATTGAGGATGCCATAGTCTTACTGGGAGCAGTTGGGACTCTTGTGCAGTATTCACATTAAAAATAAAAACAAATCTAGTGGATTGATTTTTTTGTGTTTTTTTTTAGATTTAGAGAATGGAATTTTTTTGCTATAATTTAGTAATTGAAGGGATCTCAAATCTAGGAAAAATTTGTAGGTAGTTTTGTGTTTTTTTAAGGATGATTTTAATAAGTATTTTATTTTTTATTATTATTTTATATTTAATTTATTTATACCTCCATTACGATTTAATTCCAGCTGTGCGACACTTATCCTCGAGATCTGTACGTCCCGGCTTCTGCCAGTTCCCAGGTCCTGCTGGGGAGTTCCCGTTTCCGCTCCCGAGGAAGACTCCCGGTGCTATCCTACCTGCATCACAATAAGGCCGCCATAGCCCGCTGCTCTCAGCCGCTGAGTGGATTCAGTGCTAGGTTGGTTAAATTATATTATCTCTTCTACTTCATCAGCCTTCCGGCACCCAGCTTGGAACATGGACAGTTCTCTTGTGAATGTCTACAGTTTTAACGATTCTTGAACTCTTCTTGTACTTGGTTAGGTTATAGCCGGTTCAGACGGTTCAATTTTAGTTGACAATCTCGATACTTGAAAGCATGTGTGATCCTTCTTTCAACAATGTTTAATGAAAATGTATTGCAGTTTCGCCCAATCGCTAATGAAAATGTATTGCAGTTTTGTCCAATCACTAATGAAAATGTATTGCACTTTTGTCCAATCAGTAATGAAAATTTATTGCATTTTTGTCCAATCAGCAATGAAAATGTATTGCAGTTTTGTCCAATCACCAATGAAAAGGTATTGCAGTTTTGTCCAATCACCAATGAAAATGTATTGCACTTATGTCCAATCACTAATGAAAATGTGTTACAGTTTTGTCCAATCACTAATGAAAATGTATTCCAGTTTTGTCCAATCACTAATGAAAATGTATTCCAGTTTTGTCCAATCCCTAATGAAAATGTATCGCACTTTTGTCTATTCACTAATGAAAAATGAATTGCAGTTTTGTACAATCAGCAATATACATCACTATCTCTACAGTCAAATGAAATATTTAACAGCCGATATCTCAGAACACACTTTTTCATATAACGTTTTTTTCCATATAACCACTTGAGCGCTTTTTGCCACATTATGGCACTATTTCCAAAACCACGGGTTGCTTTGTTGCCAAAATGTGGCAAATTTAGAATTTAAAAAAAAAAATTAAAATGACTATAATTAAATTAAAACAAATAACTTTGTTTAAACCACTAATATAATCACAATTACCTACATGTTTCAAAACCGATGGTTTCTTCGTCAGGGTAGTAATGACATTAATAACAAAATAAACAAAATTAATGTCATTACTACCCTGACGAAGAAACCATCGGTTTTGAAACATGTGGGTAATTGTGATTATATTAGTGGTTTAAACAAAGTTATTTGTTTTAATTTAATTCAAAATGACGCCACAAAGTGATTTTGCGAAGTTTGAAGAAATGACTATAATTAATTGTACGTTCAAAATATAACAAAATAACTCCTCTCTAGGTTCTTTAAAATGCTTTAAGGTTAAAGATTTAATTTTTTTTTTTATAACTCCTACCAATATATGATAATAGACAAAGGATAGGGGAATTCATTAGCTACATAGAACTATAATCAGTTTGTATGCCTCCATATTCAAATTCAGATATATGATTTTTTTAATGTGGGCGGAAAAATTTTCTTTTAGCAATTCGAGAAAAAATATTTAAATTGCTCTGTCGCTCCAGTGGATAAGGGCTTAATTTTAAGTGCTCAATTGTTATGACCTGACCTTCCAAACAACTAATTTTCATGTTTCTGTCATTTAGAGGTTAGGTACACTTGTTGAATTCCTCTTTTTCATTTTCCAGATGTTTGGAAGATGAACAAATGCTGGATTGTATTCGGCGGACCAATCCTAACTGTGGATTTATGTATGTTGTTGATACAAGACCGAGGGTGAGAAAAATATTTTTATAAATTATTGTGCGTGTTAAGGTTTGTAGGGCCTTTGTTCAAAAATAAACACTCCACGAGATTGACTACTGAGTCTAAATCTCTCAGTACAGCCCAGTTCCCCGTTCGAGATAACCTAAGGCTACAAGCCTTGTTTGCTGTTTAATTATTTTACAGAAAAACAGAAAGTATTTAGGGAACTGGCCCTTTTATATAAAAAAACAACCAACACAGTAAAACATATATATATATATATAAACAATAAAAAAAATTTAATAAATGGTAATTGTTGAATGAAACACCAGTATATATTGAATCATTTGGCGGGTAACAGATAAACTGCCTTAGCTTAGTGGATACAGCTCCTGACCAGCAATCAGAGGGGCGCGGGTTCGAGTCCCGTCGGCGGCATGTATCTTTTCTCGGGAGGTTTTTTCAACATGGATTAGTGTTTCAGGCTAATAATTATTCCTTATAATAATTGTTACCCTTTGTGCTATGCATAAAATCTTGTCTTAAACATTAGTTTCACATCGTCGGATCTGCCGGATCTGCCCTGATGATGGACACTGCAATGCTGTCCGAAACATCGGCTAAAGAAGGAGGTAGCGCAACACGGCATAACACCCCAAAACTAACAACGAAAATGCTTTTGGCCGTGAAAATCTAAAAAACGTATCATTAGTTTATCACTTAAAAATAATCAAAACATATATTTCGCGTACGAGGAAACTACATCTGGATAGTAAAATCAGATGATAAAACAGAACTCTGTTTTACCATACCATAGACTGTCGGTACAAAGGAATACTTTCAGCGAAAGCCAGAACCTTTTAAGACAGAGGAATCGTAATTATAGATTTAACATAAAGGGCAGTAAATGTACTGATATCCCTTTATAAATAAATTCAGCGAGTACCTGGCTTGCGTTTAAATACCACTCAAAGAAAGAAAAACTTCCTTGCCGCTAAACCATATGAAATACACTCACTTTTCAAACAACCCTCGTGCCATCTATCGTAAATTTTTAAATACAAGTTTCATAATGCAAGAGCTCACCACTATATATATAGAAACCTACGCGGATTTGCGCACAATAACTCACCAAAGTTTCATCGCAATCGTATTAATATTATAGGAACGCATAACAGATAAACAAAGAAACATTAATTTTTGGATAGAAAGATTTTCACCTCGTGAATTTTTAAACACTGCTTTCTGTTTGTTAGTTTTTAATTATTTTTCCATCGTTTCAGATAAATGCCATGGCTAACCGTGCGGCTGGGAAAGGATACGAGAATGAAGCGTTTTATGAAAATATCAAATTTCAATTTCTTGGTATAGAAAACATCCATGTCATGCGAAACAGTCTGCAAAAGGTCATTGAAAGTAAGTTAACATTTTTTCTTGGAATTCCATTTCTGGAATGCAACATGTTGTGATGTCTATGTTATTCATTGTCTTATTTAAATTGCAAAACAAACTTATAAACATGTCATTGTTGGATGCATTGTTCTTAATCTAGAGAAACAGAATTTGTGTTTTTAACTCCTCAGGCCTCGACCATCTTTTGTCAGAGAGTCAATACTTTTCCGCTTTGCAATAAAATCCAAATAAATGGTTTATTTCTGAACGCAACCGAAAACTAAAAACTGTTTTTGAAAGGTGATGTAATGCACTTTCAAATTTTATAATTCAAAATAAACGTATAATTTTTTAAATACAATTTTTTTTAATGCAAACAAAAAAGAAGTTTTAAAAATAGCTCACCTCACATTTTTTCTAACTAAATAATTGTTAATGAAAAAAGACTAAAAATACAAATATGTTTTATTCGGTAAATGTATTATAAATGTTATGGTCACCTCATTTTTTTGTCATTTCAAGTAAAAATAATTAATATAATATTCTCAAAATTATATAATTGTTTTTCAAATTGCGGTCGAAATCTTTGGTTTCATAATGGTGACATTTTTATTATTTTGTGGTTAACTTTTAGATTTGAATATAAAGTGTGTTGTCTCCTCTTTCTAACACTCTTTAGTTCATAGTTCTAACCATTATAGTAAGGAAGATAACGATTTCTATGTTGTTCTGAAAACTGAACAAATTAGCTGATGGGCTAAGAAAATATTTGTTTGTTATTTATTTTTCTTCTTTCTGTTTGTTCATGCAACTAATTGTAAATGATTTTCTCTTCTTCCAGCTTGCGAGCAGAAGTCCCAGTCGATGTCCGCCTTCCTCAACGGTCTGGAGTCTTCCCAGTGGCTGCGTCACGTCCGCTGCGTGCTGGAGACGTCCTGCGTGGTGGCGGGGGCCATCGCACGGGGGGTCTCTGTGGTGGTCCACTGCAGTGATGGTTGGGACCGCACCGCTCAAGTCTGCTCGCTGGCCTCCATCATGCTGGACCCGTACTACAGGACAGTCAAGGGCTTCCAGGTAACTAGCAAGATCATAGTCAGGGTATTTTTTTTATAAAACAGATTTACGTAGTACCCGTGAGCACTCAGGTCATAGGCCCTTTGTGCTATCTCCCATTTTGCCTCATTCCTTTCACCAGGGTTGTCATTGGGATATTTGGCTGTCTACTGGTTCCACAATGTGTCTTCCCAGGTATCTGATCCTTGTTCCCATTTCACTTCAGGGTGGAATATTGGCTCCAACGTTAATTTGGAGTCTCGTCATCTATTGCATCTGATACTGCTTACGAATTACAGCATCAGGTGCACTTGAAAATGGACTGTAAATACTAAAAATTAAACGAATGGTGTTTGCTGGAGTTGGGTGATGATATGTGTAGGAAAAACTAGGGATGCAAGGAAAAAGGATAACCAATCATTTACCACTGTACCTCTGTAAAGGAGCACACGACACAATTACAACATAGTTATATAGTTCCACAGCGATACCACGAGATAATTATCGCCACAACAAAACGTGTAAGTTCAAAACGATACTGTTTACTTTCGAGATGGTCAAATACGTTCTTATTAGTTCAAAAACGATATTATGTAGGTACACGAAAAACACCAACAACTTGCTTCTAAGGTAGTACCAATTTTTTATTTAATTTTTATTTATTTGAGACCCAATTAGGATATTATTTATAGAACATTCTTGTGGGTAATATAAGACAAATTAAAAAAATAAATATCTCTAGACTAATGTGTCTGCAGTAATCACATTTGCATATTCACAGAAGCAAACACGTGTAAAACAATGTCAGTATTTTTGTACATGAAAATACTGACAAAATTTATACTTCTTCTGTTTTTCAAAAACAAATGCACTCAATTATATTTAGATATATGTTTTGCCATTGTTTCAAATTTCAAATACTTTTTCAGCAAGGTGATGGTTAGGGAGAGGTAGGTACTGGATAAATGACATCCCGGTAGGAACTATGCGTATTCTCATTTCAAAACCAAACATCATCTTCATTCTCTTCACATTTCCTGGATCTATTAGGCGCTCCGCCCACTGAGGCAACTGAAAACCAACTAAAACCGGCTGTTTTCTCTATCTTGATTGGTCAAAAAGCTTGTTTAACCATAGATGAAGAACAATCAGCTGACAGCTCGCAACTACCAACGGCCGCCCAGGGCAATCAGCCGTAACAGTCGCAAGATGGTCGCAAGTCACCGCTTGCGTTACCATTGACAACGGGGTTTTGTGTGAATGTGAAGTGTGCGGGCCATCACATTGTCATACAAAGACAGTTGGCAGTTGAGAGTTTTCAGTTGCCTGAGTGGGCGGAGGCGCTTAGTGTTTTCCACTCCCAACAACTGCATGTGTCTCCTGAGGTGGTTTTTAAAGAAAGGAAGAAGTCAACCTGTTTTTAAAGGGAACTGGGTGGTAGGAGGAAGGAAAGAAAGAATTCGTCAAATCATTTAATTTTATTTTTTTATATAGAATACCTTACAAGAGTCCCAACTGCTCCCGTCTGGAGCTAGTGAGACTATGGCATCCCCAATTGGGGTATGTTGTGAGGCTGAAGGTAAGTGGGGAAGGGAAGGAGATGGGGAAGAGGAAGGTGGGGAAGTACCTGGCTATTCAGAACTAGTCACTAAACACGGCTAAAGCAACATTAAGCAGCGTTATTAAGAAACGTTTCAATTCTGAATGGTGGTCTTACACCAGGGCGATACTGAGAGTATCTTTCACTTTTTATTAATTAATTGTGAAATAACACAAATTGATCTAATAAAATTTGTTTGCGCACGCTGGGTTCGAACCCGCGACCATCCGATTGGGAGTCAGGAGTCCTACCACTCGACCACGTACCGAGCTGTTGAGTACAAGAACGATTCTTAAAAGGCCAATTCTCATGCCCCGTACAATGTTCATCTTGAATACGCTTATATATTGTGGATTTCCAGATGTCTGTGATACTTGATCACTCTAACACATCGGCGATTTTTCTCTGAGCATGAGTTTCTCCAGGTTCGAGTTCTCAATTTGACGAGCAGCATGTCGAAAGTATGTTAGGTTATGTTGTAGGCAGACAGTTGTTGACTGCCTATTTTTGATTTATATTTTGGATATATTAGTGCGCTTGGGTGTCCATCTCACCAATAGCATTCTGTTTCCAGGCCCTCATCGAGAAAGACTGGCTCTCGTTTGGTCACAAGTTCTCGGAGCGTTGCGGCCATGTTCTGGGCGAGCCGAAGGAGCGATCACCGGTGTTTGGGCAGCTGCTGGATGCCGTGTGGCAGCTGTCGCGCGCGCGTCCTTCCGCGTTCCAATTCGGGGAACGCTTCCTCATAGCACTGCACGACCAAGCACATGCCTGCCAGTACGGGACCTTCGTGGGCAACTGTGAAAAGGATCGCCTAGATTTGAGGTGAGAAATTAGTTATGAAACACAATAATGATGAATTGAAGAATGTGAAGAAAAATAACCAATCTGTTTTGTCACTGTTGTGTTTTATCCGGTTACCGAGAAATCGTCACTTCAGTTGGACAAGGTTCTAACTGACATTTTTTTCAAAAATGACCTTTGAATGCAAAACCATTTTTTTTTATTTATTTCTTTAACCAAAATAATTTTCAGAACAATATGTGTTGTATTTACATAGATACTTGTGTGAAGAAATTCTAAAATCAAGTTCCATTTATTTTACAAGGTTCTAACTCTCTATTTTGTTTGTATCTGATAGTTGATCGTTGTTACGAGGGGCATTATAGTTTGTCACTTTGGTTGGATAGGGTTCTAATTTCGCCTTACCATGTTCTGCATTCTGTTGTGATTGCAGGCTATCGAGCAGGACATTCTCTTTGTGGGGCCACATGGCCAGTCACATGAATGAATATTACAATCCCCTGTACGACCCTTCCTCCGCCTCTGATCTGCTGCAACCCAACCTCATCAGCCAGAATATTAGGTAAATTGGTTCAATTCTTCTTATATTGCTGTGCCCGTCCTATCAGAGGTTTAAAAATAACCTAACCTCACCTAACCTAACCTAATCCAACCTCATCAGCTAGAAAATTAGGTAAGTTGGTTCAGTTCTCCTTGCCTGTCCTATCAGAGATTTAAAACTAACCTAAAATAACTTCCTAACTCAAGCTAACCTATCAAACCTAACCTCACCTAACCTACCCATCAGCCAAATCATTAGGTAAATTGATTCAGTTCTCCCTGTCTGTTCTAACACAACTAACCTAACCTAACTTCCAATAACAAGCTTAACTAACCTAATGTGTCCATCAGCCAAAACATTAGGTAAATTGGTTCAATTCTCCCTCTCCTTATTGTGCCTTTCTTATCAGAGATTAGAAACTTATCCTAACCTATCCTAATCTTACCTAACTTAACCTAACCAGCGAAATCCCTAATACTGTACCATTCTCCAAGATTTCACTAACTTCAATAATTATTACTTATTTTTCAGGTTGATAGATGAATTTATTATGTTAATTAGTTTTCACTTTTATCCACTTAAGCGATGGAGATAAATCTGGGTTGTTATCGCTCAAGTGGTTAAACCAACGGATTGATGCCTTAGAGTCTAGTTGCTTTGGAAATCGTATAATATATATAATTTGCCCATTGTAAAATGACTTTCCCTTTGGTGTAAAATGACTTTGACTTAATTTATTTCACCTATGTATAACTTAGACTTATGCTAGCTTTACACTTGTAAGTTTTTTTGTAAATTTACGACTTCTGGCCAATGGGCACATTGGATTTTCAAAATGCAATATGCCCATTGGTCAGAAGTCGTAAACTTATGAAAAAACTTACAAGTGTATAGCTAGCCTTAAAACTAATAACTTACAGATATGATTTATTACTATGTAGGTACTAGTGACTTACAACCAAGATTTATAACTATTGACTTACAGGTAGTGACATGAAACTAATATACTTATGACCACGTAGGTCTTAAATACATAATACTGCTGTATGACTTACAAATACCTTATTAACTTTGCATCAATAATTACTGTACCTGGGTCATAATCGTTGGATTACCAAGAAAAATGTGTGACAAGCATTTATGTCATGAAATAATTTTTGTTTTTTATGCAAATTGCTATTTCAGGTACAAATCATGGGTATATATTAATGGGCCTGCCAACTAATACGCAACCTTTTCTACGCTTCCCCACCATAACAGTTTTAGTAAATCTTTTGTTATTTTCTGTTTTCTAATAGTAAACCTTGGCACTCAATAAGGAGCATTAAGATGGTAATCCAGTGAGTGACTTGATCAATAAATCATTGTGTTGGTTCCACACTTCAATGTTTCATCTTACTTGTTCTCTTCTCTTTTCTTCTTTCTGCCAGTTTCCTCTCTGTAGCATGATCTCCATTGGAATGTGCTATCTCAAGTATTAATCAATTTATTTATTTGATTATTCCCCTGAATTTACTTAAATACATAATTCAATAATAAATTATAATCATGGCTGTTGAATGTGTGTGAAGCTACACAAATGGTGTTTGGCTTTTATGGTATGTGTTATATCTTTGTTTCTTTCCTTGTCACTGCTTTTAACCTTTTGAAGGTCAGCATAGAAAAAATATATTTTTTCAATACGATGTAAAATATTTGACAGTTCTGCCTTACTTACGAATTAAATTTTTATAACATTTCTTTTGTGATATATTACAAAAATTACATCAAAATAAGGAAGATAAAAAGAACTTCCTAATAATCACTCAAATCTATGCTTTCCACAATGGATTTATATAAAAAAAACAATGAATAAATATAAACTTCGAATATGACAGCTATCATATTATCAAGCGGCAGCCATTTTGTCTGCCATCTTTGGTGCCCGGCGGGTTTTTAGCTATTAATATGAATTATTCGGAGTGGCTAAATGCTATCCAGTAATTTGTAATGTCAAGAACGAGAATGGCCCAAGCGATTCTGACCTTGTTCTTCATACAATTTCTTTATACATAAGGGGCAAAATCGCTTCAAACATCCGACCCGCCGGGGGGACTGCGGCCTACGAGAGGTTAAGAGCATAGAAAGATAAACATTGACAAGGAAAGTAATAAGGATTAGTCATTATGACTCGGAAAGCAATCGGCATAAGGTACATTGTTGCTTATACATAACTTGTGCTGTTCTGGTAAAAGGTTGTGGGGATAATGTTCTTTCTCTTTGTTTTGTGAACAGGTTTTGTTTTGTGAATAGGTAGGAAGTAAAATATGATGTAACAAAAAACCTGTTGTGTTTAAACTTAATATATGTCAAGTGTTTGCTATATTAAACAACAACAAAAAAACATTTACAATCCAAAACATTTATGAAATATAACAGAATTGGTGGTGCTGAAATTAATTAAATACATTTTTCTTTTCATAAGCATCAAATATCTTTTAGTGTTATTTTCTGCAAATTCAGCTATGTATTTTGTCCAATAATTGCACAAGAACATTAAAATCAGTATTCAATGTCAAATCAATGTCTATTTAACCCCTAGAGGCCGGAGCCCTGCAATTGCAGTGTTGAAGAATCGTGCCCATGCACGGTACGATGCACTGCAATTCCTCTGCAAACTTTATATATTCACAATAAAATATATAAATTTGTTCTAGACCACTTTAATTTTAATTACACTCTACCGGTTTCGGAAGAACCACTCTACCGGTTTCGGAAGAACCCCACTCCAGCACCTAAATGTTTGGTATATATCTATCAATATTTTGTATCATAGGTTAGTTTTAATATTCTCCTGACGAAGGAAGGGTTCTTCCGAAACCGGTAGAGTGTAATTAAAATTAAAGTGGTCTAGAACAAATTTATATATTTTATTGTAAATTATGGCGAGCCACAAAGTTAATGCTTATTACGAACATTTATATATTCATTTTGCCTCCTGATATTATCTCTACTAAGTTAATTAACTTGTAGGGGATGGCAAGAAATTTCAATAAATAAAATAATTTTTTTGTTAACAGCAACACGTGGACAATACCATACTTGACAAAGTGAAACTTTTTTTTTTTCTTTCAACTAACCCAGTACAAGTAATATGCGAAGAAATGAATATATAAGGTCCACACTGCAATTGCAGTGCTTCGCACCATGCATTATTGTGTGTGCACCATGCATGCAAAATTCTTTACCACTGCTATTGCAGGGCTCTGGCTCCTAGGGGTTAAAGATAAAAATAAAAATGTTACTTTATCAAGTATGATATTGTCTACATTCTGGCTCCAAAAAAAATATTTTTTATTTATTGTACTTTCTTGCCTTGTACTTTCTCGCCTGGGACTAAAGATAGCTGAATTTGTATCTTGATTACATTCTGAATTTTTTTCGTGAATAACGTCAATTTCGTTTTCATTCTCTTGTGCATAACAAACTTTAATCTTAAACATAACAAT
Organism: Limnephilus auricula; assembly: GCA_951813805.1. Lineage (NCBI taxonomy): Eukaryota > Metazoa > Arthropoda > Insecta > Trichoptera > Limnephilidae > Limnephilus > Limnephilus auricula. The sequence goes on from OX638408.1 coordinate 22,587,677, forward strand.
GTTGCATGTTTCTTAAGATTGCCCCACCGACTCCATAAGGTTATTTTTCCTCATTTAAACGTAACCCAAACTTGATGTTAGTTAGGTGATCAAAACAAATCATTTGATGTCTTAGAGAGTTCATCTTATCCAACATTACACACTTATAGACACGTTATTGTATCACAGAATTAACACAAAATGTGGCAAGTAATAAACATACATTTCCAGTAAACTATTAATTCAACCGTTGTTCATATATGACAAAGATAGATGTACAAGATATATGGGTGTATGAACAAAATAGATACAGGACTGGGCAGCATTTACGTCATCCAATAACAAAGTCTAGAAAGGGGATGTGTATGTTAAAAGTAACACCAAAAACCAAAAATTATTGGTTCCAAAAATTGGGTTATGAAAACATTCATCAAAAAGAAATGCATTATTTCACAGTAAAAAGATTACAAGAAGCATTGATTTTTATCCTTTCTTGGTCTAAAAGGTCCAAAATTGTCTTCAAAAATATTATGCTATGGAAGCAAGGCAACGGAATCAGATGGGAGCTTGTTTATTAAATTTCTCATTGGTGGGCCAAATTATTTTACCGAATTTGTAAGACAGGCCTTATCTAGAGTTGATACATCTATGGTTTATGTATTTAAAATTTGCATTAAATACTACATTCTGCATCACAGGTATGATTGAGATAACCATACCATTTCTCGCTTGCACTAAGACAAACACAGACCACTATATAAGTAGACCTACTTACTCTAACGGCGCTTAAAGTCTTCGGTAAATAATCAAAACAATTGATTTTAGATTTTCATGGCCAAAAGTATTATCGTGATTTATTTTTAAGGTATTATGCCGTATTGCGATTCTTCCTTCTTTGGTCAACATTTGTTGAAGTCCTTGGAAGACCAAAAACACTTAGAGCACACCTTATTTCGGAGACAATTGAAATTCACAAAAATCCAATTAATATTAATAGAGAAGTCAGGGCTGAGCTCAATATTTCTTGGTATCCGGTAATTGATGGCTACCCCAAAATAAATGCAGAAAACCATTTAAAATTATACTGTAACACCAATTCGTAGAGGATTGGAGCTGGAAACATGGTATCGCATCTTCATACGTAAGCACACACTTTACCTCTTTCGATTACACATCTGCCCTGATGATGGACACTGTAACGTTTTCCGAAACCTTAGCTAAAGAAACATGGCGTAATACCCCAAAAATATATCACAATATTCAATATGATTTTATCTAATATATAAAAATTAATGTTTGTTCGTATGTTCGTACCATTCATCCGATTGCGATGAAACTTTGGGAATACGATGTGCGCATACCCGGGATGGTTATGAGATAGTGAGTTCTTTGAAAAATGGGTGTATTTTATGGAATTTAGCGTGGAGGAGAATTCGCGAAATAGGTGACAGCGGAAGAGGGGAGAGGGGAAGGGGAACGCGGGAGGGAAAGAAAAGGCGGACGAATGGGAAAGGACACGAAGGGAGAAACACTTTATTTATTTAACTGGAATTGCAACGCATGCCGAGTATCAGCTAGTTATTTATAATAATATGTAATTTAGTTATATTTATGAATACACCGTGTGACAGTTTATTACTATAACGAAAGTAAGCCAATCATCGTATCTTTCACTTGCCACTTTTGAGACTCTACAACATGTCTAGTTTGTAGTGTCTTTATGTTACCTGTTTCAAGTAATATTGCTCATCATATTATTACCAAAATCTTAAACAAAATGTTTCTAAACGTGTTTCTGTTCTTAATTTCTTGCAGATTTTGGCGTGGTATGTACTGCAGGTTTGAGAACGGAGTTCACCCTCGGGAGCCATTGGGAGACTTGTTGCTCGCTACCACAGATCATACTTCATCTCTTCAAGATCACATCACGCTTCTGACTAAGGTGAGATCCTCATGACATATTTTTCATTTTCTTTTCCTTTTAGTCGCTGCCTCGTTACTACGGATCGTGATCCCCACTCCAATTGCGCTAATGAACCAACAATGTGTCCAAAGTATCTCGAGTACATCGAAGTATGTCTATTTAATATTTGAGAATATTCCAAAGATTACACTGCTAATCTTCATAGAAAAATCGCAGCTGAGGTTGCTTGGGCATGTACTAAGAATGTCTGATGACTGAAGTCCGAGGAAGATACCGAGTGCGATTCCAGAGGGTAGACGTCCAGTGGGCCGCCCCAGACACAGTTAAGCGAGGCAACTTCAGAAACTGTGTGAGGAGAGGATGGGTCTGCCATGGACGGAGGCCGAACAATCAGCGCAAAACAGGGACGTATGGAGGAGCCTTGTCGTTGCAGTGGGTCCCCGATCCGAATAGGACAAGGGGAAGAAGATGATGATGAGAAGATTCCATGACAGTAGATCTCCTACTGTTGGCCCCCGGGATAATTACATAAATTTGCAGTCGGTAAAATACGGTATACCTACTTACACAAAATATAACTATGTGTTCCGAAGGGGTGTACAGAGAGGTTGTACCGCAGAATAACAGTGTATAAAACAAATTTTGATCCAAATCCACCACGAAAAAACTACTTGTCTATGTAAATATTCTTATTATAATTTCGGGAAGCCAATTGTCAGGTCTCCGCAAAACTGCACATAGGTCTCATTATTGCCGGCGTAGTCCAGCGGTAGGGCGTTAGACTCCCATTCCCAAGGCCGCGGGTTCGAACCCGGCGTGCGCAAATAAATTTTATTTAATTCATTTGTGTTATTTCACAATTAATTATTAAAAATAATATGCAGTATATTTGCGGTACGTTCCAGAGTGGAAGATACTCTTACGGCCGCTGTTTCTATCTTTTAAATCGATTCATCTGAGGCTGCGATCAGCCAAGCATTTTGTAGGGTAGCGCTCGATTTATGTTGTCCCCAAACATCTTATGTTATCTGGCCTCGCCCACTTTCATAGACAATAAAATGACATCAAAGTAAGAACTTTCGAAGTTAAATTAATATTATAGAGTTAATTGTTGGATTTATTATTAATACACGTAATTTATTTAAAATATTTTTATCCATAAACTGACATTTTATATTTTTTTAAACAAACGTATATAAAATAAAGTGTCAGCTTGACCGTAGGTACTGGACTTGACACTTGGCTTGGCGAATATTCGAAAACGACATAGTTTTTCGCATAAATTAACCGTTTTTCGTCTCTGCTCCGCACGCATCCGAACTTCTCAATCCATATTAATTAAAATAATAATTGATAATTGATAAACGCAATACAACAGAAGTGAAATGAGCGCAAAACTGTGTCTTCTATCAAAGTGATATTTCATCGACCATACATTGTGTTCGCGGTATTTTTTCTACTCTGTTGACACTTTTAAGAACTAGTCCAAAACTGAGGCGGCCGGAACGAGTTTAATCCACTAGTCCGGCTTCCTTAGGTTAAGATAAATGCTTAAGCGATACTTGTGTGTTGGAAAAAGCGTAGTTGTGCACTAATCAAATACTAAGGCCAAATTTTGGCTTAGTAATTGATTAGTAGGATTGGGAACAGCGGCCGTTAGTATCGCCCTGGTGTAAGACCACCATTCAGAATTGAAACGTTGCTCCAAATGGCTTTAGCCGTGTTTAGTGACTAGATCTGAATAGCCCATTAGTACTTTCAAATAGTACTTCCCCACCTTCCTCTTCCTCGTCTCCTTCCCTTCCCCACCTACCTTCAGCCTCATAACATACCCCAATTGGAGATGCCATAGTCTCACTGGCTCCAGACGGGAGCAGTTGGGACTCTTGTGAGGTATTCACTAAAAAAAAAAAAAATTACCTTATTTATATTATGTACCTATCTCTTTTGATATTTTATTCTCCTTGCTTTTATTTTCTTTTGCTGTTTTTTTGTTATTTATTTATCGTTTCCTTTGTGTATATACTTTTTTTTTGTCACCAGACTTTATGTCCGGGTTAAATTTTCCCCACAGGAAAAACTTAACCCTTTCATACACTTTTCCACAAGTGAGCATCTAGTAAATCCACGCTATGCAATTGTATTATATAAGTATAATTAATACAAAACAATACAAGAACAACGTATTAACCTACCGGAGTACCAAATGGGAATATAATTCACCGACTCGAGATTTTTTCATAGGTTTCATTTCAGAGGGTTCGGCTCGGTGAAACTCCTAAAATGACCGATAAATCCTACTGATCCCTCAATATAAATATTTAAAAAATCTTTCTTAATCCTACATGTATTTAAAATGACTGATTTTGCATTTTTAGATATAAATTCTATGACAAATCTAATACACCTAAATTTTTAATGAGAGAGCTAGGTATAATGCCAGTAGCCGAACAAATAAATGATAATATTTTAAATGCTATATACATGTTTGTTTTTAAATACTATATATGTGTAATATGTATCTTTTATTATGAGTTTTTATAATTAACTAGCTGGCATGCGTTGCAATGCCAATTAAATAAATAAATTGTTTCTCCCTTCGTGTCATTTCCCATTCGTCCCCGTTCCTCTTCCGACTCCTCATCCTCTTCCCCTCCCGTGTCCCCTTTCCCTCCCGCGTTCTTTTTTCACCTTCCCGCATTCCCCCTCTCCTCTCCCGCTCTCCTCTTTATCACCTTACCCCTCCCCTCTCCCTCGTCCCCCCTCCTTAATTATTATAATTATTATAACCACTGGAGCAACACAGAAAATTATGAAAAATTGCTTAAAAAATTAATTTTGAAAATTTCCCGCCCACATTAAAAAATCATTGCTCCACATTTGTGAATGTAAACATATAAACAAATTATAGTGCTATACAGTCAATAAATTCACCTATATTTTTAAAATTGATAGAAAAATTATTAAAAAATATTTAACTTTATAAATACGCTAAATTTGTGCTTTAGTGATTGGAAGATTTGAAATTGCCACCAGTAAATTTTTTTTATTTAAGTTTATTCAGGAAACATACAGTTTTATAATAAATCATTGAACATAAAATAGTGAAATTAAATTAAACCAGTTAAGTTCCATTTAGCGATGGGCACAATCGATGAATAATCGATTATTTACTCAATCTTTTTTACCATCGAATGATTTCGATTCATTTCCATAGAAAAATCGATTCTCGCTTCTCGGTGTCAGAATTCGAATGCATAGTCTTGAAACGTCATCGAATGTGATTTTGCTTAACAAACAAATTTTTTATAGGTACATGTTATAAACAACCTGATGTGTGAATTTTAAATTATGAATGAATACTTTTAGGTAACGATTTACGTTTTCAGTATAGTTTATACGTAAAAGATTGCGATGGTGATAGCTTTCAACAATTTAAAAATGTTTATTATGAGGTTATGTATCATCTATTTGGGTATTGTATATTTAATTTAAAATAAAACCATAACTTAGTATATACCATTTTTTATATTTAATGCTGACCGGGTTTCGCTAAAACCGTAGTTTCTTCAGGGCAGTAAATAATACTCTACTAAAATCGGCAAGTAATATGTTTTCATTTGGACATATCTGCTTTATAAAACCAAATATATTTAATTTATTTGAAATTAACAGGTGTTTCTTAGTTTGTAATAAAAATGAAACGATTTCTATAGTAAGAAAACTTTATTTATATATTTAATGATAATATTTATATATTTAATGATAAAATTGCATACGAAAAGGTGTCCATAACCTACATGTTATTTAGAGGTTATTTTTTTAACAAAAACGACATAAAATTATTATCTTCGTGTTAAACACAGACACACTGTCAATATTATTAATGGGAATTTGTACCTACCGGCTAAACTAAATATCTTATTAGTAATTTTATTGTTGTGAGATGCCCACATATTTGAAATTCGTGGAAAAAAGGAATAACACTAATGTTGCCATCAAACAAAAAGGAATTTGCCAATTTTCCATTGCCAGGAAAGAAAAACGGTGATTGAAATGTTGTTGCAGTACTTACTTACTAATGTTGCGTTATTTAAACATGTTAATTATTAGAGATTGTTTTTTAACAAAAATGTCATATAATTATAATTATTGACATATTATTAAACATACATAAATATTTTTAATGGAAATTTTTACCAACGGGCTAAAAGTAAGTAGCTTAACAATAATTGTTATTTTGTGAAATGCATACCAAAAAACAATAAATAAAATTACAACAAAAAATAAGCGTTGCCATACATGATGCACCATAATAATTTTCGGCTTCCTAACCCCCCCCCCCCCCCCCCCACCGACAAAAATCCTGCCCCTGACCGTAGCTATTGCTCCCAAACTCCGAGCAAAAAATCGATTAATCATTCGATTATTGTGATGTCTCGATTAAAAAAAATCGATTATATAAAAGTTTCGATCATTCCCATCGCTAGTTCCATTATTTCTAATATCTAAATAGAATATTGTTCTACGTTTTTATGTTCTCTATGGCCTGTTTGATAACCACAGATGCAAATATATATTAGAAAACCATTTTTTTATTTACATCAAATAATCAAAAGTTTGGTTTGAAAATTATTTTGGAGTTCATCTGTAGAACTGAAACTTTCCAACTGCCAAAATTCATTCTAAAAGAATTCAAAGACCTTCGTTTAGGCCATAGACATAAAGTCTATTTTATCAACTATTTGATAGAATAAATTGCTGGCCATGAAAATGTTTCAAATAACTACAATAAATGTGGTTCAATTTCGGACCGATATTAATCTCAGAAAAATAAAAGCGCTTCAAATTTGCGACCTAAATCGCTCCAGTGGATAATAATAGTTTGTTATTTGCAGAGAATAACTTCTCTGAAGTCTCTGCTGGGTAGCCGCCAGAAGAAGCCCCACAGCAACAAGCCCAAGCTGAAGGAGATCAGCAACCACACGCACACACATGCGCACACCCCCCCACAGCAGAAGGACGACAACTCTGACTTTGTGGTTGTGAACCACCTCAACAACTCTAACCAAATAGACAATAAGTAAGTTATAAATTTTCTGTCAATATCTCTTTTTTTGTTTTGCTGATTTTTTTTATTTAGCTCCACACAGAGAAAATAATTCCCCTCAAGGCCTATGTCATCTTTAGCCACTCGAGCGATTGGTGTTCAGTTTTTAATTTGGCCATTCGATTTAACCTCTCGTAGGCCGCAGTCCCCCCGGCGGGTCCGGATGTTTGAAGCGATTTTGCCCCTTATGTATAAAGAAATTGTATGAAGAACAAGGTCAGAATCGCTTGGGCCATTCTCGTTCTTGACATTACAAGTTACTGGATAGCATTTAGCCACTCCGAATAATTCATATATTAATTGCTAAAGATAAGCCGGGCATCAAAGATGACAGACAAAATGGCTGCCGCTTGATAATATGATAGCTGTCACATTCAAAGTCTATATTTATTCATTGTTTTTTTATATAAATCCATTGTGGAAAGCATAGATTTGAGTGATTATTAGGAAGTTCGTTTTATCTACATTATTTTGATGTAATTTTTGTAATATATCACAAAAGAAATGTTATAAAAATTGAATTCGTAAGAAAGGTGAGAACTGTCAAATATTTGATGTCGTATTTAAAAAATATATTTTTTGTATGCTGGCCTTCAACAAGTTAATTAATATCATTCCTCAAAATATTAATATGGAAACATAAAAACTGTTTACTGCAGTTTAAAGCTAATGAATCCACTTAGATTTCATCGTTTATCCCATATTTGTAGGTTCGTTGAAAGTATTCCAATTTTGGACCGATACCAATCGCAGAAAAATAAAAGCGGTTCAAATTTGGACCTAAATCACTCCAGTGGTTAAGGATGCTGTGTGGAAGGCCTTTCGCGGAAAGTAAAGAGGTTAAGTCCTGGGAAGGAAAAAGTATGAGGGGGGGGGGGGGTTTAGGAATCTGGGGGTCAGTGAGTTCAGGTGTGATGGATGTATGAATCCATCCTTCCCACTGCGGTGCAAGGCATTGTTCCGAGAGAGTCCAGCTGGAGAGGTCAAAAGGTCTCAATCTCAAAAACCAGTCCCTTCCGATCCGGCTTGCCATGCAGCTGGTGAGCAGATGCATCCACTGCCAAAACCCGGACAAACCTCACCCCATTAACCCGGGCACCCCTGCTAGTCATCAAAAGTAGCGAACCACTTGGGTGACCTATGCAGAGGAGTTGGTTATCCAATAAATGGTGGTACCAGTGGTACCCATACCTGCTTTCCAAATTGATGTTGCTTGTGCAATGATGGAGGACTTAGCTAGCAGATGATTGAACCTGCAACGCCGCAGTGGGAACCCAACGCTATGGAGCACTCATCCAACTAACCAATCGGTGATTAATAATCCTTGAAGTGAAATTTATTACTTTATTTAGAAAGTAGCCCGACAGTTTGTTGTTAAACAAATCATTCTAACGCTTTTTGCCACAATACGGCAATATTTCCAGAACCACGGAAAGTTTACGATTTTATAATATTTTTTTATAAATCCTTCGAATATGCGATATTTGACAAAATATAGTTGAATTCATTGGCTATATAGAACCATAATCAGTTTGTATGTCTCCATGTTCAAATTCGGAGGTATGATTTTTTAATGTGGCCAGAAAAATTGCTCTGTCGCTCCAGTGGCTATGGTAGTAAGTGGTTTAGTTAATATAATGTCAACATAACAAAGTAATTTATCAAATGTTTGTGAATAAGTCTATCGTCCACTTGACTAGTCAGACATCTCCAAATACCAAGTTTGAGATAATGAGGAAAGCAATATTCGAATGCTCACCATAAATCAAATGTTATTTACGTGTGTCTGTGTTTATAACAACCAAGAGGCATATAGTCCAGTACATTTGTATAACATTTTCGAAATATAATACTAGTGTCCCAGAAAACATCAATATTTTGTTTAATTCTCTATTAGTTTTAATGCATTACAATTGATTAACCAGTCGCAGGCCGCAGTCCCCCCGGCGGGTCCGGATTTTTGAAGCGATTTTGTCCCTTATCTATAAAGAAATTGTATGAAGAACAAGGTCAGAATCGCTTGGGCCATTCTCGTTCTTGACGTAACGAAATACTGCACAGCGTCTAGCCTCTCCGAATAATTCAAATTAATTTTCGGTGACGCGGCTGGCATCAAAAATGGCCGACAAAATGGCCGCCGCGTGATAATATGAACGGAGACGTAGTCGGAGTCTATATGTTTTCATTGTTTTTTTTTTTATATAAAGCCATTGTGGAAAGCATAGATTTGAGTGATTATTAGGAAGATCGTTTTATCTAGGTACATTATTTTCATGTAATTTTTGTATTATATCACAAAAGAAATGTTATAAAAATTGAGTTCGTAAGAAAGGTGAGAAATGTGAATATTTTTACGTTGTGTTGAAAAAATATATTCTTCCTATGCTGGCTTTCAAAAAGTTAATTGATTTGGTGGTTTTTAAGAGTAATCTGAGTATTGCACTGGATAGAGGGTACACTTTTGCATTTAACTGCATACTAAACTCAAATTTCGATTTTTCGTAGATATCTGACTAATCATTTGGACAATCAATATAACTATATTATTCCTAAGTAAACACATAAAAAATTCTTTTAAAAACATTTCTCAATAATTTACTTGCTGGCCAAAGCTACCTCATTAGTGACTTTTCTTTAAAAACTACCAGGGAGCGTTGAGTTCTCGTGCAATCCCTTTTTCCTGTCGCTCTTTTCTTTTCCTACTTATTTCACAACACGCATTTTTAATTTGCAGATATCTCTATGAAAAGACAAACGCAACTCTCTCGGAGCTTGCCTGCGCCAATGACGACCACCCGTTGAAGCTGGACGGGCAGAACCCTGTGCTTCCGGGGGACGGCAAGCATCCGCCCTTCTCTGTCATTCCCACTGAGGACATCATCATACACGGCGGAGTCCCCGTCACCGACATCCTACAGATCCAGGAGGAGATTGCTTCCGTGGCACTGGATTGGAAGACCATCAAGAACGTTAAGGAGTGTGTCTGCTCTACTCCGTTCGATCACTTCAGCCGGAAGGTGAAAAATTAATATCAGATAATCAATATAAATTATAAAAGTAAATCTACAATGTGCGTGCCGCTGAAACTCAGAAACAAGTCTCGGTACGATCAAGGGAGTTATATGGTGTAATAGCCCTCTATCCCCCATACAAGGTTCCCGTTTTTACCTGAAGGGCATGCTTTAGAAGATATATTATAAGGGCTGGGAATTTCGCCCTCTAGAAATTTCTAGAACAGTCCAGGACATTCCAGAGTATTCGAGAGCATTCCACAATATTCCAGAACATCCCGGAACATCTGAAATGTTGTGGAAAGTTCGGTATTAGTCTGGAATGTTCAGGAACATCCCGGAAAATCCTAGATCATTATGGAACATTCAAGGACACTCTCGAATGTTGTGGAATGTTCCGGAACATTGTGGACCATTCAAAGCCTTTTTTGTAAAGGTGGGGCGTAGAGGGTTACCACACAATCTCATTCCAACTCCCTGAGCGATGGCGAATATCCAGCTAGCAATAATAATAATAAATTTATGTAACATTTTTGCAGTATCACTGTTGGAAATGCGGTGGCGTTTTCTGCACCCGCTGCATCGACAAGCACATCCCGCTCTCGGGGCTCGCATCAGGCCGCTCCGCCCCTGTCTGCCGCTCCTGCTACGCTCAGATCATCAGCTCCCCCAATCTCACCTAATATATCAACATCCCCTCTGTACCCCATCACAATACACTAGACTAGGTCACATTCACGCGTTTAACCAACCCAATACACAAGCTAAGTACATTTAAAGAGTTCGTTGCCACAAAATTTTAAGTACATGGTATCGAATGCGTTAAGCGCTGTAATGTCTGATTTCACCATCCAAAACTGAGCAAACCATTGTCAAAATTGAGATTTACACTTATCGGTATTTTGCCGATTAGCGCTATTTTTAATTTTTTAAATTTGAATGGTTCCCGTTAGATGCAGATTTTCGGTCCTATTAACTGTAATCAAATTGTGATTGGCTCTCAAATATGGCGGTCAAGTTGTGTTACATTTGGTGACATTTAAACCTACAATTAGCCCCGTTAGATGCAGATTTTCAGTCCGTTTTAACTTTAGATCAAATTTTCAAATATGGTAGTCATGTTGTTTTGCTTGTTGCTGTTCACAGTTTGATCAAAATCCAAAATAGATCAAGTATCGGTGTTTAACAGGGACCTTTCAAATGTTAAAATTGAAAATGGCGCCGGTCGTTGATTTGGTGGCTATCAAATGTGGTAAGAATTTTAAACACCCCAACCTTAGTAATAGATTGGTCCTATTCCATTTCGCCAACATTATTTTATAACTTCAAGTGTAGAACTGAGTGAAAATTGTGCTCAAACATATTGGTGATAACAATATAACGCATTATTGGTGAAATCAGTCATAAGACTCTGTGCTAAAAAACCATATGCAAGGTGGCTGGCACTAAATGTAAAGTTTCTAAGGTAGTTTAAAGAACTTAAAGGTTCATGAAAATATGTGTGTATTACGACCCATTCTCATGTGACAAATTTCGGGCCCGCTTTTGGCATGTTTCCCAATCATTCACCTTTACCGAAGGGATCAATTAAAAGTCGGTAGTTCCTCTAAGAATTTTCCATTAAAATACCGTTAGAACAAAGATAGCATAGCACCTGACGCATGTGCTCTAAAGATTGCAAGCCGTTTGTTAAGATAAGAGAATCTATTAAATGGACCGCCCGTTTCTGCACAGAGTGAAGGGTTTTTTAGAGCCGACCAGAATTGGTTGCCAAATTCAACAGTAGGCATCAATTTGTTAACTATTCAGATTATTTTCTAAAATTCATTAAATAAAGGTAAAGGAAAGACCCTCAATAAAATTCCTCGCATTTTATTGTGGGTCTATTCCCTCACTTCTATTTTGCTTGCCTTATTAAAATAATTGTTCCATTATCTACATTATTCAGAGCTTTTCAATTTTCAGATGCTGATTTTTTTGTTTCTATACAACTTCTTTCAATAGTTTGAAGTGCCAGTCAGCCTATATTTATATTCAGAGAATGTGACAAAGCCGTTTTATTGTGTAACCTTCCGCCCATGCAAAACTAGGTATTATAATAAAATTTCAAACACATTTCTTTTGGATTCTTTGATGAATATATGTGGTTAAAATTTTCGTTGTTGAATTAACGTGTCTCTTTACTTCATCACTTCGTTGTTCTCTTGGGTCAATTAGTCAGTCATTTTACGCAATCCTGGTCGATCACGATCCACTGGCAAAGTGATTGGGTACTTTGCACATAGAAAAAATGCGATAGATCATTGCAAAGATCATTTGAAGTAGGTAATAGGTAGTCCATAGATGTATAGATTGTGTAGACTGGGGTGTTTCGAATCTCATTCTCGTGATACGGAAATGGTTAATCTGAAATGGATCATCACAGCGGTCCAAGGATCCAGTTACCGGAGACTGATACTTGGATTGTATGTATTATTATAGACTGATTATGGAAGAAATTCTTTCTACAGTTACTTTTGGAACCGGTTCCTAGTAGTGGGAAGGTTTATCGGTACGCTGATTATTATCCATTATGATCCGATTACTAGGTACAGACTTACCATCTCTATTTCTCAGTCACGAGGACGAGATTCAAGACTCCCGTCTCCTAAATTTTCATCTATGGTTACTCGCCACGCCCATCTGATAAGCTAACAGTTCATTGATCAAATGGTTGCATCTTTTTAAAAAATGATTGTGTTAAAATGATCAGGTTAAAATGATTGGGTTAAAATGATCGGGTAGTTCACGATTCACCCAGTTCTTCACTTCATTATTAAAAAAAAAATTATTATATTTGTTGATTATTGTTATTTTTTGTTAATTCTTAGCAAACACCAAATTAATAATATATTTTTCACTTTCATAAAGATCTCTCATCTTATTTCTCATTCATTTCATCTTCTCATTTTATATTTAGAAATGAGGAATTTATTTGGGAAGGAGTTTAAAATGACAAAAATAAGTGTGTACATAATAATATACGTAATATAATCAATTAATATAAGTATACATATTATAATATAGGAGATAATATATGCTTAAGAAAGCTGAAAATAAATTTAATCTTATGAAAAATGCTTAGGAACTTTCGAAGGGTGGATTGGAAAGATAGCAATACATTGACCAAGATGGAAGAAGATAAAGAAGAAAGAATTTTTGATGGTAGATAGAATTTTTTGATTGTAATAAAGTTATTGAAGATGAAAACTCTGTCTTTTGCTAACTTCAGGTTCTAGGGCAGTGATAATCAACCTTTTTAGCTGAAGGGCCAATTTATCCCCGCAGGGGGTAGGGTACATTTAGCTTGACATGGTTAACCTTGCAGTCAGTAGTGTCGCAAATCTGTTTGTATTTTCTAAAACAGCTTTTTTCAATAAAACAATTAGAAAAAGTAGGTAAAAACAAAGTGCCGGAGGCAAAATGTTTGCTGTAGATTCCTCGTACTTTTTCCTTTGCTGAACTTCCTCTCCTTCCTACCCTTTAAAAGAGCCTCCACTCATCATACCCAAAGATGACAGAAGCCTTGAGGGATTTTTTCCTCAAAGGAAAAAAGAAACAAACAAAAAAAAAAAAAAATTATTCGGAAAGTTAAACAAAATTTGATGAAGAAATCTTTACTTAATTTAAAAATCAAAAATGTTTAAAATACATCAAACATAGTTCTCAACAACAAAAAGCGCTGCACTGCAAAGGCGAAAAATTTTCTATAATTAAAGTCGTTTCATAAAATTCGGTCTTTTTAAGAAAATGTTAAAAAAAGCTTATTATTTTGAGCTTGAAGAAATATTAAAGTTTTCACTAAACCCTTTTGAAAAACAAAACAGAAACTATTGAATATTTTGTGGCAAGTTTTTTAATATTTTATCAAACCAAATGGGCCGTACGAAAAGGCGCACGCGCAGCTGGTTGCTCATCACTGCTCTAGGACCTTTAGTAGCAACCCAGACAAAATTACCTGCCAAATTTGGTACAAAATTATGATGGAGAGAAAGTATTGCCTAACGTAAATGGGGCTTTATTGCTTCTTGTATTATATGTGGGGTATAAAAGCAAAAATGACAAAATTGAGTTACAAATGCCAATCTATGCGCAATGTTTGTAGCTACAAGATGGTTTTTGTGATCCTTAGAAAAATCAACCGCAAACATGGAAAAATCCAAATGAAAATAAATACAAAAACACCACTCTCCAGAGCGATTAACAAACAAAATCACCACTCTCCAGAGCGATTAACAAACAAAATCACCACTCTCCAGAGCGATTAACAAACAAAATCACCACTCTCCAGAGCGATTAACAAACAAAATCACCACTCTCCAGAGCGATTAACAAACAAAATCACCACTCTCCAGAGCGATTAACAAACAAAATCACCACTCTCCAGAGCAATTAACAAACAAAATCACCACTCTCCAGAGCTATTAACAAGCAAAATCACCACTCTCCAGAGCGATTAACGAACAAAATCACCACTCTCCAGAGCGATTAACAAACAAAATCACCACTCTCCAGAGCTATTAACAAGCAAAATCACCACTCTCCAGAGCGATTAACAAACAAAATCACCACTCTCCAGAGCTATTAACAAGCAAAATCACCACTCTCCACAAAAACCGATCACAAAAAAAAATCACACGAAAAATGCATATTATTCTTTGAATCGGTTTTTTGTGATTTACAGAAAACAGTATATATACTTTTGGAGAGTGGCGTTTCTGCTTTATACCCCTCGTATATTCTAAACCAATATAAAAATGAAATATGTGTAATATATGTAGGAACTTGAAATAAATAAACCAAAAAAAGAGTTTGTTCTCAATGTTAAATTTTTTTCTGCCATTAGTTTTATTATATTGCAAATGCTATGTCCCGCTTCATCTCTTGAATGTCGGATGACATTTGCCCACATAATGGCCGTGTACCTTAGAAAATTAATTGCAAAGAGTTCCATGGAGCCTCAATTCTGAAATTAAAAGCAACATCTGGAATGATATTGGCACAAGCGATTCTGACTTTGTTCTTGCACAGTTTCTTTATACATAAGAGTTTAAATCGTATTTAAGCATTTTACCTCTCACCCACGCCTGCCGGCGGGCCAGCGACAGATGAGTGGTTAACAGGTAACGCATAGATTTATGATCTATACCGATTTGAAAGAAAACTGTTGTCGCCAATTTACATAAGACCTTTTAACTCCTAGGCCCCAGACAGGTCGATGAAATTCATTATCTGTTCAAAAAAATATTTATATTTGAAATTTTTTTGGAAAAAAAGGGAATTTTTTTTGGAAAAAATTTAATTTAATTAAAGGAATTAATTGACTGAGTGTAGCATAGTCCTGTTTTAACTGAACCATTTTACATTTTGTCTGTCTGTAGATTTGTATGTACATTCTGTTTCCGTTTCAAGATGGTGGCCGTTCTAAAGAGTCTTTTTTCAAATGTAAAATCTTTGTATTTATTTGCATTTTTTCAATACGTCAGTGGTTAAATGTTCTTTAAAAATAATATTTCTTCAGCTACAACATACATCCCAGAATTCATGTTAGGGCAAGTCTATCAATTTGGATGTCTATGCTTATTTCATATTCAATATAAAAACATATTGTCTAGGGAACATACATTAATTACGTAAGCAGTTTAAAAAAAATTTAGACCCCTACGCCCCCTTTGATGAGATTTAGTGGGACTCCCCCCCCCCCCCCTCACGTGAGATTTTTTCTTTCTCTCGAAATAAATGTTTCTAATAATAGGATTTTTTTTCAGCGGGCAAAATGGGACACTTCAAAAGAAGTGAAACAATAAAAAAATTTAAAATTATCTGTATATTAATATATACTCTTTTAAAGTTGACGTGAGACTTTTATTGACCCCCCCACCCCTCGGTACAATGAGATTTGGTGAGATTTTACTGGACCCTCCACCTATTTTTTGCTCACATAATTAATGTATGCCCCCTATTTGTGACCAAACACTCTCCCCCATATCCTTTTCCTCCCCACTCCTTCAGCTTTACATCATACCCCGGTCGGGGATGCCATAATCCCACTGGCTCCAGACATACGGCATTCTTGTGCGGTGTATTGTCAATTTACTATAAAATTTGAGCTTCAATTTAAAATACTTTCTGAATGCATAGACTTAGGTATGTAATAAACTTAATTTTATGCCTATAAGAATGTAAATATATGAGAAACCCGATAATATAATACAAAGTTGTACATATTATTTTGTTAGAATGTAAGAAACTTCTTGAAAAAACATTAAAGTGTAACATGTACCTAATTGTTTTTATTTACATTTTGCTCTTTCAGTGTCGGAACTAATTTAACCCAATGTTTTTTTGTTTTGTTCGGTTTTCGAAACAACTCATACACGTCTCATAGAAATCGTTGTATCCCTTAATATCATGGTTAGAAATATGATCTAAATGTTTTTTTTTTACATTAACTCCACACAGGAGGCCTTGAGAAAAACAATTTCCCTTTGTCATCTTTGAATATGCTGTGTGAAGGGTCTTTTACGGTTTCTGTTGTACTTTTACGGTCCAGGAGTTTTTATATAATTTACTTACTATAAAATTTTAGTGCTTCACAAATATTATTTTTGTCACAGGTTCGGTTTCAAGGGATTTGTATTATTTGACAAACTGATAAACTCAAAGTGCCAACAGATGAAAAAACTATTTTTATATTTGAAAAAAAAAATAAAAAACCTCACCAACTGCCCTAAATGAGGGTTAGATAAACTCTGTAAAAAGATCGCAGACTTCAAATTTCACTTTAAGACAAGATGGACAATTGCTCGTCGCGATGAAGCTAGATTTGTGGTGGAAAATAAAAAATGGCTTGAGACTCCAATTGGCTTTACATTGTACGAGATTTCTCCTTAGGAACAGCATGGTCACGGTCACCCGGAAATACAATTTGAACATAGCGCTGACCGATCCAAACGCTTGAAAACCAAAGATCTTCGGAAAAGCAAAAAGCAAGACAAGGAAATTGTAGCGCAACATAAACAATATGCAAAAGGAATTCAAAAATTTTATGGGTTTATCAGTCGATCAGCCTAAGCCTGGTTTGGAAATTCCAATGACGGCAATACAGCTAGGCGATTTTTCAGCAACGCATATTTGGCATCAGAAATCGTAGGTTATATTATCAAATAACAAATCATTGAACGAAATCGCATCATTTTAGTTATAATATTAAGTGTTAACTATATTAATATTGACAATTTTAGGAAATTTTCCCCAAGTATTTACAGTGAAACCCTCTTAAGAAGTTCTCGCTTAAGATGTTTTCCTGCTTAAGAAGTTTGGTTTTTTCGGTCCCTTGAAGACCAAACGGCCCAATTTTTCCCACTTATAAGGTTTTCCCGCCTAAGAAGTTTTTTTTTTCCGGTCCCTTAGAAAACTTCTTACGAGGGTTTCACTGTAGTTGAAATGTACCTATCCGTGGTATTATATGCCTCTACTGTGCATAAGTTACTAATTAATCCACGATCTATTGCTGCCGATTGGCTAATTATCGGAAGATCGCAACAAAGGTTCAAAAAAATATCGTGAGAACTATTCTAGAAAATGTTCCCCTGAAAAATGTAATGAGGTTGTTTTTAATTTAATGTTAGTAACTCCCAAAAAAACTATTAACTCTTTTTCCTAAGAAATTTTTCGATTTAATAATTTCTCCGGATATTCATTCTTCTAATATCTTTAACACCGATGATGATGATGATTGTTCATCTTCTGCGTCAGAATGTTAAAAAGCAAAATTAAACATTACTCGGTCTTTATTTTTGCATAAATATGGACATTAAAATTAAAAATATTATTTTTAATTTAATTTAATTATTTTTAATTGTATATTTTTGATAATAAAATGCAGAAATGGCAGTAAAACTTACTAAAACCAAATATTTTTCTTTTTTCTACCTATACCCAAAAATAATATCGCGATTTTTTCCTGTAAATCCTCCCTGTGAATTGATTCCAACTTTTGGGGTATTTGGAACCACTGTGCGCCGGTTCGAACGCCGGGTTGGAAGGCCGGGTTCGAACCCGCGACCTTCCGATTGGAAGTCAAGAGTCTTACCACTCAACCACGGACGGTCATATATACTTCTACAAAATGATTGTAGGCAAGTGATAAGGCACAGGGCAGCCGCAGTTGTCCCTTTGTCATCTGCCATATTGGTAATATAATAATTGTTAAGCTAAAAAATTGTCCTTCACATCCGAAGACGGCTTTACCAGCGGCCGAAAAATCACATTTAATCAAAAGACGGTCTCGCGATATGATTTGTTTTAGAACGAGATAGAAATACCATTCTCGTTTTGCCGCTAGCCGCAGTCCCGGGCGGCTGAGAGTTTCTGTAGGATAGTTCAGATGACATTGTGTTGAATTCTCGGTTCCAGCTTTTTTCTGAATAATTACTTATTTATTAACTTGTATATCGTAGCGCGTAAACATAAATAGATACAAATGAAATTCGTAAACATATTAAGAGCAAAATAAGTGCTTACATGATATCCAAATTTCTTACTTTTTTCAAATATTTTTATCGGTTGCTGTTTTTTAACTGTATTTTAACTGGGCAATATTCAGTTTGATTGTAAGAAATATCTCATATTTACCTATTCTTCTCACAATTAATATTATTAGTAATTTGGTAGGGGGGTATGGGTACCGCCACCTGGGAACCATTTATTATATTACCAACACCACAGCCATAGGTCATTCCAAGTGGTTTGCTATTTTTGGTGACTTAGCAGGGGTGCCCGGGTTCGTGGGGTAAGGTTTGTACGGATCTTGGCGGCGGATGCGTCTGCCCACCAACTGCACGGCAGACCGGATCAGGAGAGACTGATTGAAATGGAGGGATACCCTTTACCCTATCCAGCAGGACTCTCCAGAATATTGCCTTACAGTGAGAGGGATAGATCCATCACTCTTGACCTCCAGATTCCTACACACCCCTGATACATTTTTCCTTCCCAGAACTATTCTTCATTCTTCTTCCTGATACATTTTTCTGATACATTTTTCCTTCCCAGAACTATTCTTCATTCTTCTTCCTCTATTAAAAATACCCCCCACACATTATCCGCAAAGATGGCATAGGTCCTAAGGGGATTGAATTTTATTAATATATTTGGAAATAATTTTTATTTGATTAATTTTAGAGTTATTTCACAATGAATTAATTAAAAATACTATATTGAATATATTTGCAGATACTCCCAGTATCGCCCTGATGTAAGACCACCATTCAGAAAAAAAAATCAATGATAATGACTACGACACCTCGATCTATACAGGGCAACGGGTTTCCATCTCGCAAAGCGCCGTCCTGAGAAAATGAGCTGTAAATAAAAATACTTTAAAGCTCATGTTCTCAGGACAGCACTTTGTCAGATAAAACTTTTGTCTTGAGGGAACATTTTGGCATTTCAAACATTTTATTTAAAAAATATTTCAGGCTAATGAATTGGGTAGACTCTGAACCAAGATTATATTGTCTATGGTCGCGCCTTTTTTAATTTTCCTCTATCCTCGTCGATGAATTGAAACTGTCAGAAGCAGAAGATGGTCAGAAGCATAGCGTAAATAAACCGCTCGTGTCAGAAAGTACCACTATATTGGTTTATTTATCTATCAGAAACCTATTTTTTGTGAAAATGCTCCCTAAATATGAGTGCCGTGTGAAAGGCTGTGTTGATGTGAATTCAATACGGCATAAGTTTCCATCTTACGAACGTAAGGAGAATCTGTTTCGGGAATGGTCGCTGAGAATTGGCAGACTTGAATTTATTGATTACCCGATTTTGGGAACTCGTGCATATGTTTGTGGATCTCATTTCGCGGTGGAAAGCAAAACGGCTAGAGGCACTTTAAAAAATAACTCATTGCCCACTCTTAATCTACCTGAAATCACACAATATCCGGATTTTCATCGTGAAGACAAGCCCCGTGATTGTAAACCAAAAACAGGTGGGAATCTCTCTCCATTTCTTCAGTGATCCTAATGTTTTGTGTAAATTAATTAAGAATTTATTTTCGATTAATTTATTTTAGCCCGTATCCGTGTTCCACCAGGATCTTACAACACGCATTGCGATCCCGTTGAAGATCACAATTACATCTTAAAAGGTACAAATGTCTTTTATATTGCATCGACCTATCTTATTTATTTTATTCATAAGATTTAACCGACATTTTTATTGCAGAACGTAATGTCTTGCCAGGGACCACCTTGGTGCCTATTGCTGCCAAAAGGGTCATAGAAGATGAAGGTATACATCTATTTTATATTTCGTGAATGGAAATAATGGTAAATTTTTGTAATGAGTGGCCACGGTTATTACGAATAATTTTTAGAAAAAAACTTTAGATTCGCCTTAATCACTATAAAAGGAAACTTTTTGCATCACGGCCGGAGGAAAAAGATGTATTTTAATTTTCAATTGCGTGAAATTTAATTTCACTTCGCGAACTGATACGTCGTTAAACCGCCGGGCGCCGTCTGTCGCTGTCATTTTGTTATGTTGGTATACCCGTTATATTACCGTAACATAACGAGGAGCTAGAAATGACACTACTACGCAATCTATGCGAATTAGGTAAGTACTAGTTTGGTGAAATTCTGGAAATAAAATACAGTAAAATGAATAAAGACCTTCAGGCACGTTTTTTTGCATTAATTTTTTTATGTTAAAAGCTTTACCTAAAAATCTGTTTTAAGCATTAGTTTGGCGAATACTGGAAATAAGGGGAGAGTAAGGTGTTTCCGTGTCGCCGCCATTTGACGATGGATTTCGATAAATCAACCCAAAATAAATCGAAAATGAAGAATTAAATTTTTCAATATCGTGCTTCGTTTTCGAGATATCGACTCTTTAAAGTATTAGTAATTTTTTTATAAAAAAATACATTCACTTTTGTATCACACACCATGTTACACAAACCTAGCGTAGCCGCTAAACTACTTAAAAACTGGGATGTTTTTCTTGCCTTGACTCGAGCACTCGCTACGAAGGGGGCACTTTCTTTTGTATCACAAACCATGTTACACAAACCTAGCGTAGCCGCTAAACTACTTGAAAACTGGGATGTTTTTCTTGCCTTGACGCGAGCAGGCGCTACGAAGGGGGCACTTTATTTTGTATCACAAACCATGTTATACAAACCTAGCGTAGCCGCTAAACTACTTGAAAACTGGGATGTTTTTCTTGCCTTGACGCGAGCAGGCGCCACGAAGGGGGCACTTTCTTTTGTATCACAAACCATGTTACACAAACCTAGCGTAGCCCCTAAACTACTTTAAAACTGTTTTTGCTATAAAAAATAAACAAGTGGTATTAATCAAGAACTGTTTATTGGCCGTACGTACTCCGGCGTACCATCGATTTTGGAAGCAATTTTGTACCTTATGTATAAAGAAATTGTTTTCATTGTTTTTTATATAAATCCATTGTGAAAAGCATAGATTTGAGTGATTATTAGAAAGTTTATTTTATTTACATTATTTTGATGTAATTTCTGTAATATATCACAAAAGAAATGTTATAAAAATTGAGTTCGTAAGAAAGGTGAGAACTGTCAAATATTTTACTATTGTATTGAAAAAAAATATTTTTCCTATTCTGGCTTTCAACAGGTTAAAGTACACAAATTAGGGTTTCATTTTGTGAATATTATATCATGTAAACGTGAACCTTGATTATTTTTACACTCCTGTAACCTGAACCGGAAATTTTTCATAACCAAATGGTTTGTGAAATGTTTTGCATAAGTTTTCTTTTAATTCTTCAATGGTCTCTGGGTTGCTGATGTAAACTTAGCTTTTAAGGTATCCCCAAAGAAAAAAAGTCCACTGTGAAGAAATCCGGGCTGCTGGGCGGCCATTCAATGTCACCTCTTTTGGATAAAGTTTTTGGCCAAAATTTTCACAAACTGCCGCTATAGTCGTTGGAGTTGTGATATATTGCCCCGTCTTGTTAAAACCAGGTTCTTTGAATGTGGCTTGAGACACTAGACCGCTTTCGAGTGGATGGGCCAGGTTGCTTTCGATCAGACTCTAAGTACAAGTTCTACGTTTTCCAGTTCTCTCAATGTCCTGGGTCGGCCGGATCGTGGTTGGGTTAAAGTTGAACCTTTCATTTCGAATTTCTGCACCCAATTCTGAATCTTTTGGATTGTTGGAGCTTGATTTGCGTTCCATATATTGTAATGAGAACAAAATTTTCTTCTACTTTCGGTCGCAGAATTGTTGTTTCAATAGTACTCGCGAATGCGAAGCGCTTTGTTGAATGATGCCACGATGTTGGTGAATGATACCATGGCACTAAAATCTTAATAGCCGTTCTCGCATTTGATACCCTCCCCACCCCAATACCACCACTAGACTTCTTCAATGTTAAGAGACTATAGTTACTACCAGTCCACCCTGTATTCTTTATTTATTTAAACTTAAAACATTCTCTTTCAAGTTTGAAAGAGAATTTTCCAAGTTTAACCTTTTGAAAGCCAGCGTAGGAAAAATATATTTTTTCAATATGACGTAAAAAATTTGACGTTTCTCACCTTTCTTTCGAACTCAATTTTTAAAACATTTCTTTTGTGATATATTACAAAAAATACATCAAAATAATAATAATCACTCAAATCTATGCTTTCCACAATGGATTTATATAAAAAACAATGAAAAAATATAGACTCCGAGTATGACTCCGTTCACATTATCATGCAGCGGCCATTTTGTCGGCCATCTTTGATGCCAGCCGCGTCAACGAGAATTAATTTGAATTATGCGGAGAGGCTAGACGCTATGCAGTATTTCGTCACGTCAAGAACGAGAATGGCCCAAGCAATTCTGACCTTGTTCTTCATACAATTTCTTTATACATTAGGGACAAAATCGCTTCAAAAATCCGGACCCGCCGGGAGGACTGCGGCCTGCGACGGGTTAAATCCCGTTGTTTTTTTATTAATTTTGTCGCAACCAAAGCTTAGCACAATATATAATGCACAATATATTGTGGGTGCGACAATCTTTTGCAATTGACATATATGTACAAAGGAAGACCAAAATGTTTATGCTCGTCTAAAATTTTTGCATTAGCTTCGAATTTTTTGTAAAATATCCATATCTACCATCACCAATTGAAAATATGACCCGTAATTGTGACAAAATATAAGTGCGAATCTCTCTTAGTTTGTTTTTACAATGTTCCTACTGTGTAACTTCACCTGTACTTATTGACTAATAATTGAATTTATTTTCTTTTTTAACATCTATCCTTGTTCCGCCAGGATCCCGCAGCAAGTATTGTGAGGCCATACGAGACCACAATTACATCAAACAAGGTATAATTTGGTTCTTTTAATATTCTCATGAAAGGCACGGCAATGGCACAAATAAAGCATAAAATTCTTCATCACAATAATGCTGCATCTCTTTCTTATATACTAACCCCCTTACTAATAAAGGTATTTTAAATTGTACGCAACTGATACACCACCATAAACATTTGTTTATCAGTTGTGCAAAATTTAAAAAAAGTTTATTAGTAAGGTCCTAAATAATAGTGAGACAAATGATGTACGTATGTTTGCTCCCCCCTAGGAATAATGCAATAATTTTCACACATTTCCGTCACACATATTATGTTGAAAGCCAGCATACAAAAAATTTTTTTTTTCAATACGACGTAAAATATTTGACAGTTTTCTCACCTTTCTTAGAAAATCAATTTTTATAACATTTCTTTTGTGATATAATACAAAAATTACATCAAAATAATGTAGATAAAACGAACTTCCTAATAATCACTCAAATCTATGCTTTCCACAATGGATTTATATCAAAAACAATGAATAAATATAGACTTCAAATATGACAGCATTCAAATTATCAAGCGGCAGCCATTTTGTCCGCCATCTTTGGTGCCCGGTGCGTCATTAGCAATTAGTATGAATTATTCGGTGTGGCTAAATGCTATCCAGTAATTCGTTATATCAAGATCGAGAATGGCCCAAGCGATTCTGACTTTGTTCTTCATACAATTTCTTTATGCATAAATTTCTTTATGCAAAATCGCTTAAAAAATCCGGACCCGCCGGGGGGACCGCGGCCTACAAGAGGTTAAAGAAATAAAAACCACTTGCCGTGAAAATCATAAAATCATTGAATCGACCTTTCTTATTAATTTTATTCATAATCAGTATTTTGGATGATGTATAAATACTCCTGTTTGTTGACAATGTGAAGCACTTCAAAGTCATTAATGATGGAAATTATTGCAAATCCTTGTAGGAGAACTTAAATAACTATTATATCTGATTCTCTTGCCACCAGAATCTCTCTTTAGCAGTGGTTCTTAACTTGGGTTCGATCGAACCTCAATCTCGCGGTTTCGGCGGAGGTCAAGACACACCCCCAACTCATTTGATTTGTGATGACACTCCCCGCTTGTCCATCAAGAAGGGTTCGGTGAATGCACATATGAAACTGGTGGGGGTCAGTACCTCCAACATGGTTAAGAACTACTGCTCTGTAGGGAATAATATTTTATAATAAATAAATACAATAATACTTTTAATTCCACTTTATTATTTCTTTATCCAACCGGTTTCGGTTCAACCTGAATCTTCCTCAGGGATGAATAATAATATATTGAACATAATACATGGTATTTAAAAGAAAATTAGAAGAGGGAGAGAGAACATCAACTTAGGTGGGGGTGGCTAGGAGGGAGGGATGAAAGGGGGCAGGGGTAACGAAAATATTTTGAAAATGGGACTATTCGACAAATCTAATTGTTTATGTATTAAGTAAATTTGTTTTATTTATTTTTAATGATTTTTTTATTTCAAAGGCTACGTTCGAGATTATTAAGTAATATTTTACCTTTTGTTCAATAACTTTGTTTGTTTTGTTCACAAATTTTGGTTAAATGTGTTAAATTATTTATTTCAGAGCACAATGTCTTCAAAAAGCCGAGAGGTGTAGCTGTTACTGCCAAAAGGGTCCTAAAAGGTTTTAAAGGTATACATCTGTTTTAAATTACTTGGAAGGGAACAATATTTTATTTCTTACAGTTTGTTCACAAACTTTGGTTAATGGTAAAGGTATACACTCGCGAGCAAAAGTATCGGGTTTTTCTAAATTACTTAATAAATGTAATTATGTTTCTTGGAATATTAGCTTTATAAAAAGCCATGAAACATGAAAATTGGCCCAGTATTTTTCAGATTATGGGGAATTTCCCGGTTTGTGAGCCTTTACGCGTTACGGCGTGCATGAGTTGCTTTTGAGTTGACCCCTATATAACGGGGGTAGAGAGGGGGTTTCTTATCAGTCACTTATCAGAAGTCGATCGGTAGACATCTCCGCATCTTATCCTGTGAAGAACACCTGGAAAAAATGGAAGCCACTGAAGCTCAAGTCGCCGTAGTCATCCAGCTCCTGCAAGAAGGGCGTAGTCAACGTTCAGTAGCTGCCGAGGTGAATCTGAGCCAATCTACAGTTTGTTAACTTTACCAGAGGTTCCAGCAAACTGGAGCTTTTACTTCACGACCAAGAAACGGCCGCAGAAGGTGCACATCAGAGAGGACGACTGCTTCATTGTCTCAACACCTCTCCGAGATCGTCACCAGATAGGAGTTACCATCCAGCAGCGTCTGCGTGAGGTGCGAGGAGTGGCTGCCAGCGAGTGGACAGTGAGAAGAAGACTCGAGGCAGCGAATTTGACACCCAGGAGGCCTGCGACGGGGCCCAGGTTGCTGGTGCGGCACCGTACAACCCGAAGAGCATTTGCAGAAATTCATAAGAATCGGACCCTTGCGCAATGGACCCCAATTCTCTTCTCGGACGTGTGCAGAATGTGACTGAATGGCTGTGACCGAAGGGGAAGAGTCTAAAGGAGATCAGAAGAACAATATGCTCAGTGCTGCTTCTCCGAAAGAGTCACCTACGGAGGTGGCTCTGTTATGTTTTGGGGCGGCATCTCGTACGACGCGCGGACGGAGCTGGTTTTCGTGCATGGGGGTGGTCGTGGCGGTGGATTGACTGCTGCCAGGTACATAACGGAGATTCTGGAAGAGCATGTCGTCCCTTATGCTGGTATTTTTGATGAGGGGTTCGTGCTAATGCAGGATAATGCCCCTTGTCATACCGCAAGGGTCACCGCTGCCTACCTCCACGAAGTGGGCATCGAGACCATGGACTGGCCAGCGATGAGTCCGGACCTCAACCCCATTGAACACATGTGGGACTACCTGAAGAGAAAGATTCGGGCTCGGGATCCTGCCCCGGCCACTGTTGACGAGTTGAAGATAGCTTTGCTGGAGGAGTGGGACGCTATTCCTCAAGACTACCTTAGAAAATTAATTAGGTCGATGAAAACTCGCTTAAACTGTGTCAACCTTGCTAGGAGAGGCAATACCTGATACTAATTTAATTATAATAAATCGTACTGTATGTTAAATAAGCCTTTTATTCCAACTTTGCCTTGTTTATTTTTAGAGCATTTTCAGGCTTCTTCTGTTATTCGGTTTTTTTTCAGCATTCGGACCTTGAATATTGTTAAATTAACACATTTTCCAATGCGCTACATTGTTAGCTTTAATTTGGTACCATATTTTTTAGATTCGAGTGGGAAATTACAAAGATATTGGATTCACATGAAAAAATGCCAAGTGATTCGATACTTTTGCTCGCGAGTGTACATCTGTTTTTAATTACTTGAAAGTGAATAATATTCTATGTTTTGTTCACAAATTTTTGGTTAATGTGTCAAATTATTTATTTCAGAGCACAATGTCTTCAAAAAGCCGAGAGCTGTTACTGCCAAATGGATCCTAAAAGGTTTTAAAGGTATACATCTGTTTTAAATTACTTGGAAGGGAACAATATTTTACAGTCTGTTCACAAACTTTGGTTAATGTATTAAATTTAATAATTTCAGAGCATAATGTCTTCCCAGGGTGCAGAGCCGTAGCTGTTGCTGATAAAAGGGTCCCAGGAGACGATGAAGGTAAACATCTGTTTTACATTACTTGAAAGGGAATAAATAATATTTAATGTTTTGTTCATGAATTTTGGTTAATGTGTTAAATTATTTATTTTAGAGCATATCTTCCCAGGATCGAGCGGTGTACCTATAGCTGCCAAAAAGGTCCCAGAAGGTTTTGAAGGTATACACATCTGTTTTAAATGACTTGAAAGGGAATAATATTCTACAGTTAGATTACGGTGAATGTATTAAATTTATTTATTTCAGAGCACAATGTCTTCCCAGGGGGCAGCGCTGTAACTGTTGCTGACAAAGGGGTCCTAGGAGATGATGGAGGTATACATTTATTTTACATTACTTAAAGGGAATAATATTTTACAGTTCATTCATATACGAGGTGTGGCTATCAGTGGCGGTTTTCTCTAACGTGCGGTTGTGCGGTGAACCCCCATTAAAAATATGATAAATTAAAACAATCTTGTTGTATAGTAATATAAGCGCATCACAGATAGCTCGACATTAAAATTCCGTCTTTAAAACTCGCGCCACCGAAAAATAAGGTACCTATCTATTCCCATTTTGTGCGCGTTGCGATCCGCACACATTTGTCCATACGAAAAATCATAACCGATACGAATCGCTGTGACGGTAGAATGGACAAAAATACGCAGCTTGGTGCGCTGCTCACGAGTCAAGATGTCACGTGACCTCCGAACTTTGACGAGTCTCGCCGAAACGAAGCCCGAGATTGTCGCAGGATGACCGGCTGACGGTCGACTTTTGCACCGACGGATGCAAGTTAAATGTTATATATTATGGTATTTAACTTTGTAGTCATTTTTGTACATTTTTTATTTTCTTGTTTCTGTATTTCTCCAACCGTTTACTATTGGCATTTGTAAATCTACTACTGAAGTGGACCGATTTTGACTACATTTTTGGTTTTTTATTTTTTATAGATAAGTCATTATATCCCTTATTTACGAGTACATTTACTAAAGTTTCGGCAAACAACGTCGCTAGTTATGCAATTTTGTGTTGAGCTATCCTAGCATTGTTTCGGCTTTCAAATTGAAAGTGGTTGCATTTATCGGTTGTCGCGAATATTCTGTCCTAATTTTTTCACACAATGACAAATGAATACAGTGTTATATACAAAAAATAACGCTAATGCTTATGAAAAAAGTTTGGAAATTAAATTAAACTTCTACGCAATTATTCTTATTGAAAAAAAAGAATAATAATTAGCAACGTACATTGAGTGTTGTAAAAACCATTAAACAATTTAAATCCTCTATAACAATTTTGGTTGTTTAATAATTGTGTCGAGGAGTATCAAGTTATTTAAAAACAATAGTACCTATTTAGGTACCCCCCCACTAACTTTATTTAATTTGTGTGACAAGAGTAAATTTTGATTAGACAATATCTCATTCTTCTCTTGAATTTCTGAACCCCCCTTTAAAAAGACCACGAACCGCCACTGGTGGCTATTAAATAATGAGATTGACACTGCTTCAAAAGAAGTATGTAAGACAGCTATGTAGCGTGAAGCCTTCTCTTTCGAATGCAGTACCTCTCGCTTCTGTAAATAAATCCGCATTGCTGTAGTCTTCGTTCACATAAGAGTTTTCGCTTAAGAATGTTAAGTTTAAAAAATGGATCAAATCTTGTTATTTTTAATGCAGATTTCACTTTGGGGAACAGATAGAAGTCGCATGGCGCAAGGTCTGGCAAAAAAGGCAGTATAAAGTGTCAGAACAAACATTTTTGCGAGCTCTTGTTGTTAAAACGTGAGAATTTTAGACACCATTTTAGCACACACTTTTTGCGTGATAACAATTTGTTATGTAAAATTAGCCCTATGCATTCTTTGTCAATTCCTACAGTTTCAGAAATCGTACAAATACTTTCTGAACGATCAGATCGAACCAGATTACCGATTTTTTTGATATTGTCATCCGTTTTGACATGGAAGGGCTACCCGAGCGTGAATCTTCTTCAACGTCTTCTCGGCCATCTTGAAAACGCTTACACCACTCAAAAACACGTGCACGTGATAGAAATTCATTGTCATACACTTCTTTCCATAAATTATAAGTTTCTACAAATTTCACAAAAATTCATTGTTCCATTTTTTAAACTTATCATTTTTCCGGCAAAACAAAAAAAACTCTTATGCTAATCAAGGATATGGCTATATGGATTTATTTACAGAAGCGAGAGATACTGCTTTTGAAAGAGAAGGTTTCACGCAACATAGCTGTCGGTCGCTGACGTTTGGCGCAAGAGTACTTCTTCTGCAGCAGCACCAATCTCCATATATAGCCACACCTCGTACTTTGGTTAATGTATTAAATTTATTTATTTCAGAGCACAACGTCTTCCCAGGGTGCAGCGCTGTAGCTGTTGCTGATAAAGGGGCGCTAGGAGATGATGAAGGTATTATATTGAAAGGGAACAATATTCTACAGTTTGTTCACAAACTTTGATTCATGTATAAAAAGCACACGAAGTTTGGTAAAATGTGAAGGTTTTGCTCACTGTTTTTCTTCGATTACAATGGCGTGGTGCATCATGAGTTCTTGCCAGAAGGTCGTACGGTCAATAAGGAATATTACCTCGAAGTTATGGCCTGTTTGTTCATGGCTTTTGCATCACGATAATGCTCACACATCATTGCTTGTTTGTGATTTTTTGCCCAAAAATAATACCATAATCATGCCTCAGCCTCCGTATTCTACGGACTTGGTCCCCTGCGACTTTTTCCTGTTCACAAAAATGAAAAGACCTATGAAAGGACAAAGTTTTGCCACGATTGAGGAGATAATTGGAGATAAAGACCGCATCGCTGAAAGAGCTCAAGGCCATACCAAAAACCGCTTATCAGGAGTGCTTCGAGAATTGGAAAAAGCTCTGGCACAAATGTATTTTTTCTGAGGGGGATTACTTTGAAGGGGACAAAATGGATATTGTTGAATAAATAAATATTTTTGGAGAAAAATAAAGTTATTTTTAACAAACCTTTACAATTACAAATGAATTGTCACATCAATAGTATTATAGATTGGTAGGTTAAAGAGGTATTGCAAAATTATAATGATTTTCCATTTCGGAATGTGAATTCCAATCTTATCTTATCTTACTTTTTACTAATATTATAAATGTGAAAGTTTGTATGTATGTATGTTTGTTACTGTTTCAAGCCAAATTTACTGAATGAATTTTAATGAAGCTTTACAATAATATAGCTCATACATCAGAATAACATATAGGCTGTAATTTATACAGCTAGCTATTTATTTTCAATATATTGAAAATATTAATTATTGTTTTAATAGAAAATGTCAAAATTTGAGAATGACATTTTGCAAAACAATGATTGTTAAATGAAAATTCTATTTTAGAAAATATTTAAATTAGTGAATTTATTTGAAGTACTTGCCTAATACTTTTAATCGAATCAAGAATTATACATATTTTAAATAAATAGAATTTTGGACCTAAGAAACGCAGATGGGACCTAGGAAAAGAAAATAGATTACTCGAAGTACTAATCCTATGCAGACGAAGTCATGGGCAAAAGCTAGTTAGGAATAAAACGGCTTCAGTAGGGCATCAATATAAATTATGTGTATCTAATAGCCATTTCCTTAGATTATATTTGACTTTAGCAGTATAAACGGTATTATTTTTAATCACCTACACACAATAGCTTATACACCCCGTTTACAAACATTAGTAATGTGTTTTCATGTAGCAATCAATAGTAACACCCAAATATATGTACATATTTTTTTACCAAATATGGTCTCACATGAACGGGGCTATGAAATATTTTTAAGTTTGCAGTCAAATGAGTGTTAATTGAGACGTACATAATATAACGAGTTGGCCCTAAAATTGATTCCTGTGCAATACCTGTCGAGGTATATTTTATTTTGAAAATTTTTTAGCAATTTTTACTATTATTTGTTGATTAGTTAGTAAATTTTTAAATAAAATTAGTAGCTTTGAATTTATTTATTTCAGAGCACAATGTCTTGCCAGAGCCAGGTGGTGAAGCTGTATCTGCCAAAAGGGTCTTAAAAGGTTTTGAAGGTATACATCTGTTTTAAATTACTTGAAAGGGAATAATGTTTTACAGTTCTTTCACAAACTTGGTTAATGTGTTGAATATATTTATTGCAGAATATATTATCTTCCCAGAGCCCAGCAGTGTAGCTGTTGCTGGCAAGAGTGTCACAGAAGATGATGAAGGTATACATCTGTTTTAAAGGGAATAATATTCTACAGTTGGTTCACAAACTTTGGTTTATGTATTGAATTTATTTATTTCAGATCATAATTACTTCCCAGAGTGCAGCAGCGCTGTAGCTGATGTTGAAATGGGGGAACTAAGAGATGATGAAGGTATACATCTGTTTTACATTACTTGGAATGGAATAAAATTTTATGTTTTGTTAATGAATTTTGGTTAATGTGTTAAATTATTTATTTTAGAGCATATCTTCCCAGGGTCGAGCGGTGTACCTATAGCTGCTAAAAGGGTCCTAGAAGGTTTTGAAGGTATACATATGTTTTAAATTACTTGAAATGTAATAATATTTTACAGTTCATTCACAAACTTTATTAAATTTGAAAAATTTATTAAATGTGTTAAATATTTTTATTTCAGAGTTTATTGTCTTCCCAGGGCGCAGTGGTGTAGCTGTTGCTGATAAAAGGGTTACAGAAGATGATAAAGGTAAAATACATTACTTAAAAGTAATAATATTCTACAGTTCGTTAACAAACTTTGCTTAATGTGATGATTATACATATGTATGTATTTATTTCAGAGCATAATGTCTTCCCAGGGCAGAGAAGTGTAGTTATTGCTCCCAAGAGGGTCCTAAAAGGTTTCGAAGGTATGTACATATCTGTTTTACATTACTTGAAAGGGAATAAAATTATATTATGTTTTGTTCATGAACTTTGGTTATTTTGTTAAATTATTTATTTCAGCGCATAATGTCTTACCGGGGCCCAGCAGTATGGCTGTTGCTGCTAAAAGTTTCCTAGGAAATAATGAAGGTATACATCTGTTTTTATTACTTTAAAGGGATTGGTTGCTTTTAGTATTTCTTCGGCAACCTCACTGCACTGCCGTGGCATGGCATGCAGTTTGATCGCTTTTGTAATTCCTACTGTGACAGTAACGGGACAGGCGTTTCATTTTTTTAATCCGTGTGAGGGAGATGTATGATAATGATTGCATGTTACCATTGGGGGGTGCAGACACATGTACATAGTTTGTCTCTTTATCAACTATTGTTAGCGTATTTAGTGTGAGAGAGTTGCAGCATTATATGTTAATTTAATTTGTAAATAAGTTAATTTGTGATTTTATTAATAATAATTGCCAACAAAATATTTTTAACATTTACCTAATTTGTTTGAATTTTTACAAAACAAATAACTTAGATACACTGTAAAAGCTATGAGATTTTTATATGAAGCTCTAATAAGAAACAAAATTATAATATTTGAGTCATAACCACTGGAGGACCAAGAAAAATAAAAATATAAAAAATCAACTAAAATGTTAAAAATTATCGATAATAACATCAAATGGAAAAGCCAAATAAACTCCACAGTAGACAGAATGAGAAAACTTATCTATATATTTTTTAGACTTAGAAATACTGTATCATTAAAAATTCTAAAAGATATCTATTTTGCACTTGCACATTCTGTACTACAATATGGAATCGTGGCATGGGGGAGTGCATTTGAATCTACACTACTTCCACTTGAGACAATCCAAAAAATATTAATAAAAATCATCTTAAAAAAACCTTATTACTATCCAACAACAATGTTTTCCAAGATTTCTCGGTTCCCCCACTTTCAAAAATTTATGACAAAATTGCTTTCCTTCAAACACATAAAGAATTCTTTGATAAAAATAATATCCCACAATTAAATATAAGCAAAAGAATTATTTCTTTTAATTTAAAATAAAACAATATTTGTATACACCACTTTTATTTTAAATTATAATGTCACATCACAAAGTAACTGCTTCATACGAACAAGAATTATTTCTGTTGGAGGGCTAACCATACCTCTAGTACGAACTTCAACAGCACAGCATCACTTTATATTTAAGGGTATAAAATTATTTAACAAATTACCTCTAGATATAAGTGTTAAGTGTCCGATGACACCGTGTGGACTGTAAAACTAAATTATGTGGAGAAATTACGAGTGTATAAGATTGTGTTTTTAAATCGACAAGGGAGGAAGGAAAACGATAGGAATGGCCCTTACCTTGATGATGAGGTGACAGCTCCCAGTTCTTCTTTACGATCACTTTCCAATGATGATGACCCGATGGTCTTCACGACAATTATAATATATTTATATTATTGTTATTTGCGAGATTTGCGAAATGCTTGTACAAGCTTGGTCGAATTTTCAAGAACAACTGAATGTTTTTTTTTTCAAAAAAAAGGAAGTGCAAAAGTGTTCTTTTTTCAAGTGTTTTAAATCATCTTCTTTGCTTCTTGGGTAAGGGCCTTGATGTGAAAGGAAGGGAATCACAAGGAAGGAATATTTGGTAAGGAACATGGGTATAATGGATTAATGTCCTAAAGTTATTTCAACACTAAACATTCCGCCGGCCTTGAGAAAATGTGATAATTTTCTCAATAATTGTGCATCAACGACACGAAAGAAAAAGAAAGCAAAAAAGAAAACGACAACAAACCAAATTAAATGATAGAATTAAAATTATAAACTAAGCAAAACAGATATTTAATCGATAGGTAGTCGATACAGTTTTACCACGGGACGTTTAAAAACACCCTGGGGAGTACATACCGAAACGACACGGATAATTCCATCAGCGCCGGGAAATAGTTCAACGACTCGTCCGACAGGCCATCGCATGGGGGCTGATTGCGAATCATCAATCATAACTAGGTCGTCAACTTTCAAATTAGGGTTTGTCGTAGCCCACTTGTTTCGTTGTTGAAGAGTGTGTAGATATTCTTTCCGCCAACGATTCCAAAAATGTTGAGACATTTGTTTCAATAGTTGCCAACGCGATAAACGATTCATTGGTACATCCACAAAATCTTCTTCAAGAACAGAAACGAGAGGAGCCCCAATCAAAAAATGGGCATGAGTTAACGGGTCCATTTCAGATGGATCCGGCGATAGCGCTCCAATGGGTCGCGAATTTAAAATTGCTTCGACGCGAGTCAGAACTGTGGTTAGTTCTTCAAAGGTGAGGATTTGATCTCCCACAACCCGTTTCAAATGGGGTTTGGTTGACTTAATTCCAGCCTCCGACAATCCGTTGAAATGATGTGCGGAGGGAGGATTAAAGTGCCAGGTAATTGAACGAGTGACAGTTGCATACACAAGACGATGTCGAATTTCGTTACGAGCCGAAATTATCCAATATTTTAATGATATTATGGATTGCAATGCACGAGGACCTGGATGTAAGTACATACGATGGTAATGGTCTATTATTAAAGTTGTCAAATGACATTGCTTCGGTAAAATAATAGGATGTCGAGCATTTTCCGAGACCTGTGCATAACGAATACGACCACCGACTCTTAAAATTCCATTTTCATCGATAAATGGAGCGAGTTTTTGAAGTTGTGTCGAACAAACATGATGCGAATGTATATTGTCTATATCTTGTTGAAAATAAATAGTTTGAACGAGCTTAATGCAACATGCCAAAGATAAATTATTTTCTTTTAAAGAGAGTGGGGAAAATACGTTGAAAGTGCCAATTGATTTCGAACGTAATTTATTAATAAATCGACGACACCAAGATATAACACGTAATAATTTCGATAATGAAGAAAATTTCAGTAGAAACTCTTGGTCACAAGTTGACACATTCGTTACGAATGAGATCAAGTTTTTCGATTTGTATTCTGGTAGTTGTTCTGCGGGAATAGTTTGAGGTTTAACTAGTAACCATTCTTCCAAAGGTGATGATAGAAAGTTAGGTCCGTACCACCATAACGATGCGTCAGCGATTTCATTTGGAAAAACTCCTCGTAATCCCAAGTCCGCGGGATTATCTTGCGAGGAAATATGATACCAATGTTCATACGGTATATTTTCAATTATAGCTTCAACACGATTTGCTATAAAAGTTTGCAAAAGAAACGAAGGTGTCTTCAACCATGCCAATACAATGGTCGAATCCGTGAAAGCGATGATTCTTTCTATTTGAAGGCTATCTTTGTATATTTCTTTACAATAAGTCAACAAATTTGCCAATAAAACTGCTCCAAGCAACTCCAATCGTGGGATAGATGTCACTTTGATGGGTGCAACCCTTGACTTAGCCAACAAAATATGGCTCGATATTTCTTTGTTGTTAATTACAACTAAATATACAATTCTACAATATCCTCTTTCAGAGGCATCTGAAAATCCAACAAGTATACAACGACTTTGTAGACATGTTGTGACATAGCGATCAATTCTTAGATTGGCGAGGGATGGAAGTTCTGTTATGTAAAATGTTAAAGGATGACTAGGCGATTCTCGCCACAAAATACGTTGGAAACGGCGAGAGTTCTTGTCCATTAATATTTGTCTATACATTTGACGTATGTCAGCGGTAAATACGATTTTGTGTATTCGAAAATTACACATCAATTCGACGACGTCCTTTTGTAATTTGGGACCGACCAAAAGTATGTCGTTCAATGACATACCCGATGACGTTTTAGCACTTGCATCAAAAACAACCCTTAAGCGAGTGGTAGAACTCGTCTCCTTTATTATTCCATGATGAGGTATGAAGTAATTACCAACAATTGGCGATTGAGATGGTATTTCCATCATGTGTCCTAACGATAAGTATTCTCTCATGAACGAAATATATTGGGATTTAAAATCAGGATTTCGATCCAGTCTCCTTTCTAAATGCGTGAGACGTGACAATGCTGTGTCATATGATTTTCCCAATTTCTCCGGGGTTCTCTTAAATGGTAAAGATACAACGTACCTCCCATCTTTGTTACGGTAGGTATTTTCAACATATAATTGTTCACAACGAAGTTCATCAGGCGATTGAATTTTCTTCAAAAGAGGAACGTTTTCGATTTCCCAGAAACATTTAAGTTTTTCATCTATTGATTCCTCCATTGAAGTGAAAAATGAGTTAATAGAATGATTTGATGGTTTGACACTTCCCATCAAAACCCAACCTAATTTGGTTTCAATGGCTACAGGTTCATTTTGATTGCCAATTAATTTACCTGAGCACAATAACGACGCAAAGATATCACTTCCGAATAGGATATCAATTTCTGAAGGTATGTAGAATGTAGGGTCTCCCAATTGGAGTCCTGCGATGTGTGACCACTCATGCTCGACGATACGAGATGACGGCATATTTGAACAAATGTTATTCAAAATAAGGAAATCTGTCGTAATACCAGATTCCTTCGAGGCGACGGGACGAAATTGTGTTTTTATTAATCCGTTGGAATTAATTGTAGGAATGTTGCCAATACCTAGCACTGCAAGTGACTGCTTCTTTTGACGAGGCAAACCTAAGCGTTTGACGCAATTCTCCGAAATGAAATTAGCCTG
The DNA here is from genome assembly GCA_951813805.1 of Limnephilus auricula. Lineage (NCBI taxonomy): Eukaryota > Metazoa > Arthropoda > Insecta > Trichoptera > Limnephilidae > Limnephilus > Limnephilus auricula. The sequence goes on from OX638408.1 coordinate 22,624,383, forward strand.
GCTGGCGCTATCGAGCAAAACTCTAGCCTTTTTGAAAACGCCATTTTTGTCCAATATTTCAACATAGGCTGTAGATAACAACACCGATGTGTTAGTTTTATTGTAAACCGTTGTCAAAGCAATTGGTTCCGACGAATTTTCTTGAGGTTCTGGATTTTCCAACATTTTCTTTGGAAAATGCAACAGGGTATGATGTCTTGCTTGACAATGCTTGCAAGAAAAGCGAGATTGACAATTTTTCGCATTATGTCTCCCTTGGACCAAACAATTAAGGCATAGATTATGTTCTTTTACGAATGAGTATCTATCCTTTGCAGAAAGGTTTAAAAATTTGTCACATTTATGAAGAGCATGTGGCGATTTGCAAGCAAGACACTTGATTTCAATATTCGATACAAACGAATTAACATTACTATTATTGCTCGAACGACTTTTAAAATTATAGGCCTTCGATGGAACTTTATTAACATTTTCCTTTTGTGTCATATGTTCCGGAATAATACCTGACGCCATTTCCTTAGCTAAGCATTGTCCCTCCAAAAACTGCAATAGTAGATCGAATGAAGGAATTTTTTCCGACTTGTGTTGTAACTCAAAATCAATACGCAATTCTTTTGGTAATTTGCGTAGAACAATATGTAACAATATGAAACTCCATTCACGTACCGGAAAATTTAAAACTTCCAAAGCGGCAATGTTTTCTTTCAGCATTGAAATAAATTGCCTCAAATTGTCATGAGCCTTTACAGGCTGGGATGACAAAATTACCTCCACGTGTATATCAGCCATTAGGCGTACATTATCATACCTCGTCTTTAGAATATGATAAGCAATAAAGTAATTTCCTTCCGAAATCGGCAAATGCTTCACGCAAATTAGTGCCTCACCAGTGAGACTACTTAATAAATATTGCATTTTTTGAACGGAATTTAATGAATTATTTGAATGAATTAACGAGTCAAAAGTGTTAATAAAATTCATCCATTCTGTTGAAATTCCAGAAAAGACTATCAAATTCAACTTAGGTAACGAAACATTAGTCAAATTATAGTTCATTGTTTTATTGTCGATTGCAACTGTTGATTTTTCAGGAAACAGTTGGTTAAAATATGAATGTATTTCGTAATACATATTTTGTATCTCCGAATATTTCGATTGTAATACCGTTACATCAGCCTCATCCTTTTTTGTAGCTTCCAGAGATATATGAGCCTGAATAAAGTTTTCTCGTACAATTACGAGATCTGTGTAACGTATTTTGAAAGCATCTTTGTCAGATAAATTCATTGTTTGAATTGCTTTCAAAGCCGACGCACGAATACTCTCCATATCCAGCACTGACAATCTATATTTAATTGAATTGGATGCCATTTTTGAATATTTAAAACCAAAAATATTCAAACCAAACAAAAAAAACAATAACAAAACTGCGTAAAAAACTGTCACTCTTTACAGTTTACCTTGACAACGAAATCATAAACAAACTTCACTGCGTATCTATGGAAGCAGGGCTCTACGTTACCATCAGTTACCATTAACAGTGCTCTACGTTACCGACGATTGGTTTATTTATGGTTACCATTAACAGGGCTCTACGTTACCGACGATTGGTTTATTTATAATTAACAGGGCTCTACGTTACCGACGCGACGCGTGTAACCGCTCTCAAACTGATGCCTACTTATCGAATGCTACCGAAATTACAAACAAATCATTTCAATATGATTACCTAATTAATTATCTTTATGCGTAATAATGAATTATTGTTGAAATAGCTTTACGACAGGAACGGAATTGAAAGGATGCGAGTTTAAAAACACAATCATTTGAATTGAAACGATATTCAATTTGGCGAATTTTTTGCTAAAAAACAACAATATGTAATTTAGCAGGAATGTGATTTATATCCGGCTACAAGGATCAAAATGTTAAGTGTCCGATGACACCGTGTGGACTGTAAAACTAAATTATGTGGCGAAATTACGAGTGTATAAGATTGTGTTTTTAAATCGACAAGGGAGGAAGGAAACGATAGGAATGGCCCTTACCTTGATGATGAGGTGACAGCTCCCAGTTCTTCTTTACGATCACTTTCCAATGATGATGACCCGATGGTCTTCACGACAATTATAATATATTTATATTATTGTTATTTGCGAGATTTGCGAAATGCTTGTACAAGCTTGGTCGAATTTTCAAGAACAACTGAATGTTTTTTTTTCAAAAAAAAGGAAGTGCAAAAGTGTTCTTTTTTCAAGTGTTTTAAATCATCTTCTTTGCTTCTTGGGTAAGGGCCTTGATGTGAAAGGAAGGGAATCACAAGGAAGGAATATTTGGTAAGGAACATGGGTATAATGGATTAATGTCCTAAAGTTATTTCAACACTAAACAATAAGAACGGAGGAAAACTATGAGAATTACAAAAAAAAAATTAAATTAAAATTCTCTAATACCACCTCATAACTTTTCTTATTGTTTGATATTATGTTTTGCTTATTATTTCCTTGTATCATTTATAACTTACCTTTTTATTACTTTTATTGTGTTTTCTTGTTTTTGTATCATTTTATAACTTACCTATGTTTTTATTAGTTTCGATGAATTTTCTTATAAAATTACTAATAGTTCTTTTTTTATAATAATTTTGTAATTTAAATAGATGTAAAAATATATAGTTGTCCTCTCCTAAACACAAGCAACTGCTTTATTAGGAGAGTGATTCAAACGTTTTATCTATATTATGTTGTAAATATTGTAACTCTAAATATGTTTAAATGTTTAAAAAAAAAAAAAACACTATTTCCATTTTCGAATACATATTCATGCGAGAAAAGTTTATCCACTCTTGCATCTTGCATTATTTAAAAATGATTAGCGGTCTCGCTTAAAAGGTCTTGACCAAGAACTTGGCGTTGCGCTGTCAAATATCGAGCATATTCATATTCATCGATGAATTCACCTATATTTCACCGTTTATTCTTTATTTTTAGGAATCAAAAAAAAAAACATTAATTTTATAAAGGCGTAAATTTTGCATGTTAGTTACTTTCAAATGGGGGCAATATTGAATATAATTAATACGGATAATTACTGCTAGGTTTGTGAAATCAGATAAAAAAATACACGTTGCACTTATAAACGAGACCCACTACACTTTTGCTTTGTTTTCAATCTCTCAGCTTAAAAATAAATTTAATTTAATAACAAACACACTCATAATATGTAACTTAACTTGTTGAAATGCATAGAAAAAAATATTTTTTCAATACGACGTAAAATATTTGACAGTTCTCACCTTTCTTACGAACTCAATTTTTATAACATTTCTTTTGCGATATAGTACAAAAATTACATCAAAATTATGTGGATAAAACGAACTTCCTAATAATCATTCAAATCTATGCTTTCCTCAATGGATTTATATAAAAAACAATAAAAAAAATATAGACTTTGAATATGACTCTGTTCATATTTCTTTATACATAAGGGATAAAATCACTTCTAAAATCCGGACTGCGACGGGTTAAAACACATACAGCATTTTTCATTTCCACTCTCCAATGGTTACCAAATAAAAAGATGATGCACTTAACTTATGTGTAGTGTAAAATGCTAAATAAATTTTATGTTCAAGATCAAAACCAAAAACCTAATTATACATATTAATTTTAATTTGATGCGCAAGCGGGTTCGTGGGCGGGGGGACAGCGGCTGGGACTCACTCATACATCAACATTATTCTTGTAACCGTAACACACACTCTCAAAATTGACATCATGACTCTACAGGGGGCCTAGTGTGCCACAGCGACAGCAAGGCACTGCATGTGAGGGAGATGCAAGAAAATGATGTATTTTCACTCGATGTAGCAGACATGCATACTTTATTTGACTGCTATTATTTAGAGCATAAGAAAAAGCTGCAGCATTATTGTGATAAGGAACTATGTAAATGTTTTTCCTTTTTGGTTCCTCGCCTTAGGAATACTAAAAGCACCCCATAGTGTTCTGCATTTTGTTCATCTAATTTGTAGATCTTTTCTTCCATTCCTTCAAGAACTAAGATAATTTTTTTTATTTCAGACAAACGTGTTCCTGTTGGACCCAGCAGCAGTAATTCAGTTGCCAAACAGAAAAACAATGGTTCTATACGTAAGCACATTTCTAGCTTTTTGTTTGTTCATCATTGTTTAGTACCTTTTATTGTAATCATTGACCAAAAATATTATCTTTTTCTAGGTAAGAGGAAGGGCATTTTAAAATACGTTGGTTCAACTCAGCAGCAGCCCTCTGTTGAAGACATTGCTCTCAGGAAGCAGAAACTACATTCAGTAATTTCAGAGGCCAGGCGGCATCTGAAATATGTTCAACGAATGAATAATTGTACTTTAAAAGAACGTATTGCTATTGCAACTCGCTTCAGAGATACAACAAACTTGGAAGATGTTTTTTCAAGTTTAAATTCCTTTCCCTCTAGATTCATTTCGCAACTAGAAAAACCTAACCTTCGTGCAAAATATAGTCAAGGGGATAAATCTTTGGCACTTGCTTTATATAACAAAGGACCAAAATGTTATCCATTCTTGGCCAAAATTTTTAAATTACCTTCACCTTCGACCCTGAATAAAGTATTAGATTCAGTATCTCTTAAAACCGGAATTAATCAAAATTTATTTGACCGTTTAGAAAAAAAAGTAGATTCTATGGAGGATATTCAAAAATACTGCATTTTAATGTTTGACGAGATGCGTATTTCTCCTCGTCTTATTTTCAACGCGGATAGTGGAATTATTGAAGGGTTGGAGGATAATGGTAATACAAGAAGAAATAAATTTGCAGATCATGCTCTAGTTTTAATGGTTAGAGGCCTTACAGTTCCCTACAAGCAGCCAGTTTTTTATTCATTTTCAGAAGGTGGAACTAATTATTTAGACTTGAAAGAAATTCTTCAAACTGTTTTAGGCAAGTTGTTGGATTGTGGTCTCAAGCCAGTTGCAACTGTGTGCGACCAACGCACCGTTAACCGTAGGGTGGTTAAAGCCTTGCTTGAAGACACTCGAATAAGATGTTTAAGTGATGAAACAGAATACAAGGGTGGATACTTTATGGTAAATGCAAACATGATTTTTCCCTTGTTTGATACACCTCACCTTTTGAAGTGCATTCGTAATAATCTTTTAGATAAAGATCTGATTTTTTATGAAGGTGGGATAAAAAAGTTAGCTTCGTGGGACAATTTGGTGTCGGCTTACAATTTGGTAGGAGCCGAAACATTCAAGAGGATGTATGGGATAACGGACAACCACGTAATTCCGGAGAAAATTAATAAATTTAAAATTAAAGTTGCTTCATTAGTTTTTCGTGATAAAGTGTCTGCCGGAATGGAAACATTAAATCTTTTACGTCCAGAAGCATTTGCTAAAAATCCATTAGAGACTGCTCGAGTTTTGCAATTTTTTGAGGCATTATTCGCCAGTTTCAATGGGACATCAACACGTCCTAAAAGAAGGAAAAAATATTGTGTGGCTTTATCGAATTACTCCCCACACATTCAATTGTGGAACGAGTCATTGAAAATAATGAGCACAATGAAATTTGTCCATCAGAAAACAGGTGCGAACATTAGAACTTTAGTTCCTGTAATAGATAATTGGATATTTTCCATCCATGGCATTATTAAATTGTGGAATTTATTGGAAGATTGTGGCTTTAAACATTTAAAATGTGGCTACCTGAATCTAGTTCCATTGCAAAATTTTTTCAGAAATATTAGAAGTCGTGGTATACGAAATCCCTCCTCTACCTTGTTTACTGGTGCTTATAAATCTCTAATGGTTTGTAATTTTTTAGTGTCTGCACCTTTATCTAGTACCAATAATTGTGAAGCCGATGATTCTACCATTCTGTCTAATATTGCTGATTTTGCTCAATCCACCTCTTCCACTTTAATATCAAGTGTAACTTCTTTTGTAACTATACCGGACATAAATGATCAATTTGGGGAAATATGTGATTCATTATCCATGCAAAAATCGAGTACCGACTCTTATATTGCAGGATTTTTGTTTAAATATGTGTTGAAAACTATCCGACGTTGTGAGGAATGCAAATCATCTTGTGTTGGTGATCCATATGATCCTATCAATTCATTCAAGTTATTTCCCGAAATTCATGTCACAGGGAAACTTTATCCATCGAAAAAATTTGCTCTCAACGCTCTGGAAATCCATTATGTCGTCGAATATGTATTAAATCATAGTTGCGAAAATGTACATCTTGTGCACATTATTAAAGAAACTGTTCTCAAATATGTATGTTTTGATTGGATTCATTGTCAGGAGCATAAAAAAAAATTGACCGAAGCAATTGTAAAATTGACTGTGCCCTTTATAATTAGGAACTGGTGTACAGACATCAATGCAAAATTATGTGGCTCAGATAAAAAAAAATATAATGGGCCAGATTCCATGCGGAAAATGGCCTTACTACATTACTTAAAATCAGCTAAACGTAGGAACATAAAATATTAACATTTTGTCTAGTTTTCTTTTATTACTTACTCAATGTCGTAACCTTCTTCTTTAACCTAGCCAGGTCGAAGCAGGTTGTTTAAAATTTCCGTGGTCCACCTTGAACATTACATATATTTTGTAATCTTTTAGAAAATACAACAATTATTGTTAGTTGAATTTTTCACCATTATTTCAAAGACCAGTATTGAAAAATATTGTTATTAATAAATATTTATTTATTAAACTTAAAATAGTTATGTAAACATACATACTTTTACATTTTAATTTACATATTGTAAAAATTATAGAAATGATGTATTATGTACTTAATTTTTACATCTTTTTAATACATTTTTTATTTCACTGGGAACTAAGCTATATGTTAGTGCAAATTGCATTGCGCACTAGAATATTGTGTGCATTTCGATACCATTCTGTGTGTCTTCTCTTTATGTTTTTGTGTCATGTTATTTGTTTCACTCTAACTAACTTATGAATACCCCATACCACAGATGTGAAGGAGCGAGATAGTTATACATTTCACAGGTAGTCAGTATGTATCTATTACTTGGAAGCTTACACACGTTCAGTAACTGTGGTTCCAAAATGTTAAATATTATTAAAAAAAGGCCACCTTTTTTTGGGCGGACGCCCAGTGCTGGTGACTTCCCTGAACCACTTATGTCAGCTGTAGTTACATCAATACTAAAAAAGTCACAACTATACACCGATAATTATCAACCTGTTTCAAATCGGCAATCTCCTGAGATGGATTATATCTTATATTTCACACAGGAGTCAATATGTACAAGTTAATAGTTATGAGTCCTCTCCCAAACTAGTCACATCTGGTGTTCGACAAGGATGCCATTTAGGACCACTACTCTTTATTATATTCATAAATGATCTCACGGTACAAGTTTTTTTTGTAAATGTTTATTATAAGCCATTGACGAAGTATAATATTATAAGCGGATGATTTAAAAAAATTTCATCCTGTGAATTTAGAACAAGACTGCGTAACTATTTTTTATTTTTTATTTAAAGATACAGACAAAATAATATAATATCAAACTAAAAAAAAATAATACAAAAAGAGATAAAAGTCCCAATAAATTGCTTTTAAGTTGTTTGTCAATGGGTACTTTTAACTTTGAAAATAAAAATAAAACTTATTTTGCTTAGTTATTGAAATATAGTACTTCTTAATATTGTAATTATTTGATTAATATTGTAATTATTTGCGAAAAGACCTACTCACATTGTCTCAATGGTGTTTAGATAATGCCACGGAATATATTAGCAAATGGGAGCTTTGGGAATTCATCTCAATTACATTGGGGAACGATCTATTGAGATTTCGCTGTGCACTCTTTTGTGGTTTAGGATATTCTCTCCTTAGGATACGATTAACTACAATACCTACAGATGCACTGCAATGTGCGCATGTAGAGCTATGTTTTAGAAGTTTTGAACGCATTTTGTTACTGTCCATCATATGTATTTCCAAAGTTAAAAAGTTGATATTTTATAACCTGTCAATTATTTCAAATACATATAATTTTCAATATTGTATTTGGATCTGAGATATTTAGATATTTTTAATACACTTTTGTTTGGACAAGTTCACATATTATATCCTACCGGCTGTGCCAATGTGGTGATTGTAGATTGGTAATAATAGGCCGTTGTAGGTATCTTGGTACGAGTTTATTGGGGAATGGTCGCCTTTATATTCACCACGCAAGAATTATATCTTGCTTGCACACATACTCTTTCATACACACATTAAAATTAATGAATTAAACACATTATTTCACGGATTAAACACATGTTATAAAATAAATTTTTGTTTTGAGCGTACAGTTTCAAAATTGTCAAAGTGATATTATTCATCAAAATAATATTTGTAAGGATTATCGATGGAAAGAAGTTATCCATTGTTATGTTGTTTTTTGTATTCTTTTTATATTTGTTGAAATTTTTGTAAGTTTTATTAAAAAATAAAAAACAGTAAATAAGTATTGCAAAATTATTTTTATTTAAAAATATACACCATTATTTAGAAAGCACTGGCGATAAGATGTGTGGGCAATCGACGGGCTGGGGCTACACAGTGCATCATACCAGGATAAGGAACACGCCACCGAAAACAAACTACATATTATGATTTTTATGAATACGAACCGGGGTATATTGAAAGCCCCCTTCGGAACACCCAGAATTGTTTGATGCTTAGTATGGGTAAGGTTAAAATGTAAATTCATGTATTTGTGTGCGGGGTCTACAAACAGGCGCAATATTTGAAAATGAACTGGGTAAATATACAGAAAAACATCACTCTTGGGGATGCTGTGTGGAGGCTATTTTTAAGGAGGGGAAGTTCTGGGAAGGAAAAAGCTATGAGGGTTGGGTAGGAATCTGGGGTTCAGTGTGTCTAGATCATCCGCTACCAAGACCTAGATAAACCTTACCCCATGAACCCGGGCACCCCTGCTAAGTCACCAAACGTAGCAAACCACTTCACTAATACAAACAATTCTGAGTAAGTGCATCTTCAATTTACAAAGTGTCTTATGATATACATATTTCTAAGGTTTACACTTAAATTTTAATGGATAAAATAAAAATTATAAAATAAACTTTCCAACAACAAGTCACCAATTCATCAAAACCACAAGACGTACGTGAGAAAAGAATCCTTCCACTACACTCCGATAGCCGCGCTAAAATCAGTGACCTTTAAGCTGGAATCAGACAGTTCACTCGAGGGAAGGTTTCCGCTTTCCGCCATGTTTTTTCGGCCTAATCGTCCATCTTCGTTTCATTCCATGTTCACACGGCACTATAGAAATAAGCGTTCACTCGTCCATTCCGACCACAGCGTCGCCGAGCGAGGTCAACCGCGCTGGAATTCGTTTGTTTTCCAGCGCGGTCCGGCCCCGAATTTTAAGGTAAAACATGTCAGATGCATCGATTTTTACGAAATATTGTTGACACAATTAAATAAAAATAAATAAAGAAAACAGTATAGTTTCGTCTTATAGACCTTTTTATTTTGTATGACATAATAACACAATTTGATTTTACTTTTTTTATTACGAACATTTTCCTACAAATTAATAATCTTACATATATTAAAAAACATATAAAATACATGGATAATAAGGGAGACCCAAAAATTTATATGAGAGGTGTTCCCAAAAGCAAAAACAAATTAGCCGAACGAATACCATTTTGACGTTTTGCGTGCGATGTGATAGCGTCCTTTCATGGTCCTTCCCGTACAGGACGCGAGACAAACTGATTGAGAATTGAGAGTTCACTCGGTGTTCAGACGTTTCACTTTGCTCTCTTCCGCGCGCATGCGCGCGCAAGTGAAGGATGCCGAATGAAAATATCCAACATTGTTGGATCGGTTCACTTGTGCTGTTTGCGATTCTAGCTTTTGCAAGGCGCATTGCAGTAGTATAAAATCTGAAAGATCCTCAATTCCCAATTGTTTTAGCGCGGCGATAGATGCTGAATATTTTTCTATAAAAACTGTTAAATTGTTTGCGTTGTGCGCTACGGTTTTTGAATGAAATATGTTATTCAGGTAGTAAGTGGCAAGAGATCTTTTATTTTGATATTTATTTACAAGCGTATCCCAGATTATTTGGTATGTGTCTCCAGTTGGCACTAAACCTGATGTAACATTTTTTGCGGTTCCTGTTAATTTTCCAATTAAATATTGTACGCGTTGCGAATCAGATAGTTGTGGATTTAAATGAACATTTGTTTTAAATGTTTCATAAAATAGGTGCCAATTTTCCATACGCCCGTCAAATGTAGGTAATTCTATCGCGGGTAATTTAATAAAATTGTTGTTATTAACAGCACTCGTACTTGTAGACGTTTTCGATTCCGTAGCTAAATTTGCTTTTATATTGTTTCGTGTGCGTATTATGCGCGTGTAGAAATCTTCAAATTGTTCCCAGCTTGAATAATCTGGTTCAGAATTCGGGTTTGGTAAGATTAAGATTATCACCCCCGGTTTTCCAGTCGCGATTCAAACCACATTAGGGTATGTCTTCATGGGTGACGCTCCAGTAAATTCTCAATCAAACACAACTTTAACTTTCTGCGCTACGCACGAAATTGAGAATTTAATTCAAAAATTCTGGGAAATCGAAGATATCGGTTCGGAACCAGTTCACAGCCTTGAAGAAAAAGAAGCTGAGAACATTTTTCAAAGCACCACAACTCGCCTCGGGGACGGTTCTTATGAAGTGGCTCTGCCGTTCAAAAGCAACCCATGTAACTTAGGTGATTCATTGCAAGCTGCGCAAAATCGGTTTTATGCACTAGAGAGAAAAATTAAGCTTCTGCCAGAATTAAAACCACTCTACGATGAAGTGATCACAGAACATATTTACAAGGGTTATTTGTCCCAGGTGGAAGCTTCGCCGTCAGAAAACGCGTATTACATTCCGCATCACGCAGTTAGGCGTGAAGATAAAATTACAACGAAAGTGAGAGTGGTTCTGGACGCAAGCGCAAAAACAAAAAATGGTTTATCTTTGAATGACATTTTACACACGGGACCAAGCCTACAGAATGATTTATTTTGCATCCTTCTGAATTTACGCCCTTTTCCTATCGCAATTTCCGCCGACGTTCGTCAAATGTATTTATGTATAAATGTTCGCGAAGAAGATCGTCGTTATCAACGAATTTTATATAGATTCGACCCGCAAAAGCCGCTTCAGGCTTACCAATACAACCGCGTAGCATTCGGTCTTAAGTGAAGTCCGTTTTTAGCCCTTCGAGCAATCAAACAGTTAACGTTAGATGAAGGCGCTCGCTTCCCTCTGGCAAGGGATATTATCAATCGTGATGTTAATGTAGACGACATCGCTAGCTCTGCTTTAAATGAGCAAGAAGCTATCCACGCGACTGAAGATTTAATTGAGCTCTTTCAATCTGGAGGATTCCAACTCGCTAAGTGGGCATCCAATTCCAGCATGGTATTAGAAAACGTTCCATTGGAACTTCGCTTGTCGCAAAGTGTAACTTTCAATAGTGATGCATCGCTAAAAATCCTTGGTCTACGATGGCATCCTATGGATGACATTTTCGTATTTGAAGACATTCCAGACAATCGAACTTGTACAAAACGCAATATTTTATCATCTGTCGCTAGACTCTTTGACGTGATGGGTCTTGTAGCGCCTATAATTGTACAAGCCAAGCTTTTAATAAAGGAGCTGTGGAATTTAAAAATCGATTGGGATGAAATCCCACCTACAAGTATATCACGACAGTGGCAACAGTTCAACGCAGAATTGCCGTCAATTTCGTCGAACCAACCGAATTTCAAAGGTAACACCGTTAAAGGTCGTCTCCTTAGCACGCTTAGAACTATGCGCAGCATTGTTATTATCGCAACTGTTAAAAAAGGTAATCTGATAGTATTATTGTTCTAATGCCCGTAGGCAAAATTTGAGAATCCCACTTCGATGACATCTCTGACGTCGCGGGTTACCAAAACCCTCTATTCCATCTCTGTACGTAAAAGTTTGGGACAAACTACTGCTGTGATTTATCATAACGCCTATTCGGTTGAATTTAAGAACCCCACTCTAATTACATTTCTGACGCCGCGGCTTATCTGAACCCTCTCTTCCATCGCTGTGCGTTAAAGTTTGGGACTAAGCTGCTTTTGTGATTTGTGGCCGCACGTTTTTGCTTGGTTTCGCGTAACTGCCGTATGGCGTAGGGGCGCTGCAGTCGTATTGGTTCATTTATGCTGCAGTCGCTGTCAGCGGATTGTCGGAGATGGTCGATCATATTTATGTGGTCTATATTCCTGTCACGGTTACTTCGATTTATTATAAAAGTTGAATACATTGTAGGAGAATAGATTTGCTTTTATAGTTTTTTGGTAAAATCATAATATTATTTCAACCAAATGTACATTTTTTATATATTTAAAAAAATGCATTTACTTTGATAATATTTTGGTAAGAGTAAGTTTAGCTAGATTTCATGTAAAATTATTATGTTATTATTATTATTATATATATATATATTAATTTCCGTGAACGTTTATATAAATTTTACAAATTTATTTCGTTCAGAGGTATTTTTTTTAACATTAGCTCCACACAGGAGACCCTGAGGAAAACAATTTTCCCTCGGGGCCTATGTTATCGTTGGCGATGCTGTGTGGATGTTCTTTTTAGAGAAAATAAGGAGAGGAAGTTCTATGTAGATTTTTTATATATTTAAAAAAATGCATTTACTTTGATAATATTTTGGTAAGAGTAAGTTTAGCTAGATTTCATGTAAAATTATTATGTTATTATATATATATATATATTTTAATTTCCGTGAACGTTTATATAAATTTTACAAATTTATTTCGATAAAAAGAAATCATTTCAGAGGTATTTTTTTTTACATTAGCTCCACACAGGAGACCCTGAGGAAAACAATTTCCCCTCGGGGCCTATGTTATCGTTGGGGATGCTGTGTGGATGTTCTTTTTAGAGAAAATAAGGAGAGGAAGTTCTGGGAAGGAAAAAATATGAAGGGTGAGTAGGAATCTGGGGGTCGATGTGTCCAGGAGTGACGGACGTATGAATGCATCTCTCCCACTGCGCTACAAGGCGATGGGTCGAGAGAGTCCTGTTGAAGAGGTAAAATGTCTCCATCAACCAGTCTCTACCAATCCGAACCGCCACGCAGTAGAGGGCAAACGCATGTGCCGCCAAAATATAGACAAACCTTACCCTATGAACCTGGGCACCAGTGGCGGCTCGTGACTTTTGGTGAGCTAGAGTGCTAATATTAACAAAAATGGCATTATTGATGTCATTGCAGCCGAAAAATATTTTTTATTTTTTTTTTGAAAATTTATTTTTTGTATGAAGATTTTCAGGAAATCGGTGCGGCGCACGGCAAAACTGAAATTTCCTGAAAATCTTCATACAAAAAATTAATTTTCGAAAAAAAAAATAAAAAATATTTTTCGGCTACAGCGACATCAATAATGCCATTTTTGTTAATATTAGCACTCTAGCTCACCAAAAGTCACGAGCCGCCACTGCTGGGCACCCCTGCTAAGTCACTAAACGTAGCGAACCACTTAGAGTTACCTATGGCAAGGATGTTGATTATCCAATAAACGGTATTGGGAAGAAACATTTGTCTCTTTCATTCATTACTAAGAAGATACAATTTATTATTCGTGTTTTTGTTTTTGATTTGATTTGATTACTACATTATTTATTTTGACTATATTTTATACTTGACGATTTTATTTTGAGTTTTAATTGAGAATATTTTATTCGAATTGATTTTATTATTTTTTTGAGTTTTAATATTAAGATTATTGCCTTTAATTGGAATGCCGATTTACATTATTAATTAATGGTTTTTTATATATTGTATTGTGTGTATTGAATTAGAGATTTGATTTAATTATTTTTATGTAATTTAATTTAATTGTATTTATTTTATTTTGATTAATTTATTTTATTTTATTTTCTGTTTTATACTGGAGGCACTGCTGAAAACCAACTGCATTCCAGGAGAAATCCTGAATTGTAGCTGAACAGTGACCTTTACGCTAATAGAATCAATGATTAACAACAAAATGTGTAATGTTGTAATAAATCTATTGATGAATAAATATTTTTATTATTATCAATTTTCTTTTTTTGTCATTGACGTGGATGAACGAGATTTAGGTATGCTGAGTTGATTCTTTTCCGAAATTCTACTCACTGTCCGCGGTCTTATAATACAGAATGTCTACTGTTATATATCCACATATTAAATGTAAGTGTTTTGTAGTTTTATATTCGCAGTTGTTATTTTTGCATAAGGGCGGAGCCTTATAGATGGTCACCAACACTTGGAGAAATTGGGCGAAGCCCGAATAAAAGCCGCCCGCAGGGCCTAGCAGCAAAAACCCGCGGAGCGGGTTTTTAACTGCTAGTTGATAATTACTCCGCGAGGTTTAGTATTCATTCAATATTTGCCTTTTCTGATTCTACTGTAACTTTAAGTTGGATTCATTCATCACCTCACCGCTGGCAAACCTTTGTTGCCAATCGTGTAGCAAAAATACACGAACATTTGGACAGTAGTCATTTTTATCATGTCGCAGGTGTTGATAACCCTAGTGACTGTATGTCAAGAGGTATGCTACCATCACAATTGATGGCAAATGAAATTTGGTGGAATGGTCCAAAATGGCTTTGCCAGCCGCATTCCGACTGGCCTATTGCGCCATTTAAGCACGCAAATTCAGAACAGTTACCAGAAATGAAACCCAATCAGTATGAACAGCCAATAACTTTTGGATTATGCTCTTACACAGCTGATCCACCCGAAATGAAACCTAAAACCGGTAACCGCCTCAAGACCATCGTATCACCTTTATTAGGCACACTAGCTTCTCGCATTCATTCATGGCCGAAATTGATTCGAATTGTCATTTGCGTTTTTCGCTTCAAACGCAAATGCAATCGCAAACGCAATCGCAACCGCATGCGCAACTGCAAGCGCAACTGCAAGCGCAACTGCAAGCGCAACTGCAAGCGCAACCGCAAATACTACCGCAAACGCAAACACTTGCGCATTTTAACACTTACGCCGTTAAAATCTTTACCCGCTGCTGATTTGTCAGACGCGCCGGTAAATTTGCTGCAACAAAGAAAGCATCTTGTCGATCATCTCGTCCAGATTTTCTGGAACCCATGGCGAATGGAGTATCTGAACACGTTGCAATCGCGTCAGAAATGGAATACCAATGCCAATCCTATAACGAAAGGCACAGTGGTAATAATCAAGAGTGACAATATCGCACCATTTCAATGGCCTATTGGCGTAGTGGTAAACGTCCACCCTGGCGTAGATGGGGTGATCCGCGTTGCGGACGTTAAGACTAACTCCGGAACGTAACGCAGGGCAGTCGTTAAACTCTGTCCCCTGCCTTCACAATAACTTTAACGTTATCTTAGATTTAGTTAGTTAGTTTAGATCTACCGCAGGTTCAGTATTGTTAATTGAATCCTTTCATATTGTGTTTCTTTTGTTGTATTAATTACTTTGACCACTTGGTCAAGGCGGGGGGGCATGCTCGCGCAAATTGTTATTGTTGCAATGTTATGTGTTGTCAACTATCGATTGTGCCTTCTGCCTTTACATCAGTTAGTTGAGTTTAAGTCACCGCAAAGAGCAGTTGCTCCACCGCTATCCGCATAAGTTGAGTTTAAGTCGCCGCAAAGAGCAGTTGCTCCACCGCTATCCGCATAAGTTGAGTTTGAATTCGCTACCGTTTAAAAATACCGCAATTGAATTACGCCGCGACTATCGCGCTAAACAAATACGATAATATCACCATTCCCTTTCCCAACTATGTCCAAATACTAACAAAACCTTCCGGTGTTAAATCCAGTGAATTGGTGGGTGCCCTGACGTCTATCGGTAAGTCAAAATTATACATAATAGTGCAACATATTGCAGTCCGCTCATGCCGTTTGTTCACTTATAGATATTATAGGTTGAACATTGGCCCCAATTGGTCCTTCGAGCCGGATCCATTTGGTATTTCAAGCCGCATTTTATTTGACTATGAACCAGCATTTAGCCATATTCATTCACATACATTTTATATGCAAAGAAATTTAATGAACAATACTATCCGCTATTTGAGGTTACATACTTACCTAGGTATACATAGTTACTCTTTGAAATTTCGGGTAATCAAATTTATTCATAGAAGTTATTGTTGTAGCAAATTTATTCAGTGCAAATCGCAAAGATATACCAGTGTAATACACATATAATCAATGTCAACGTAGGTACGTACTTGAACATAGATCGCCGCATATCGCTCGAAATTTAATTATATGATTAAATAACTTGTCCACTGTAATTTATCGGAACATAAAATTGTCTAGTGCACTTTTGATTCTTGTGCATTATTTTATAAATAATTAAAAACTTTTTGTTGGCGAATACTTGTAAAAATGGAAGACAAATTAAAAAGACAAATTGACAACCTCGTCTAAGGTTATTTTGATATGAGACAGTGGATAATTATAAAGTGGGGAAGAAAATTTAGAGTCACTTTTAGAATTAGATGGTGAGCTAAAAACAGAATAGAAGTAAGTAGATAAATGTATCTTCACCATTTGTTGCTGATTTGTCATGGAGATGCATGATTTTGGGGAGAGAATTAGAAACTCTTTTCGGATTAATGAGGGTTGATAGATTTTTGATACTGTTAGGGAGAGAATTTTCTATTGACTTTACATGGGTTTTAAGGCACGTACGTATGGATACTTTTACTCTAGCCCTCAAGATGGAAAAACTGTCATAGTCACATTGATTTGTGTATTTTTTCTATTTCTTTCTAAACTTTTCATTTTCTCTGAGTTGATGGATCAAAACACCGCTGAACCAAATTGGAAAATTTTTATTGCTATTTCTTAAGCGTGGGGTGTATTTTTCAATTGATAGCCATAACAAGTTATAAAAATGTAGTAGAGAGTCATTACAATTCAGGGTTAAGATCGTCCCAGTTATTAAATGAATACATTTCATTGCATTTAATGTAGTCCGTTTTTTTTAAGTTATATTTTATGTGATCTGGATTGGTGGGTAAGGGTTTGTATTAAGGACATTTTCGTAGATTTAAGCAATTGGACAATTAAATTAAAGTTTTTAATTAATTAATATTATATTATTTATAATAAACCACCCAATAGATTGATATCTTCGGGCTTTTTGTATGTGGCAACTTTCGACACTATTTTACCATGGATATGGCAACAAAAGCTGTATTTGACGTCACACACCATAGACGAGGATAGAGGAAATTCAAAATGCCACTCAGTTCTTCGCGCCTCCGCCCACTCAGGCAACTGAAAACTCTCAACTGCCAACTGTCTTTGTAAGACAATGTGATGGCCGGCGCACTACACAATCACACAAAACCCCGTTGTCAATGGTAACGCAAGCGGTGACTTGCGACTGTCACTGCTGATTTGCCTGGGCGGCCATTGATAGTTGCCAACTGTCAGCTGATTGTTCGTCATCTATGGTTAACCAAGCTATTTGACCAATCAAGACAGAGAAAACAGCCGGTTTTAGTTGGTTTTCAGTTGCCTCAGTGGGCGGAGCGCCGAACCACGAACATGAAAGTTAGATTGGTTCATTTATGATGAAAGTATAAGGACTCCAGGTACTAATATCTACAGCCTGTATGTCGGACGAATATCTACAGCTCATATGTTGGACAAATATCTATGACCTTCAGAGTGAAGACTAATATCTACAGAGCTAAGGTCGGATTAATATCTATGAGGGTCCCAGTGGTGACTAATATCTATGGAGCGTAGGTGGGACTAATATCTACAGTGGGCAGCCGAGCAAGAGGTTGTACGGAAAAGCATAAATTACTTCAATTGCGTAAAGGCTTAAACATTTAAAGTACGTACATAAAGTTTTTGCCTAATATTACGTATTTTGCTGTAATGTTGAAATTGGCATAACGCCTGCTCGCGTCAAGGCAAGAAAAACATCCCAGTTTTCAAGTAGTTTAGCGGCTACGCTAGGTTTGTGTAACATGGTTTGTGATACAAAAGAAAGTGCCCCTTCGTAGCGCCTGCTCGCGTCAAGGCAAGAAAAACATCCCAGTTTTCGAGTAGTTTAGCGGCTACGCTAGGTTTGTGTAACATGGTTTGTGATACAAAAGAAAGTTCTTTAAACTGCAAACGCAATATTACGTTATGCCAATATCCTATACATAATTCCAAATCCAACCTCTGTCAGTACTGTAGATATTCGTTCACATCACCTGTTCCGTAGATATTAGTCAGCAGTTTGAGCTGTAGATATTCGTCCTCACTTTGGTTCCCATAGATATTGTTCCAACATACCTCCTATAGATATTAATCCACACATGGATTCTCATAGATATTAGTGCGATTTGTTCAGATTTTGAAATTTCCTGTAGATATTAGTAGACGCCTCCAAGTATAAGGCGCTCCGCCCACTGAGGCAACTGAAAACCAACTAAAACCGGCTGTTTTCTCTGTCTTGATTGGTCAAAAAGCTTGTTTAACCATAGATGAAGAACAATCAGCTGACAGCTGACAACGGACGCCCAGGGTAATCAGCCGTGACAGTCGCAAGATGGTCGCAAGTCACCGCTTGCGTTACCATTGACAACGGGGTTTTGTGTGATTGTGTAGTATGCGGGCCATCACATTGTCATACAAAGACAGTTGGCAGTTGAGAGTTTTCAGTTGCCTGAGTGGGCGGAGGCGCTAAATGGTTTATTTATGATGAAAGTTCTCTATGGGATGCGAAGATTTGACGTCATAATGACGTCACGTGTCTTTTCATTGGGTTGGCCATTTTGTTCGGAGTTATACCCCCTGCTCAAAAGTCGAAACCTTTTTTAAATTTCAAATGTCAAAATTTATGTTCATAACACAGTGTTGGTTCAAAACAAAACGGTCATAACGGTTTAGTTGTTGTTATTGTTTACAAATTGTTCCCAACGCCAACATAAATATTTTGACAACTTGGGAAAATGCTTCCTACATTTCAGTGTAGTGTGCGGGGCTGTAAAGATGTACATTCAATTCGACATAGGTTTCCTTCCTACAAAAAAAAAGAGATGCTCTTTCGTCAATGGGCGATGAGAATTGGCAAACATGAATTCATTGTTAATCCGATTTTGGGATCTTATTCGTATGTTTGTGGTTCTCATTTCACAATGGAATGCACACGGCCCAGTGGCTATTTAAGAGAGAACGCATTTCCGACCCTTAATCTATCTGAAATCGGACAATTTCCGGACTGTAACCAAGATACCAGTTGTAACCAAAGTACAGGTACGAATCTCTCTTTGTTTGTTAAGTTGGTTTCTTCAGTATTCCTTACGTATTGTGTAACTTATCAAAATCAAGGAAACATTGGGTAATTATTCCCCTAAGGCTGGAATCAGACGGTTCACTCGAGTGAAGGTTTACAATAGGTTACTCTAGCGAATGTTCCCATCTTCGTTTCACTTTTGTTTCATTTTTTGTTCCGAGTGAAACAGGTAGAATGACATACAGAAATGAACGATTAGTGAACCGTCTGATTCCAGCCTAAAGTGCCAATCAGACGGTTCACTAATCGTTCATTTCCGTATTTCATTCGGCCTAGTTTACTCGGAATGACTCGTCTGAACATGAAATGAAACGAAAGTGCCGAATGAAATCTTCAAGTGAACCGATCCAACAATGTTGGATATTTCCATTCGGCATCCTTCACTCGCATGCGCGCGGAAGAGAGCAAAGTGAAACGTCTGAACACCGAGTGAAATCTCAATCAGTTTGTCTCGCGTCCTGTACGGGAAGGTCCATGGAAGGACGCTATCACGTCGCACGCAAAACGTCAAAATGGTATTCGTTCGGCTAATTTGTTTGCTTTTGGGAACACCTCTCATATAATTTTTTGGGTCTCCCTTATTATCCATGTATTATATATATTTTTTAATATAAGATTATTAATTTGTAGGAAAATGTTCGTAATAGAAAAAGTAAAATCAAATTGTGTTATTATGTCATAAAAAATAAAAAGGTTTATAAGACGAAACCATACTGTCTTTTTAATTTATTTTTATTTAATTGTGTCAGCAAAATTGCGTAAAAATCGATGCATCTGACATGTTTTTCCTTAAAATTCAGGGCTGAACCACGCTGGAAAACAAACGAATTCCAGCGCGGTTGACCTCTCTGGGCGACGCTGTGGTGGGAATGGACGAGTGAACGCTTATTTCTATAGCGCCGTCTGAACATGGAATGAAACGAAGTTGGAAGATTAGGCCGAAAAAACATGGCGTAAACCTTCACTTGAGTGAACTGTCTGATTCCCGCTTAACCGCCGCACTAACGGCCAGAATAAAAAATGTGATTATTTGTTTCTTGTAGTTTATGATAAAATGTCGTGTAATTTCCAAAAATCTGAGCCAATAAAAGAGCAGCAGTTAGCGGAATGTTTTACTGTAAATATACAAATAAAAGCAGAGGAATTTAATTAATCTAAAGAATTCGTTTATGCTAGTGCAAGGATCGGTTCTGTCCCTTGTTTTTGTTGCACATCAATGACCTTTTGTCGTGTGCACCAATTCATTGTTACGCGGATAACAGTACAGTCCATTACAGCTTTTTGTTTGACAAGCCCCCAAAGGACACTAACTCCAACGGCTCGGAGGGCTTTAAAGCAAAGAATTTATTGTTACCCTGAGGGAGTCTAATTTGGCGAATAATTACCTCGACGAATTCAATGTTTCAAAGGCCCAATCATCTCTGATTACGACTAAAAGGGATCGAAATGAAAATCTAGTCTCCTTCAACGG
This sequence comes from Limnephilus auricula, assembly GCA_951813805.1. Classification (NCBI taxonomy): domain Eukaryota; kingdom Metazoa; phylum Arthropoda; class Insecta; order Trichoptera; family Limnephilidae; genus Limnephilus; species Limnephilus auricula. The sequence continues at coordinate 22,645,307 of OX638408.1, forward strand.
AAGCAATCTTCCGAACAGGCCCTCCATTGATATGCTTAGTGTAACTCTAAGTGACCAGCTCAGGTACAGCGGCTCCATTGAAGCCAGAGTTAAGCTAGCCTATCAAAAACTGGGCGTATTGTACAGGGCCCGTAGATACTTTAGCATCCACTCGAGCGCTTTTTGCCACAATATGGCACTATTTTCAAAACCACGGATTGCTTTGTTGCCAAAATATGGCAAATATTCTTTAGATTCTTTGAAACGTTTTAACGGCTTGGACACACATGCTTGTTTTCACGATAATTTAACGTAGGTAGACATAGGAATGACGTATGTACCGTACCTGAGTTATTAAAGTTAGCGATTTAGTAATATTTTTTTTATAATTCCTACAAAAATGTGATAATAGACAAAATATAGATGAATTCATTTGCTATATAGAACTATAATCAGTTTGTATGTCTGCATATTCAAATTCGGAGGTATGATTTTTTTAACGTGGGCGGAAAAATTTCCTTTAGCAATCCGAGAAAAGGGTTTTAAATTGCTCTGTCACTCCAGTGGGTATACAACTGCTAACCCTGTACAAAGTGCCCCACGGTTCAATTTGGCAGCCGCCTCTGGTCTGGAGCCCCACAATACTTGAAAAAAACCCTCGACTCTGTGCAGAAAGGGGTGGTCCGTTTGATAGATTCTCCGGTCTTAACAGAGGGATTGCAATCTTTAGAGCACAGGCGTCGGGTGGGAATGCTGTCCTTGTTCTACCGGTATTTCAATGGAAGATGCTCATAGGAACTAGCATCATTGATCTCCTCGGCACCGGTGCATAGTTGGGAAACAGGCCAAACGCGCGCCCAACATATGTACACGGTTGACATTTGTCACGAATGAGTCGTTTCTATGACTCGTTCTTAAGTTCAACAGCTTGGCTGTGGAACGATTTGTCGGCCTCTGTGTTTCCTCCATCTCTGCTTGAGTCAATTTCGTCTTTGAATTGAATCTATTTTCTTTTTTAGATCTTGTTCCGCCAGTGTACAGCGCGGGCTGTGATGCTGTCCAAGATCACAATTACACCTTAAAAGGTATATATGTCTTTTATATTTGCATCGACCTATCTTATTAATTTTGTAAATTTTAACCAACATTTTTATTTCAGAGCGGAATGACTACCGGAGAACCTTCGGTGTGGTTCCTTTTGCCGGAAGTATCCCAGAAAAGTATGAAGGTATATATTTGTTTTTATATTACTTGAAATAGAATGATATTTTAAATTTTGTTCACAATCTTTGGTTAATGAGATGAATATATTTATTTTAGAGCGGCATGTCTTCCGAGGACCCAGTGGCGTGGTTCCTTCTGCTGAAAGGATCCCAGAAGAGTATGAAGGTATACATATGTTTTAAATTAGTTAAAAGATAATAACATTTTACAGTTCGTTCACAAATTTTGGTTAATATGTTGAATCTATTTATTTCAGAGCATATTGGGTTCCCACAGTCCAACAGTGGAGCTGTGGCGGGCAAAAGGGTCCTAGAAAAAGACAAAGGTATACATATGTTTTATATTACTAAAGGGGATAATATTCTACAGTTTGTTAGAAAACTTTCTTTAATGTTTTCAATATTTGTTTTATTTCAGAGCATAATGTCTTACCAAGGCCGAGCGGTTTAGTCGTTGCTGCCAAAAAGGTCACAATAGATGGTAAAGGTATATATCTGTTTTATATTAATTAAAAGGGAATAATTTTCTACAGTTTGTTAACAAACTTTGGGTAATGTGTTAAATGTATGTATTTATTTCAGAGCATAATGTCTTCCCAGGGCCGAGCGGTGTACTTTTTGCTGCCAGAAGAGTTCTAAAAGGTGATGAAGGTATACATTTGTTTTACTTTACTTGAAAGCTTGGCTTACGTATATTGAAAGAAATATATTATAAAAATAAATTAGATAAATGCAACAAGGACCCCAAAAAAATTTGGTTAATTCTAAAATAAATATCCTACACAACTATGTACAAAGAAAAACAATATTTTAACTTTTCTCAACAAAAATAATACACTATCGCCCAATCAATATGGATTCAGGGAAAATATGTGCACCTCCCATGCCATAGCCTCTGTAACAGACTTCCTCAATACAAATACAGATCAGGGTAAAAAAAAAATGCCTTGGAATATTCCTAGATCTGTCAAAAGCGTTTGACACAATTCACCATCAAAACCTGTTCAATAAACTAAAAATATCAGAATCACGGGAACAGAACTCAAATTAATTGAAAGCTGTATGGGAAATCGCACCCAATATAGAAAACATATGTAATGACAAGGAACAAGTACCCTACGGAGTACCCCAAGGAAGCGTGCTTGGTCCAATCCTATTTTTTTTTTACTGACAAAATTTTTTGATACATACATATCCAGGTTGGTACATACATAACAAAGTAAATGAAGAGAGCAATTATCAACTTTACGATTTTTTTATATTTTTTTTATAAATCCTAAAAATATGAGATAAACGGTAAAATACAGGTTAATTCAGTGGATATAATAGCACTTCAATAAGTTTTTATGTCTTCATGTTGAAATTCGAAAATATAATTTTTTTAATATTGGTGAAAAATTTAAAAAATGTTCGTCCGGAAATCTCGAGCAATCGAGGCAAATTTATTTATTTCGCATGGTCGCTTCAGTGGTTATATACTATACCTTTGTAATTTAAATGATTAAGAATAAATAAAGAAGGGAATAATATTTTGCATTTCGTTCACTAATCTGTAAATAAATATATTTATTTCAGAGCATAATGTTATACCAGGGCCGAGCGGTGTAGCTGTTGCTGACAAAAGGATCCTAGAAGGTGATGAAGATATATATCTGTTTTACTTTACTTGAAAAGGAATAATATTCTACATTTTGTTCACTAACTTGTAAATAAATATATTTATTACATAATTAAATTAAACAATATATCTTAGTTACAACCACTGATTTATTTATTAAATAGATTGTAACTAAATAAATCAGTGGTTGTAACTAAGATATATTGTTTCATTTAATTATAAAATGGATAACCACAAAGTGATAGCTAATTTCAAAAGTATATATATTTATTACAGATCATAATATTATACCAGGGCCGAAAGGTGTAGCCGTTGCTCCCAGAAGGGTCCTAGAAGGTTTTGAAGGTATACATCTGTTTTAAATTACTTGAAAGGGAATAATATTTTACAGTTCATTCACAAACTTTGGTTAATGTGTTGAATATGTTTATTTCAGAGTTTATTGTCTTCCCAGAGCCCAACGGTGGCGGTGTAGCTGATGCCGGCAAAAGGATCACAGAAGATGGTAAAGCTATAAGTACATTTGTTTTACATTACTTAAAAGGGAATAATATTCTGCAGTTGCATAATATTCTAACTTTGGTTAATGTGTTTAATGTATGTATTTATTTCAGAGCTTAACCGCTTGGGCACATAAGCTTGTTTTCACGACAATTTAACTTAGGTAGACATAGGAATGACGTATGCCCCGGAGTTATTAACTTGTTGAAAGCCAGCATACAAAATTTTTTTTTTTTTCAATATGACGTAAAATATTTGACAGTTCTCACCTTTCTTACGAATTCAATTTTTATAACATTTCTTTTGTGATGTAATACAAAAATTACATCAAAATAATGTAGATAAAACAATTTTTTTTATATAAATCCATTGTGGAAAACATAGATTTGAGTGATTATTAGGAAGTTCGTTATATTATTTTGATGTAATTTTTATATTTTATCACAAAAGAAATGTTATAAAAATTGAATTCGTAAGAAAGGAACTGTCAAATATTTTACGTAGTATTGAAAAAAAAAATAATTTGTATGCTGGCTTTCAACAAGTTAACGGAGACTTGGCATGAAAATGGGGACTCTTTTTCAATTAGAGACTCCGAGCTTTAGGGCACGTGGTTTTGGAAGAAGCCCGACCTATAGCCACGATTTCTAGGAATTACAACATATCTAGCATTAATCACGGGGGTATCGCGATCTTATCTCGTCAGGGCTTATGTTTGACAAAGATGTCAATTGGTGCGTACTTAAATTTTGAGTACTTGGGATGTCAAGTTTCTTCAGCGGGAGCATCATTCATTTTATGTACTCTATACCAGCCTGGCTCAAAGCAAATCACCTCGGACTTTTTCAACGAACTGTCGTATTTTCTCAAGCGGGTTTTAGGACTTTCCGATACTATTTACATAACCGGCGATATTAACATACACCTAGAGTCCGGAGTCACCTAACACAGTTAAATTTAGTGACTTATTAGATTGCTTCGGATGCCGTCAATGAGTTAATGCTCCAACTCACGGTGCAGGCGGAACTTTGGATATTTTTGTCTTAAAGTTGAACGACTTGCGTCTGGTAGCGAATGGTGTGGAGGTAGGGCTACCGGAGTGATAACCGCCGCCCGCACCCCCCTGTACATGTCTTCGCGCCACTCTAGTGGGGCGCACCCCCTACTTTGAAAATCAATGGTCTAGAGCATGGCGTAGTTTTAACTTTCACGATTTCCTGTCAGAATTAAAAGCTTCTTCGCTTTGCACACAAAGCGTTTGGGAAACAGAATCACAAACCAAACTGGCAACTATGTAATTACAACACTGTTCTTTCAACCCTTCTAAACAAATATTCTCCATCTTCTACAAAAACTTGGCGACTGTGAAAATTTGATGACTGGTTTGACAACGGAGTACACGTTATTAATTTGTTCGAAAAGGTCTGAATATTGAAGAAGTAGGATCTACTCAGAGCGTCAAAACCAACGAAGTATTTGGAACTCGATTAAGACATGTCCGTGCACAAAATACAACCGACATAGCTCTGGAAATTTTCTCCAAATTTTTTATTGATAAAATTGAATCAATACGCGCTCTAACAGCCTCCACCATCTTTTAATGCATCTAGTAGCGGAAACTTTTCTGCCTTCAAACCTACATCCTCTGAAGATCAAATTATCCCCCATCTCTACAAATTATCCAATTATTAAACAAAGAATTCAACTTAATATTTTAAAGCATATCTTGTAAAACGTGTTTTTATTTAAAATAATTAAACGCGGGCCATCTATGAAAGATTAGAATATGAATTCTTTTGTCAAAATTCTGGAATGATATTTGCGCAAGCAATTCTGACCTTGTCCTTGTACAGTTTCTTTATACATAAGTGTTAAAATTACAGTTACAGATGAGAGATTAAGAATCAATTTGTGAGCAACATTTAGTGGCTCCACATTGGACTTTAGACAAGAACCCCAGCATACTATGTTTTAAGAAAGTCGAGATTGGACTAATGCATGATGGGCAGTTTTTAATTTCTCTTTGTCCAGTATATGTCTAAGTTCTTTAAAAATATAGGAAAGTGTCCTAATATTCTTTGTTAGGGTATCAACATGGTTATTAACATACATATATATGACAGTTTGTTCTGTATTGAATTTATTTATTTCAGATCATAACGTCTTCCCAGGGTCGAGCGGTATAGCTGTTACTGGCAAAAGGGTCCTAAAAGCTTATGAAGGTATATATGTGTTTTTATTACTCGAAAGGGATTGGGAGCTTTTATTATTCCTACAGCAACATCCACTGCAATGCCGTGGCATGGCATGCAGTTTGAACACTTTTGTAATTCCTACTGTGACGGCAATGGGAATGGCGTTTCATTTCTTTTATACGTGTGAGAGAGATGTATGATAATGATTGCATTTTATCTTTGGGAGGTGCAGACACATGTACATCGATTGTCTCTTTCAAATATTGTAGTTTAGTATGTAAGAAAGAGCTGCAGCATTATTGTGAGAAGGAACATACAGTTTTTGCCATTTTTGTATCGTTGCTGTTAAAATAGTGCCCAGTAGTATTCTGCATTTTTGCGTTCCTTCTAGAACTAAGATAATAATTTTATTTCAGACATAAGTGTTCCTGTTGGACCCAGCAACAGTAATACAGTTTCCACACGGCAAAACGGTGGTTCTAAACGTAAGCACATTTCTAGCTTTATGTTTGTTCATCATTGTTTGGTACCCTTTGTTGTAATCATTGACCTAAAATATTGTATTTTTTTAGGTAAAAGAAAGCAGCAGCCCTCAGTTGAAGACCTTGCTCTCAGGAAGCAGAAACTACAATCAATAATTTCAGAGGCCAGGTGTCAACTACAATATATACAACGAAAGAATAATTGTACTTTAAAAGAACGTTTTGCTATTGCAACTCACTTCAGAGATTCAACCTGTTTGGAAGATTCCTTTTCAAGTTTAAATTCCATTCTCTCTAAATTCATTTTGCCACAAGTGAAACTTCCAAAGAGACTTCCAAAATATAGTCAAGGGGAAAAAACTTTGGCACTTGCTTTATATAACGGAGGACCAAAATGTTATCCATTCTTGGCTAAAATGTTTACATTACCTTCACCTTCGACTGTGAACAAAGTATTAGATTCAGTATCTCTTAAACCCGGAATTAATCAAAATTTATTTGATCGTTTAGAAAAAAAAGTAGATTCTATGGAGGATATTCAAAAATACTGTATTTTAATGTTTGATGAAATGAATCTTTCTCCTCGTCTTAATTTCAACACGGGTAGTGGGATTATTGATGGGTTGGAGGATAATGGTAACAGAAGAAGAAATAAATTTGCAGATCATGCTCTAGTCTTAATGGTTAGAGGCCTTATTGTTCCCTACAAGCAACCAGTTTTTTTTTCGTTTTCAGAAGGTGGAACTAATTATTTAGACTTGAAAGAAATTCTTCAAACTGTTTTAGGCAAATTGTTCGATTGTGGTCTCAAGCCAGTTGCAACTGTGTGCGACCAAGGCACCGTTAACCGTCGGGTGGTTAAAGCCTTGCTTGAAGACACTCGAACAAGATGTTTAAGTGATGAAACAGAATATACGGTTGGATACTTTATGGTAAATGAAAACATGATTTTTCCCTTGTTTGACACACCTCACCTTTTGAGATGTGTTCGTAATAATCTTTTAGATAAAGATCTGATATTTTATGAAGGTGGGATAAAAAAGTTAGCTTCATGGGACAATTTGGTGTCCGCTTACAATTTGCTACCAGCTGAAACATTCGAGAGGATGTATGGATTAACGGAGAAGCACATTATTCCGAAGGAAATTAATAAAATTAATATTAAAGTTGCTTCACAAGTTTTTAGTGACAAAGTGTCTGCCGGACTGGAATCACTAAATTATTTACGTCCAGAGGTGTTTGCTAAAAATCCATTAGAAACTGCTCGGGTTTTGCAATTTTTTGATGCATTATTCGCTAGTTTCAATGGGACATCAGTACATCCCAAAGGAGGGAAAAAATATTGTGTGGCTTTATCGAATCACTCCCCACACATTCAATTGTGGAACGAGTCGTTGAAAATAATGAGCACAATGAAATACGTCCATCAGACAACAGGCGCTAACATTAGGACTTTAGTTCCTGTAATAGATAATTGGATATTTTCCATTAATGGCATTATTAAATTGTGGAATTTATTGAAAGATTGTGGCTTTAGACATTTAAAATGTGGCTACCTAAATCTAGTCCCATTGAAAACATTTTTCAGAAATATTAGAAAGCATGGTGTCCGTAATCCCTCCTCTACCTTATTTACGGGTGCTTATAAATCTCTTATGGTTTGTAATTTTTTATTATCTTCACCCTCACCTAGTACCAATAATTGTGAAGCCGATGATTTTACCAATCTGTCTAATATTGCTGATATTTTTGGTCAATCCACTTCTTCCACTTTAATTTCTAATAATAATTTTTTAACTATACCGGACATAGATGCTCAATTCGGGGAAATTCGTGATTTATTTTCCCGACAAACATCAAGTACCGACTCTTATATTGCAGGATTTTTGTTGAAAAATGTGTTGAAAACTATCGGACGTTGTGAGGAATGCAAATCATCTTGCGTTGGTGATCCATATGATCCCATCAACACATTCATGTTATTACCCGAAACACATGTCGAAGGGAAACTTTATCCATCGAAAAACTTTGCTCTCAACAGTTTGGAAATTCATTATGTCGTCGAGTATGTATTAAATGATAATTGCGAAAATTTACATCTTGCGAACACTGTTAAAGAAACTATTCTCAAATATGTAAGTTTTGATTGGATTCATTGTGAGGGGCATAAAAAAAATTTGACTGAAGCAATTGTAAAATTGATTGTGCCCTTCATAATTAGGGACTGGTGTGGAGACATCAATTCAAAATTATGTGGCAGAGATAAAAATAAATATAATGGACCAGATGCCATGCGGAACATGGCCATACTATATTATTCAAAATCACCTAAACGTAGGAACAGAAGATGATATTAACATAAATTTTTATTATGTATTTGTTTATTTTAATTTTATTACTTACTCGTCGCCATAATGAATATTTTTGTTATAACTTATCCAGGTCCAAGCTTGTGGTTCAAAATCCCCATGGTCCACCATTTTTATCATTAGACAATGAATTGTACATTTCATTAATATTTTTTGTAGTTTTTAACCCTGGATAGCTAATGTTCAGGCGTATGCCTTTTAAGCTAACCCTCCGTCAAAATGACGGGTATTTGAAAAAGTTTTTTTTGTATAAAATATAAACAGTATGCACCTGATGTTTTTGCATTGCCATTTGTAAAAAAAGTTTTCAATAAAAATTATGTACCTCTAAAAATTAAACAAAATTTTTTTTTCTTAAAATTTAACATGCAAAATTAACTAGAAAAAATTATATGGGAATCTGTTATTTTGGCATTTTAATACGCACATAAGAATATATAAAATAATTATGCTATAAAATAAATTATTTATCTTTAGCGAATGTAATACAAAAATCAATTTTATGTTCACCACATTTCATCACACCTTACAATTGGCATAAATACTCATGGTTATTCTTGATTTCTCGTAGTGCCACTTTCCGCACGTTTTTCTTATACAATTTTCTCTTAAGGAAGTTGATGACCCTTCTTCATTTTCCGATCCATGATAAAAAGCTTGGCCCGATGGCTGCCGGTCTTCACTGAGGAAGGTTGTGCCGAAAAAATGCTCTTGATTTTATCTTTCACTTTGTTGTTTATACCAACCTTTCTTTGTAATGTAGTGTATAATTATTGCAACATTGTGTTATAAGCATAACTCATATATATGTTGAGATATGCATATAACACAATGTTATAATGATGGATGTAAAGAAATCGTTTTGTGGTCGTAGCAACATTTTTATTGGGAAATCGCAAACATTTTACATCTTAAGAAAATCAAATCAATGAAGGCTAAAGTGTATAAAAAATTATGGATTAAATATAGATTATTGTGTTTAAATATATTTTTTCTGCGAACATGTTTAAAAAACGAAGTGATTTACGTAAATTTTAAGTTTAAATCTTCTAGTTCGGCTAAGAAAGCCAAAGTTTGTTGACAAAAACCATGGACTTAAAATATTACATACGGATTATGAGGCATCACAGATAAATAATTTAGAGATTTTAGAAATTAGAAAAAATGTAAGTAATAAAGCAGACATATTTAATAATAAGCAGCAAATTTTTATAAACCCTATTTTTCTGACTTAACCTGTCTTTCCTTGCTAATGTACCTAATATTAGTATGAATATTTTCCCTAATATGTATGCTATATGTTTTTACTTTCATCTACATAAATATAAGGATGATTATACCTAATATTTTATACATAACATCTTATGAATCTCGACTACCATAATACGGGCATTTGCCTAGCTTGGTAGTCAAAAAGCCATGTAAAATAAAGCTGTAACAAAGAAAATAAATAAAGAGACTGAAATCCCTAATTTTAATAAACTTTCCCACTCTTACTCCTTACCCTTCCTTCTACCCCTTCCCATATGTGATCTATATTTAATTTTTAAGTTTAGTATACAGTATACATTGGATCCTGATGATGTGAACATCGTCCATGAAACATGTTATTGTGCGTTAATAAAAGTGATGTAATGCCTTTTCATTAAAATCAAATCTTTCGCAACTCATGGTAGCGACATATCCGGTTCCACAATAATTTGAATTGAATTCAAATAGTTATCTTTGACAAGTCTTGAGGTGTAGTTACATGACTTTTTGGAATCAGGTGGTTCATAATTTTCGTTTATTTGGGTATTATCTTCTAGCGCGAAGTCTTCAAACTCATTGACTGAAGCATGATCCAGGTCTTCAGAACTAAGCTCTTGATTTGTTAACTTCGACATTTCATCATCACTTAACGGAAAAATGGTAAAAAATCTAAAACAAACACAATTTACGTCAAAAATATATATACACACTAAAACAAAAAAACTCATCAGAAAGCTAACCATCCGCCAAAACGACGGACAAAACTTAAGTTTCTCAAAAAGTATGGCACTTACGTGATCAATGTGTTGCCACTGCAATGACCTCAACGGCATCAGAATTGGTTATCAGAGGCAACACATTCAGATGCGCCGTTTAAAAGAGACCGCGATATTACTTTGTGATGCCTGTCGATTCGACGGAGGTTAGCTATCCAGAAAGTATCACAATAATTGTTAGTTGAATTTTTTGCTATACTTTATTTTTCCAATACCAAAATTGTCTTTACAGTTTTAATAATTTTGTTTTTTTTTTTCAATTATTTCTGGCTTTTACACTTCAAGGGTGTTTCTAGGCCATCATTTAAAATTATGGAGAAATGAAAGGTGAATTTAAATATTAATTTTATAAATGGACAAATTTCAAAATTATAATGAAGATTGGAGTCGAGTTCAGACTTAGAAGAGATGAGATATTGAATGGAGGGGATATATCCGCCGCCACGACCCGGACAAAACCTCAACCCATGAACCCGGGCACCCTGCTAAGTCACAAAATTAGCGAATTTTTGAAATTCGCTATATTTTGTGTCTTAGCAGTATCCACCCCGTCATCGTCTGCCTGTGGGTCGCTTCGACTGGGAGACCCACATATAATTATCATAATGGTAGGTTACTTTTAATTGGTAAACTAATGTTTAAGACAAGATTTTTTTTATGCATAGCACAAAGGGTAACAATTATTATAAGCAATAATTATTAGCCTGAAACACTCATCCATATTGAAAAAACGGGACTCGAACCCGCACCCCTTCGATTGCCGGTCAAGAGCTCTACCATTAAGCTACGGCGGGTTATTTCCTACCCGCCAAATGATTCAATATATACCTAGTGTTTCATTCAACAATTACCGCTTTATTACATTTTTTCACCTGCAAACAACCAACTTTATTTTTATATGGGAAAGGCACGTAAATGCTAACTCTCTCACTAGATGGCGTCGAGACATATTATGTCTCCTTTTTTGGTGAAATAATTTAACTCGTCAAATATTGATTACTTTTAATTTATAAACTAATGTTTGATTACTACTACTAAATCAATATTTGACGAGTTAAATTATTTCACCAAAAAAAGGAGACATAATATGTCTCGATTACGTGACTTTATTGCATTGTACAAAAATGGATAGAATTATTTAAAATACATAAAAATATGTGATAATTGGTAAAACAATATTTTTTTTGTTTTATCACAAATAATCACTAATTATTGGGTACCTTCTTAAGAGGAACATTTGCGCGGACCGTTTTGGCCCGTTTCAATTTTGGATTTGAGGCCAAAATAGCCAACCAAATTGAAAAATTATTTTTGTAATCAGAAGTCAAATATCTATCCAGGATAGGTGCTACTTTATTTATTGTAGAAAATTCCAATTTTAAAATAATATCATAGATGAAAATATTCATTGTTCCGCCCACTGAGGCAACTGAAATCTCTCAACTGGCAACTGTCTTTGTATGACAATGTGATGGCCCGCACACTTCACAATCACTCAAAAACCCGTTGTCAATGGTAACGTAAGCAGTGACTCGCGACTTGCACTGCTGATTGTCGTGGCCGGCCGTTGCTAGTTGCCAGCTGTCAGCTGATTGTTCTTCGTCTATGATTAAACAAGCTTTTTGATTAATCAAGACATAGAAACCAGCCAGTTTTAGTTTGGTTTCAGTTGCCTTGTCAGCGGAGCGCCTAATTTCAAATATATATATATATATATTTTTAAATTTTTATTGGGTACAAAAGGATACATAAATTACAAATATATTTTTTTTTACAGTGATTAATTACATAATATATGTATTTGATGTACCTCCATAAATAAGCAGGGCTTGTGTGTATGGGGGGGTGTTATTACATTGGTTTTATTTGACATGATTCAGTTCAAGTGTTCAGTATAATTTTTAAGGTGAGTTTTAAATTCTTTTATGTTAGTATTCATCTTTCTAATCTTTTCTGGTAATGAATTAAAAAAAATTACTCCGAGATATTTAGGATTTAACTGTCCTATTGTTTTTTTACATTTTGGAGTAGGAAGTACTGAAGTTTTAGATTTACTAATAAGTTTAATTTAATAATAAGTTTTAGATATACTCTAAGATTTCTGTTATTATTAAATGGTGCAACTCTCTCGATCCATCAGATTCCATCACAGTGGGAGGGATGGATTCATTCGTCCGTCACTCCTAGACACATTTGCCCAGATACCTACCCGCCCCTCATACCCTTTTCCTTCAGTCACTTCCTCTCCTTCCTTTTCATAAAAAAACCTCCACACAACATCCCCAAAGATGACATAGGCTCTGAGGGATTTTTTTTTCCTAAGTGGTGTCGAATATTATTATTTTTAAACCTACTGCTTCAGCATTGAGTATACTGCTTTCAGAGATAGAGTTATTGGTACTGCTTTCAGAGATATAGTTATTGGTACTGCTTTCAGAGATAGAGCGCTTGGTACTGCTTTCATAGATAGAGCTCTTGGTACTGCTTTCAGAGATAGAGCTCCTGGTACTGCTAGATAGAGTTATTGGTACTGCTTTCAGAGATATAGTTATTGGTACTACTTTCAGAGATAGAGCGCTTGGTACTGCTTTCATAGATAGAGCTCTTGGTACTGCTTTCAGAGATAGAGCTATTGGTACTGCTTTCAGAGATAGAGTTATTGGTGCTGCTTTCAGAGATAGAGCGCTTGGTACTGCTTTCATAGATAGAGCTCTTGGTACTGCTTTCAGAGATAGAGCTCCTGGTACTGCTTTCAGAGATAGAGCTCCTGGTACTGCTTTCAGAGATAGAGCGCTTGGTACTGCTTTCATAGATAGAGCTCTTGGTACTGCTTTCAGAGATAGAGCTCCTGGTACTGCTTTCAGAGATAGAGCTATTGGTACTGCTTTCAGAGGTAGAGCTTTGTGTTTTGAGATTTTTGGTTTGAAGTTCAGAGTTATTTGAAGTTTCAGTTGCTCAAAAGTTCAGAGCTCAAATCGCCACTAGCGGAAAATGTTCTAGAGGCTGTTATCCAAGAACAATAGCATTAGCGACTCTAAACTCGGATGAGCTGCATCTTTACATCTCGCGTATCAAATAATATCAAAATTTAGCTCCATCTTGACACTTTGATCCGGCGAAAACAAGGTACCCGTTCGAGACAATGGAATTTGTTTTAAACCAATATATCTTTGAAAATAATAAGTACTTTTGAATGATTTCTTTAATAATGTGTCTAAAAAACAAATATAAAAGAATTGTCCAAAATTATAACCGATTTTGTAATAAATATAAACCGAAATTAAAGTCAGTGTTTGGCCATTTAGTGACGTTTTATGTGTAAAAAATGTACATATTTACATAAAATTAAAATACATAAGATTTTGGTAATTTTGTTTTAAAAGTTTTCACAAACATTTTTTTTGTTGGCCTGCGTTATTTATACAGCTGAAGAGGAAAGTTTTTTTTATTTATTTTAAATGTGCTAAATACCTTTTCGTTTTGAAGATGTCGTAAATACAAATACCACATTTAGAAATTAGGTTAAATTTCTCATAACGTTTTTCATTTTCCATTATTTTTTATTAATAGTTAAAGCCCACCAGGACGTGAAATACAAAATAAATAAATATTTTAATTTCAAGCTTAAAAAAGTTGAAAAAAACCTCACATTTTTTAAATTTATTTATTTGTTTTGTATTTCACGCCCTGCTGGGCTTTTACATGTTATTTTTTTTAATTAACAAAGTACATCTAAATATTTTTTATTAATAGTTAAAGCCCATCAGGGCGTGAAATATAAAATAAATAAATATTTTAATTTCAAGCTTAAAAAAGTTGAAAAAAACCTCACATTTTTTAAATTTATTTATTTGTTTTGTATTTCACGCCCTGCTGGGCTTTTACATGTTATTTTTTTTATTAACAAAGTACATCTAAATAAGCATTACAAACAATTCAAACAAAAGTAAAAAATAAAATTATAATGCAGAATCTAAAACAAAATCAAAGACAAAATAAAAAACAAAATCTAAAACAAAATCAAATACGAGTCAAGGGCGGATCCACCGTTGTGGGCACGGTGGGCATGCCCACAACCCTAATGGACTTGTAACGTCACACTTTCACGGTCTATTTTTTTTATTTTTTAGTTATTTATTTTATACACTTTACAAATATAAGACAAAAAGTCCCGATAAACTATTTTTTAGTAGTTTGTCTAATGGGTTCTTTACATTAAAGATCTTATTATATTGATGTAATAGTTACATTTGTACAATTATACATATAAAATAAAATTTAAAAAAATTACAGAAATATAATATTTTTATAAAAAGATAAAAGAAAAATTATGAAAAACATAAGTTACAATTTTAAAGCATTTAGAATAATATGTCATTGTAAGCTAATATAAATAAATTCTTTCCGTAAGCCAAGTCTTCAGTAAATTCACCAATTGTGTGTTTTGGGCACAGTTTTTAATTTCAGCAGGTAACATATTTAAACAACTGGGAATCATGAAATTCAACGTTCTTTGTCCATATTTATTTGTTTGTATGCTTAGGTATTGAGCCTATTGAGATCAATAATAATAACAATAAAAAAAAAATTGGATAATTTGTAGAGCGCCGTTTTTGTGAGAATCACCTCAAGGGCTGATGATAATAAACGCTATGCCTTAATAAAATTAAAAAAAACACACACAATAAATCATGAATCGTGCGTGATTCGGAACGCAGAAAGAGCCATAGACGATATGCTGACATGTTTTGCCACATTTTTGACAACACATTATCAGTTTCTTCTTGGCACATGAATACTTAGGCGCTCCGCTGACGAGAGTGACGAGGCAACTGAAAACCAACTAAAACCGGCTGATTTCTATGTCTTGATTGGTCAAAAGCTTGTTTAACCATAGACGAAGAACAATCAGCTGACAGCTGGCAACTAGCAACGGCCGGCCACGGCAATCAGCAGTGCAAGTCGCGAGTCACTGCTTACGTTACCATTGACCACGGGTTTTTGAGTGATTTTGTAGTGTGCGGGCCATCACATTGTCATACAAAGACAGTTGGCAGTTGTGAGTTTTCAGTTGCCTCATCGCCGTTGCCGGATCGCCGTAGCGATTCCGCCCACTTAGCCAAGCGGAGCAAAGGAGCGCCTTACTTGTATTGGAAAAAAGATATTTTTTTTATTATTTATTGAGTTGTTGAGACAACATAAATATAAACTAAAATAAACAAGATAATATTTCATTTTGTAACTTTAAATATTTTTACATAACATTTCTTTATAAATACATTCGTTCTTCCTTCATTCTTTAGACTTTCAGGCTTCATCATACATCTTTATTCCTCTGTATATATTAGGCAGTTCTGTGATTTGGATTTCGTCATACGTGGCAATCTAATACTATTTACACTTCTGGTTTCGTAATTATGTACATCTCCTTATTTTTAATTGCTAAACGAATGTTTAAGGCAAGATTTTTATTTATAGTTCAAAGGATAACAATTATTATAAGCAATAATTATCACCCTGAAACACTCATCCACATTGAAAAAATGTTCTGAGAAAAGATACATGCCGCCGACGGGACTCGAACCTGTGTCCTTCTGATGTCCGGTCAGGCGCTCTAATCCACTGAGCTACGGCGGCTTACCCCTTACCCGCCAAATGATTCAATACATACTAGTTTTCTTAATTATCACCCTGAAACACTCATCCACATTGAAAAAATGTTCTGAGAAAAGATACATGCCGCCGACGGGACTCGAACCTGTGTCCTTCTGATGTCCGGTCAGGCGCTCTAATCCACTGAGCTACGGCGGCTTACCCCTTACCCGCCAAATGATTCAATACATACTAGTTTTCATTCAACAACTACCGCTTTCTCGTCGGCGGCATGTATCTTTTCTCGGAAGATTTTTTCAATGTCGATGAGTGTTTCAGGCTGATAATTATTGCTTATAATAATTGTTACCTTTTGTGCTATGCATAAAAATCTTGTCTGAAACATTAGTTTATCAATTAAAAATAATCAATATTTGACGAGTTAAAGTACTTCACCAAAAAAATGTAGACATGATATGTCTCGACATCGCCTAGTGGGAGATTTAACACTTACAATGTCTTTCTAATATAAAAATAAAGTTGGTTGTTGGCAGGTGAAAAAAAAGTAATAAGCGCTTGTTTAATCGGGCGAGGCGAATGATAATAAATATTTGTAGAAAAATAATATATGTATATACATGTATATATGTTATACATATAAAAATATATATAGACATACATATAGATGAAGCTAAAGAAGTATTTACTTCAGTCGTGAGGTCTAAAGCACTCTCGTTTTTTTTTTCAAAAACTTTTCTTCAAAATCAAAGAAAAAAAAATCTTTCTCGTGTCGTCACTGGTCACTAAGCCAAGTAATCAACCAACCCCTTACCCCGCCCCTAGATCCCAATACCTACTGATTTTTAAGTTTTTGTAGAAAAAAAAACCTCAAAAATGTCACCAGAGACCAAATTTTTATTAACATTTTTACTTCAAATAATCTCAAGAATCACTGGTTAAAGTAAGTCAAGTACGGTGCTTAACACCCTGTATATACAAAGATGTAAACCTGGATATCGATGAAATTATCAACGTTTTCGCGAAAAAGAAACGTAAGCTTGAATTTGTAATTTAAGTAAGCACATAAATAAAGTTATTTAATGTAAAGTGTTTCCTAGCGTTTAATTTGATTTGATATCCTTTAAAGATGTAAAAAAATTATCAAAATCGGTTTCGTAGTTGTATAGAATTGGTAGCCAAATTAAGTCTCGCCTGGTGCTTCTCACTTGCTGGTCATACTTACTACTCCTGAGACAGCGTCAAAATACCTGTTTACCCAGTCTAGTGTCCGTATATTGGCTTACTGGCTACTAGAAAAAATAATAATTTATTGATTGAAATTGGTTTGGAATTAAATCGCTAAGACTTCGCTTTTCGGCCCATACAAAAAAGATGCCCGGGAAAAAACACTTTTCTACATAGAAAATTGCACAAAATGATTTTTTTTTTATACTGCCTTCTAGAGGGTGAAAACTATGTCGGTATGTTTTTGAATTTTCGATGCGTTTCGTATTAACGTAAACATTCACTGTCAAACATGTACGATTTATCAAAAAATATTATTTAAGGAAAAGGTGCTGCTAACTCAACTCTCATAAAGAATTATAAAATTTTAAAAAGCTACCGACGTGGCATCTTCTTTCTAAAAAATATATATTTAAAAAAATTTCAATTTCGTGAAAGTTTCGGTGTAGAAAAGTGTATTCTCCATAAACCCCTTTTCGAGCGATTTCTGTTGGTAAATTTGAGCGTTGTCTCATTCGCACATTTCGCATTCGCATGTATTAAGTGTGCGTTAGCTTATTGTGAGTGGGACAGAATGACAGACGCGGGTGTTCCGCGTGTCATTCAAAGTCTAGCCTCTTAACTGTTCGACCATGTTCGACTATTTAATTGAATGAAATCGGGTCTGACTTCCTCCAATGATGACATCTATTCCTAAGGCCAAAGTCCTGATGCGCGGAATAAAGGAAATAATCAAATTCAAAAGGCGTTCATGGGCGAGTTCGTATTCGCACTTGGCCGTTTTTCGGGTGGCTGTGCCCACAACCTTTTTCAAGGGCTGGATCCGCGCCTGATACGAGTTAGATAAAGCAGGATACCCTACCATGCAAGGCAGAAACAACAGAGTGGGAAGAGCGATTGACCAGCAGCTGAGAATAAAAGTTTAAAAATGCTTGCAACTGTACAGTGAGGTTCTAATGAGAAAGATCGTATCAAATTTTTGAAATTAAAAGTTTAATATCGATTTATTTCATTAAAAACTTGCCTTTATATATATCTACCTACACTCAAGTAAGCAATAAAAATGCTCAAAACGCACAATGATAAATGATTAAATATCGTGTAGATACGTTTTTATACTACGTCCAGACTGCGGCCAACTTCCAACTTCAAACGTTTGGTCAATTGTGTGGAGGGGTAGTTCGTGCGTTGGAAGATCGAGTTGGAAGGTTGGAGTTCGAGTTGGCCCGGGATCGCCTCCGAGGCGATCGCGACGGCCAACTCACTGAACTCACACGAACCAGCCTGCCGCAGCCACACATCGGGGTTGGTTTATTTATGCACACATCATTCTGCGAACCGCTGGGCGATCAAGACACGTGTTCCGCGTACCATTAAAATGAAAATATTATTACGGGAGAGTGGTATAATTGTTTGAAAAAAATGCCGTGTATATACTTCTACGTAATAATTGTAGGCAACTGATAAGATAAGCGCCGAATCAGCTGTTCGACATCCGCCATGTTGAAATTCGGAGTTTGGAGTTGGAAGGTTGGCCGCAGCAACCACACAATCGGCCAATCTTCCAACTCCGAACTTAGTTCGGAGTTGGAAGGTTGGCTGCGGTGTGGAAGTACCATTAGATTTTCACGGCCAAAAGGATTTTCGTTGTTTGTTTTTGGGGTGTTATGCCGTGTTGCGCTACCTCCTTCTTTAGCCGACGTTTCGGATAGCGTTGCAGTGTCCATCATCAGAGCAGATCCGGCAGATCCGTCTATGAAAAAAAAAAAAAAAATCGTGTATTTTTTGATCATAAGTATTTATGACTTTTCAATAATGTCTAAACAAAATAAATGTGTAAAAAAAAAAGAAATATTTTTTAAATAAATAGAAAAACTGAGGTATTTTTGTCACAAAACACGTTCTCGGATTTATTTTTTAAGGATTTTAATACTAAAATTTAAATTTTTAAAACTGTGTTGAGTAGATTATGTATTGATTTATTTTGTGGTATGATTATAAGATTTGAAATGTGTGTTGTTTAATGAACAAATCTTCCAACGGCCAACGGTATAACCTTAGTATATTAAAAATACACTTAATTTTTCAAAATTTTAAAACTGCTTGTACCAGATAAAATAACAATCTTTAAAAATCAATTTATGTTTTTTTGTAAAAAAGAGCCAATACGTCTAAAATTTGATTTAAAAAAGACTAATTTCCGGTATTTTCTGGTAATACCCTCAGAAATATGTGGTATATTCAATTAAATATTATTGATCTTTTTCCGATATACATCTTACTGTGAGGTGTTTATACTTTGATAAATGATGTGTCAAACGTATCCGCGATTTTATAGATAATATGAAATTTTTAACACATTAATTTTATTGAGACACTTTTTCACAAGAGGTATATTTCGTTTTTGGGGATGCTGTGTGGTAGTTCTTTTTAGGGAGATGAAGGAGAGGAAGTTCTGGGAAGGAAAATGGCATGAGGGATGGGTAGTAATCTAGGGTTCGATGGGTCTAGGAGTGACGAACGCATGGATCCATCCTTCCCGCTGCGATGCAAGGCGATGGGTCGAGAGCGTCCGGCTGGAGAGGTCTGCGTTATATCTCCCTCAACCAGTCTTTCCCGCTCCGGCCGGCATGCGGGCACCCCTGCTGAGTCACCAAACGTGGGATGACCTATGGCAGGGGTGTTGGTCAAACATAAATGGTTCCCGGGGCGGCGGTACCCATACCTCCCAGCTGAAAACCAGGTGCCTTCCGGGTCCGGAATGTATAACTGAGCAGTGATCTTTTTGTCAATATTTATAGTCAAACCAAATGTATTGTAAAAATAAGGAACAACCATAGACATATAGATATGTCTGTGGGAACAACTAATTTTCTATTGACTAACAATATTTTTGTTATTATTGTTACTTAGGGGTCTATTGCTGTTAGTGCGGTCACCCCACTTTTTTCTCGTTTATGCAATTAAACTAATATTTTAAAAATCAATATAATAATTCCCAGATATTTTCAATAAAATGACATTCTGGTCTCTTTGTTGGGTAATACGTTATTACTTGTATGGTATAATTCGTTTGTATATGTCATGTCCAGTTAAAATCTTCCCCACAGGAAAAACTAAACCCTTCCACACATTTTTCCACAAATGATCAACAAGTCAATCCACGGGATGCAACTGTAGGTACTATTTAACTAAAATAAATACAAAACAATACAAGAACAACACGTCAACCCACAATCATATATACAGGGTGTTAAGGTACGTACTTGAGTTACTTTAACCAGTAATTCCTGACATTATTTGGAGTAAAAAATGTAAATAAAATTTTGGTCTCCGGTAACATTTTTGATGTTTTTTTTTTTTTTTTTTCTACAAAAACATAAAAAATAGTAGGTGTTGGGTAGTTGGGGGCGGGGTAAGTGGTGGGGCGGTAACTCGGCTGAGTGACCAATAAGGTCATGTGAAAGAATTTTTTTTTTGTTTGATTTTAAACAAAAAAAAATTTGAAAAAAAAAAAAATTGTCATGAAAAAAGTCACCGGAGACCAAAATTTCATTTACATTTTTTTACTCCAAATAATGTCAGGAATCACTGGTTAAAGTAACTCAAGTACGTTCCTTAACACCCTGTATACATATATACTGTACACAAACAAGAGACCAAATGGGAAAATTATTCACCGACTCCAGACATTTTCATATCAGAGGATTCGGCTCGGTAGAACTCCTAACTGGACCGATAAATCCTGCTGATCCCTCAATATAAATATTTAAAAAATCTTTCGTAATCCTACACGAATTTAAAATGACTGGTTTTGCACTTTATTTATAAATTCTTAGACAAATCTAACAAGCATAATTTTTGAATGAGAGAGCTAGGTACAATGCCAGTAGCCGGAATAACAAATGGTGTGATTCAATATATGTATTACTATTATATATTTCTTACAAATTTGTATTTATATTTCCCTAGGCATTTGTGTTATTAAAAACCACCACTTTTATGGAATTCTTGTTAAATTCATACGGTAACGGACAATTAAATTATAATAAGTCAGAAATAAACTGACGTTTTCAAGATGGGAACCTCAAGCCAACATGTAACTTTGCCGGCTCATTCGCAACCAGTTGAAGACATTTTTATTAGTAGTTCCAAACAGAAATTGTACAATCTTTATTCCAAGTGCAACTAAAACACAATTTAGCGGTTGAAAGTGTTCCGGTTTTTATAAAGCCGTTTTAAGCGTATTTGTCATTGAGTGGTACCTACTTTTACATTGGACATTAGGGGTGTGGTGTTATAATAGTCTGATATTCTACTAGCAACAATGGTATTGAAGCCTCCACGACACAATTACAAAACTATATACTAATAAGTTTAAGTCCACACAAACCATCTGTAAAAATATATTGACAACTTTGCTGCAAATTGTCAAATATTATTCTGAATATGACCCAATTAATGCGGATTTAGTATAAAATCGCTAGCGAATGAACTTCAGGCATCAGTTTCTTCACTTCGATTAGACAATCAACAATCAACATGCAGCTCGCAACTGTCCTCCTCGTGGCCTTCGTCTTATTTGCTTCTGCGATGGTAACATCTTAACAAACTTATACTTTATTTCATTATCTGTTTTGTCTTTCCATCTGATAGTATTATCTGATAGTATTATTGTTCTAATGCCCGTAGGCAAAATTTGAGAATCCCACTTCGATGACATCTCTGACGTCGCGGGTTACCAAAACCCTCTATTCCATCTCTGTACGTAAAAGTTTGGGACAAACTACTGCTGTGATTTATCATAACGCCTATTCGGTTGAATTTAAGAACCCCACTCTAATTACATTTCTGACGCCGCGGCTTATCTGAACCCTCTCTTCCATCGCTGTGCGTTAAAGTTTGGGACTAAGCTGCTTTTGTGATTTGTGGCCGCCCGTTTTTGCTTGGTTTCGGGTAACTGCCGTATGGCGTATTGGCGCTGCAGTCGTGTTGGTTCATTTATGTGCTGCAGTCGGCACTGTCGGCAGTCAGATTGGTTCATTTATGCGGCAGTCGCTGTCAGCGGATTGTCGGAGATGGTCGATCATATTTATGTGGTCTATATTCCTGTCACGGTTACTTCGATTTATTATAAAAGTTGAATACA
Source organism: Limnephilus auricula (assembly GCA_951813805.1). Classification (NCBI taxonomy): domain Eukaryota; kingdom Metazoa; phylum Arthropoda; class Insecta; order Trichoptera; family Limnephilidae; genus Limnephilus; species Limnephilus auricula. Next base: position 22,667,687 of record OX638408.1, read on the forward strand.
TTGTAGGAGAATAGATTTGCTTTTACAGTTTTTTGGTAAAATCATAATATTATTTCAACCAAATGTAGATTTTTTATATATTTAAAAAAATGCATTTACTTTGATAATATTTTGGTAAGAGTAAGTTTAGCTAGATTTCATGTAAATTGTTATTATTATTATTATATATATATTTTAATTTCCGTGAACGTTTATATAAATTTTACAAATTTATTTCGATAAAAAGAAATCATTTCAGAGGTATTTTTTTTAACATTAGCTCCACACAGGAGACCCTGAGGAAAACAATTTTCCCTCGGGGCCTATGTTATCGTTGGGGATGCTGTGTGGATGTTCTTTTTAGAGAAAATAAGGAGAGGAAGTTCTGGGAAGGAAAAAATATTAAGGGTGAGTAGGAATCTGGGGGTCGATGTGTCCAGGAGTGACGGACGTATGAATACATCTCTCCCACTGCGCTACAAGGCGATGGGTCGAGAGAGTCCTGTTGAAGAGGTAAAATGTCTCCATCAACCAGTCTCTACCAATCCGAACCGCCACGCAGTAGAGGGCAAACGCATGTGCCGCCAAAATATAGACAAACCTTACCCTATGAACCTGGGCACCCCTGCTAAGTCACTAAACGTAGCGAACCACTTAGAGTTACCCATGGCAAGGGTGTTGATTATCCAATAAACGGTATTGGGAAGAAACATTTGTCTCTTTCATTCATTACTAAGAAGATACAATTTATTATTCGTGTTTTTGTTTTTGATTTGATTTGATTACTACATTATTTATTTTGACTATATTTTATACTTGACGATTTTATTTTGAGTTTTAATTGAGAATATTTTATTCGAATTGATTTTATTATTTTTTTGAGTTTTAATATTAAGATTATTGCCTTTAATTTGAATGCCGATTTACATTATTAATTTATGGTTTTTTATATATTGTATTGTGTGTATTGAATTAGAGATTTGATTTAATTATTTTTATGTAATTTAATTTAATTGTATTTATTTTATTTTGATTAATTTATTTTATTTTATTTTCTGTTTTATACTGGAGGCACTGCTGAAAACCAACTGCATTCCAGGAGAAATCCTGAATTGTAGCTGAACAGTGACCTTTACGCTAATAGAATCAATGATTAAGAGGCTAGACTTTGAACGACACGCGGAACACCCGCGTCTATCATTCTGTCCCGCTCACAATAAGCTCACGCACACTTACAATACATGCGAATGCGAAATGTGCGAATGAGACAACGCTCAAATTTACCTACAGAAATCGCTCGAAAAGGGGTTTATGGAAAATACACTTTTCTACACCGAAACTTTCACGAAATTGAAATTTAAAAAAATACATATTTTTTAGAAAGAATAAGCTACGTCGGTAGCTTTTTATAATTTTATAATTCTTTATAAGAGTTGAGTTAGCAGCACCTTTTCCTTAAATAATATTTTTTGATAAATCGTACATGTTTGACAGTGAATGTTTACGTTAATACGAAACGCATCGAAAATTCGAAAACATACCGACATAGTTTTCACCCTCTAGAAGGCAGCATAAAAAAATATATTCATTTTGTGCAATTTTCGATGTAGAAAAGTGTTTTTTCCCGGGCGTCCTTTTTGTATGAGCCGAAAAGCGAAGTCTATCGTCGAAAAAAATGTGTAATGTTGTAATAAATCTATTGATGAATAAATATTTTTATTATTATCAATTTTCTTTTTTTATAATTGACGTGGATGAACGAGATTTAGGTATGCTGAGTTGATTCTTTTCCGAAATTCTACTCACTGTCCGCGGTCTTATAATACAGAATGTCTACTGTTATATATCCACATATTAAATGTAAGTGTTTTGTAGTTTTATATTCACAGTTGTTATTTTTGCATAAGGGCGGAGCCTTATAGATGGTCACCAACACTTGGCGAAATTGGGCGAAGCCCGAAAAAAGCCGCCCGCAGGGCCTAGCAGCAAAAACCCGCGGAGCGGGTTTTTAACTGCTAGTCTTAATATCATTATACAAACCATTACACATAATTATAATTATTAAAATAATCCAATTAAGAAACAGATAATGATTTTTTACTATATTTATTGAAATTTTTGAAGTTAAGTTCCTGAAGAATTTTTCTTGATTTTAAATTTTCATATAAAATTGTAAATTATCATTTGGATAATCCTTTATTCCTACAATTAGATAAAGGTTCCCCGGCAATACAGTATGTATTGTTGTGACAAGTGTACAAAGGATTTTTGCTACAACTCTGTTATAAATAGATTGTATACTTACATTATACACTTTATCTGTGCATAGTTTCTTCTTATTTGATTTAATTTACTTTGTTCTAATTTAGGCATATAATTTTTTTGTTTTGTTTTGATTACTAATATAATCAATGTTATAATTTTTCTTTTCAATTTATAATTTTACTTTAAGTAATATTAAAAATAGAAAAGCAGAAAATAGTTGTCAATAAGTTTCTTTAAAAATTTGACGATCTCTTTACGCATGCTGTTTTCAGTTTTACTGTCTTTGCAATTCTTAGCATTTCTAACATGGATGTAATTTCAAATGACGATTATATTTTTGCGTTTATGTTTTCAAAAGTAATAAGAATTTTCCATTATTAATAAAATAATTTCTTCTCTCTTTCCCTCAAATAATGAATGCTGAAAGCTTTGGCAAAATTCTGAATAATTAAGTGATTTTTGTTTTTTCGTAATTTCAGGTCAGCTCTGCTGGAGGAGGTTACGGTGGCGGTTACGGTGGCGGTTACGGTGGGATGGGGAATACTAGGGAATAATAAAATGCTCTGTATGAAGTGATAACGGTGACACAATGTATAAGACTCCCAAATTACGTTACTTCAGTTGCATAAAAATAATATCCCACCATTAAATATACTTAGCATAAGAAATAGTTCTGGTGGTGGACTAACTTTACCACTCGTATGAACTACAACAGCACAGCATGACCATCTTCAAAGGGAATAAAATTATTCAATAAATTACCCCTTGGTATAAAAAAAATAACGAAAATATATTTTTTTAAATCCATTTAAATTTTGTGGTACCACCATAAATTTTTTACTTGTTCTTCGGTTTATTATGTTTTGCTTATCAATTGTATTGTATCTATTTTGTTTATTACTTTTATAAATATATTATCTTACAAAATGTACATGTCTCGTCTTATGAATTTGTTGTCTTTTTTATTACCATGTAAAAAGTAATTTTTAGATTAGAAATCCACATTAAAAATTTATAATAATTATTAATACTTATGATAGTTGTAATAATACTGCAAAAAATAAAGCAAAACCTCACTGAAGTGACCCCATCATGTTTGATTATGTTTTAAAGTCTTAAAGGAATAGAAATATATATTTAAAATCAGCATTTTACGCAACGTCAAATTTTATATAATATGGCTAGTCTCCTTTAACGGGAGCAATCTTCTAAACAGGCCTTCCATTGATATGTTTGGTGTAACTCTAAGTGACCAGCTCAGGTACGACGCTTTGGTGGCTTTGATGGAGCCGCCGCGGCGGCTCCATCAAAGCCAGTCTCAGTGCTGTACGGGGCCCGCAAATACTACAGCTAGTTTCGTACACAATTGCTAATAATTAATAATAATGTACAAATCGCAAGTGCGCCCCACGGTTGAATTTGGCAGCCACCTCTGATCTGGAGCCCAAAAATACTTGAAAACTCTCGAGTGTACATAAACGGGCGGTCCCTTTGATAGATTCTCCTGTCTTTTACTTATTTCACTCTCCGTATTGTTTTTTTTTCTCTCTTTTGTTTATTATTATAATTTTGTATATTTTTATAATAGATATGTATATTACTTAAAATTAATGTTTCTTTATTTGTCCCTCATGCGGTACCTAAAGAATTCATACGATTGCTATGAAATTATTAACTCTACCATTTATCCTATTGTGATGAAACTGTGGTGAATTGTTATGTGCAAATCTGCAAATGTTTCTACATATATAATATCAGGGTTGAGATGATTTAAATCCATAGAGTATATCAATGTTTACTACTAATACTTTTTAATACTTTTTTACTGCAATCAAATCACCCGCCTGAAGTGCCAAGGTACTTCCCCTGGCACGCGCACAAATGTTAATTTATTGTTTATATTCTTACTTTTAAGCCTTTTTAATTTTCTCAGTTGTTATTTTTTTATTGAATAAGCAATAATTATTGCTAGTGTTAAAAAAAAAATTCTCTCCAGGCGCATTTCCTATTGCAGGTGGGTTGGAAAAAAATCCTTAAAAGACAAACCCCTACCTTTTGTGCCCTTTTTGGTTAATTTCTGTTAATTTTTTTACGATATATGTTCAAAAATGTTTGTGTAAAGTAAAGTACAGTAAAATGTTAAATAAATAAATAAAAATAATGACATTTTGGAAAGACTCGTAAATTGAGTTTGAAATTTATAAATTAACTAGCTGAAGTCCCCGGCGATGCCCCGGCTTTATACAGAGTTTTCGAAATCAAATGTAGACACTGACCTTCCTCTTGTTTTGAAGGTTACATGTGCAAAATAAAATCTCATAATGAAAACTCGGCATAAAACTGTAGATATGACACACTGCCCCACACTGCCCGCTTGCTAGCCTGCTCCTCCACATACAGACATTCTCCTTATATATTATATATTTTAACCAATTTACACAAAACCTTGACAAAAAATATATTTAAACCTTTCTCATGAATCACTATCTATTGGTAAAAACTGGATGAAAATTCGTTTAGTAGTTTTTGAGTTAATCGCGATCAGACAGACGCGGCTGAGGACTTTAATTTATAATATCAACTCTATGGAATAACAAGGTTCCATCTGTTGCGGTAACGTCATGCGATAATGAACTCTAAAGTAGCTTACTATAGATCCAATTATCGCACGACGTTACCAAGGCAACTAAACGGGCGGTCGCTTTGGTAGATTCTCCTGTCTTTTACTGGTTTCACTGTTTGTATTATTTTTTTTTCTTTTGTTTGTTTTTTTTTTCGCACCAGATTTTCAGGTCCGGGTTTAGTTTTTCCCATAGGAAAAAACTCCTTTCATACACTTTTCCATATAAATGATCATCTAGTAAATCCACGTTATGCAAGTGTATTATATAAGTATAATTAATACAAAACAATTCAAAAACAACATGTTTATCTACCAAACTATTAAATGGGAATATAATTCACCGACTCCAGATATTTTCATATCAGAGGGTTCGGCTCGGTGGAATTCCTAATTTGACCGATAAATCCTATAGATCCCTCAATATAAATATTTAAAAAATCTTTCGTAATCCCACATGTATTTAAAATGACTGATTTTTGCATTTTTATTTATAAATTCATTAACAAATCTAATAAGCATAAATTTTGAATGAGAGAGCTAGGTATAATGCCTGTAGCCGGAATAACAAATGATATTATTAAATATATGTATTACTATTATATATTTCTTACAAAATGCATTTACATTTTTCTAGGCATTGTGTTATTAAAAAACCATTACTTTTATGAAATTCTTGTTAAATTCATACAGTAACGAACAATTAAATTATAATATATAGTCGGAAATAAACTAACGTTTTCAAGATGGGAACCTCAAGCCAAAATGTAACTTTGCCGGCTCTTTCGCAACCAGTTGAAGACATTTTTATTAGTAGTTCCAAACAGAAATTGTACAATCTTTATTCCAAGTGCAACTAAAACACCATTTAGTGGTTGAAAGTGTTCCGGTTTTTATAAAGCCGTTTTAAGCGTATTTGTCATTGAGTGGTACCCACTTTTACATTGGACATTAGGGGTGTGGTGTTATAATAGTCTGATATTCTACTAGCAACAATGGTATTGAAGCCTCCACGACACAATTACAAAACTATATACTGATAAGTTTAAGTCCACACAAACCATCTGTAAAAATATATTGACAAGTTTGCTGCAAATTGTCAAATATTATTCTGAATATGACATGACCCAATTAATGCGGTTTAGTATAAAATCGCTTGCGAATGAACTTCAGGCATCAGTTTCTTCACTTCGATTAGACAATCAACAATCAACATGCAGCTCGCAACTGTCCTCCTCGTGGCCTTCGTCTTCTTGGCTTCTGCGATGGTAACATCTTATCAAACTTATACTTTATTTCATTATCTGTTTTGTCTTTCCATCTTAATATTATTATACAAACCATTACACATAATTATAATTATTAAAATAATCCAATTAAGAAACAGATAATGATTTTTTACTATATTTATTGAAATTTTTGAAGTTAAGTTCCCGAAGAATTTTTCTTGATTTTAAATTTTCATATAAAATTGTAAATTATCAGTTGGATAATCCTTTATTCCTACAATTAGATAAAGGTTCCCCGGCAATACAGTATGTATTGTTGTGACAAGTGTACAAAGGATTCTTGCTACAACTCTGTTATAAATAGATTGTACACCGGTGGTAACTATTTTGCTAATGTAGCCGATGTTTTAATATGCCTCTAAGTATAAAGCTAAACTTGTTAAACACTTTATCTGTGCATAGTTTCTTCTTATTTGATTTAATTTACTTTGTTCTAATTTAGGCATATAAATTTTTTGTTTTGTTTTGTTTACTAATATAATCAATGTTATAATTTTTCTTTTCAATTTATAATTTTACTTTACTTTAAGAAATATTAAAAATAGAAAAGTACAAAACTGTTGTCAATAAGTTTCCTTGAAAATTTGACGATCTCTTTATGCATGCTTTTTTCAGTTTTACAATTTTTTTTTGCAATTCTTAGCATTTCTAACATGGGTGTAATTTCAAATGACGATTATATTTTTGCGTTTATGTTTTCAAAAGTAATAAGAATTTTCCATTGTTAATAAAATAATTTCTTCTCTCTTTCCCTCAAATAATGAATGCTGATGTAATAATAAAGTGATTTTGGTTTTTCCGTAATTTCAGGTCAGTAGCCATCACGGTGGGGGGTACTAGGGAATCATAAAATGCTCTGTATGAAGTGATAAAGCCGACACAATGATAAGACTCCCAAATTGCGCTACTTCAGTTGCATACAAATAATATCCCACCATTAAATATACTTAGCATAAGAAATAGTTCTGTTGGTGGACTAACTTTACCACTCGTATGAACTACAACAGCACAGCATCACTGTCTTCAAGGGGAATAAAATTATTCAATCAATTACCCCTTGATATACAAACAGAAGAAAACTACGATTTTTTTTTTAAATCTATTAATATTTTGTAGTACCACCATACAATTTTTTACTTGTTCTTCGGTTTATAATGTTTTACTTATCAATTCTATTGTATCTATTTTGTTTATTAGTTTTATAAATATATTATCTTACAAAATGTACATGTCTGAGAAAAAAAAATTATCATTTATTTCTTTGTATATTTTCTAATTAAATTTACTTAATTGGTTTATCACATATTTATTTTAAATCGTAATTTTAATAGATAAAAAAAAAATGTTTCTTTGTTTGTCCCTTATGCGGTACCTGAAGAATTAATCCGATTGCTATGAAACTTCGGAGATTTGTCGTGTACATGCCTGTGAAGGTTCCTATATTATATAGTGTATGGTGAGCTCTAGCGTTATGAAATTATTAACTACAACATTTATCCGATTGGGATGAAACTTTGATGAATTGTTATGTTTCTATATATAACATCAGGATTGAGATGATTCAAATCACTTGATTTAAATCAGTGATTAACATAAAACGATTTAAAATAAATAATTAATCATGATTTAAATCAATACTTTTTTACTGCAACCAAATCACCCGCCTGAAGTGACAAATGACTTTCTCCGCGTAAAATACCAGGGTACTTCCCCTGGCACGCACACAAATGTTAATTTATTGTTAATATTCTTACTTTTAAGCCTTTTTAATTTTCTTAGTTGTTATTTTTTTTATTGAATAAGCAAAAATTATTGCCTGTGTTAAAAAAAAAATCGCTCCAGGAAACATTTCCTATTGCAGGTGGGTTGGAAAAAGAATCCTCAAAAGAAAAACCCCTATCTTCTGTGCCCTTTTTTGTTAATTTCCGTTAATATTTTTACGTTGTATGTTCAAAAAAGTTTGTGTAAAGTAAAGTACAGTAAAATGTTAAATAAGTAAATAAAAATAATGACATTTTGGAGTCCCCGGCAATACCCCGGCTTTATACAGAGTTTTCGGAATCAAATATTTCAACCAATTTACACAAAACCTTGACAAAAAATTATACTTAAACCTTTCTCATGAATCACCTATCTATTGGTGAAAACCGCATGAAAATCCGTTCGTAATTTTTAATATCAACTCTATGGAATAACAAGGTTCCATCTGTTGCGGTAACGTCATGCGATAATGAATTCTAAAGTAGCTTACTATAGATCCAATTATCGCACGGCGTTACCAAGGCAACAACAACACTGTTTTTTCTTACGTAGACCGACTTCCGAGTTAAAATAAAGGATATATTAAAAAAAAAATAATATATATATATATGTATATAAAATTAATCCGATTTAAATCAAATTATTATTATTAATAGATTTTTATCCACCATGTATGATAGTAAGCTCTGGGATCATGATTAGGATCAATAGCCCATACGGGGAGGCTCTGATGAAAATAATTCCACTCAAGGCCTATGTCATCTTTGGGGATGCTATGTGGAGGGTTCTTTTTAGGAATGGAAGAAGAGGAGGTTCTGGTAAGAAAAACGGTATGAGGGGTAGGTAGGAATCTGGGGGTCAGTGAATCCAGTGAAGGGGAACGGGAACGAACGGGAAATGACACGAAGGGAGAAATAATTTATTTATTTAAGTGGCATTGCAACGTATGCCGGGTATCAGCTAGTTTTAAATAAATAAATCGTGTTTAATAATTTGAAAATGTTATCGTATGGATAATCTATGAGGAGGATGGTGAAATACCCCCTTAATGGTGTAGTACATTAACCCTTTGAATGCCTTTTCGTTTTTTGTTTTTTAAGGTGTTATGCCGTGTTGCGCTACCTCTTTCTTTAGCCGACGTTTTGGACAGCGTTGCAGTGTCCATCTTCAGGGCAGATCCGGCAGACCCGACGATGTGCAAATCTGCCGGATCTGCCCTGATGATGGACACTGCAACGCTGTCCGAAACTTCGGCTAAAGAAGAAGGTAGCGCAACACGGCATAACACCCCAAAAACAAAAAACGAAAATGCTTTTGGCCGTGAAAATCTAAAAACGTATCACCCTTTGAATGCCGATCTCCTTCGAGGTATTAGTAGCTACTTATATTCAGATATAATATGTTTTTATCTCTATAGAAAATACATAACAAGAAGTTCTAAAATATTGTTGGATTTTTTCGCAATCATTTTTTGTTTAAAATTACACCATGCTTGCAAATTGTAAATATTTTTCCCTTTAACAAATATAATTCAAATAAAAAATTAAAACATTTGCACGAAACGAAACTAGAGTCTAGAATAATACCCATTATGTTATTGTATTTCCTTGCAAGGCAAATAAAAAATATTTTATACGCCAATAAATATTAATAATAATAAATTCCGGGCAAGCGCGGTGAACCACTAATCCACGGTAGATTCGTCAGAACACTACGGGTACAAAACGTCAGATATTTACAGCGGATTTCTTGGCGCATTAACGTGGTGTAAATTTTATACAATTGATTTTTTAAATAAACCGTGCATGTGAAACCTTAATAACTAACTAAATTTGTCTAAGCTGATATTTAACAACCATAAAAATTTATACCGATTATTTACACAGCTGAAGAGGAAAGTTTATTTATTTATTTTAAATGTGCTAAATACTTTATCTTTTTGAAGAGGTCGTAAAATCAAATACCACATTTAGAAACTGGGTTAAATTTGTCATAACGTTTTTCATTTTCCATTATTTTTTTATTATTTGGAATATTTTAATTTCAAGTCTAAAAAAAAGTTGAAAAAAACGTCACATAATATTTTGTAGAAAATACGAAATTTTGAACACATTAATTTTATTGAGACACTTTTTCACAAGAGGTATATCATTTTTGGTTATGCTGTGTGGTAGGACTTTTTAGGGAAATGAAGAAGAGGAAGTTCTGGGAAGGAAAAGGGTATGAGGGATGGGTAGTAATCTGGGTTTCAACGTGTCTAGGAGTGACGGACGCATGAATTCATCCTTCCCGCTGCGGTGCAAGGCGATGAGGTTGGAGGCCTTATGTCTCCCTTAAAGTGAGACAATACCACTTTGGGAAGATGGATGATGTTGTATATTGGTGGTTCCATTGGTGGATCCACACGTGGACTCCAAACACGTTGATGTTATTAAAAGGATGGTCGGTATTTAAATGAATAGTATGGTGAATGTTTAATTCTCATTTATTCAAACCGACACACGTTAATTTAATATCAGAAGGATTTAACAGAGCGTACGCAGAGAAGCAACTCGACGACCGGGCCGTGAAACCAGAATGACGGGCATGTTTACAGTCGTATGGCGCGGGGCCTTTTGGTGTTGCCCGTGCAGTAAAATAATTAAATGGCTATACAATGCGTACGCTACACCACATATATCGAGGGCTCACATTTTTATTTATTTCGGCGAATTCGTAATTGAATTCCCAATTTTTTTTTTACGCTCCTCGAGGGATGCAAGTTATTTATATTTTAGATTTTTAAAAAAAGTACCTTACCATACTTAGGTGCAAGGCGATGAGTCTATGTTATGTCTCCCTTAACCAGTCTTTCCCGCTCCGGCCGCCAAGCGGGCACCCCTGCTAAGTCACCAAACATTGGGTGACCTATGGCAGGGGTGTTGGTCGTGTATAAATGGTTCCCGGGACGGCGGTACCCATACCTCCCAGCTGAAAACCAGCAGCCTTCCGGGTCCAAAATGTATAACTGAGCAGTGATCTTTTTGTCAATATTTATAGTCAAACCAAATGTAAAGTAAAAATAAGGAACAACTAATTTTCTATTGACAAACAAATGTTTTGTTATTATTGTTACTAAGGGGTCTATTGCTGTTAGTGCGGTCACCCCACTTTTTTGTCGTTTATGCAATTAAAATAATATTTAAAAAATCAATGTAATAATTCTTAGATACTTTCAATAAAATGACATTTTGTTCTCTTTGTTGGGTAATACGTTATTTCTTACATGTATAATTCACCATATGTCTTACGACTTTATGTGCGGGTAAAACTTCCCCACAGGAAAAACTAAACCCTTCCACACACTTTTCCACAAATGATCATCTAGTTAATCCATTCTATGCACTATCACAGTAGGTACTATTTAAGTATAATAAATACAAAACAATACAAGAACAACTCGTCAACCCATCAGAGACCAAATGGGAAAATAATTCACCGACTCCAGACATTTTCATATCAGAAGGTTCGGCTCGGTAGAAATCCTAAATGGACCGATAAATCCTACTGATCCCTCAATAAAAATATTAAAAAAATCTTTTTTTTTTAAAATAAAACAAACATTTAGTATTTAACCACGTATATTTATTATTTGATATATCGACCGGTTTCGCTCCGACCGAGCTTCATCATTATTTTAAATTTAACAATGTAATCTATCAACAAAATATGGGGTTACCAATGGGGTCTCCGACATCACCCTTGGTTGCCAATATATTTATGGACAATTTAGAAAATAATATTTTTTCTTGCAAATCCCATCTCCTAAAAAACGTGCTGGTATGGAAAAGGTACGTTGATGACATAATTTGTATTTGGTCAGGTACGGATCGTCAATTAAATGCCTTCCTCCAACTTATAAATTCATTCCACACCCAAATACAATTCACCTTAGAAATAGGTATTAATGCTTCCTTAAATTTTCTTGACTTGACACTCTCTTTAGTAAATAATAGAATTAATTTCAATATATACCGCAAACCAACATACACAGACATAACTATCCACAATACATCTAATCATCCTTACTCTCATAAACACTCGGCTTTTCATTCAATGATACACAGATTAATTTCCGTACCATTGTCTAACATTAACTTCACAATTGAATTATCTCTTATTAAACAGATAGCGGCAAATAATGGTTACGATCCGGACTTAATTGATAAAATCCTCAATAAAAAACTAAAACAAATAAATTCCTATATAAACTAACCCCGCCAAATAATAATGATATTCAAAATTACCATTGGCGTAGGATCCTATTTATAAATAATTTTTCCAATCTAAGTGTAAGGAACCTTCCTTTAGATATTAAACCGGCTTTTTACACAAACAATAACCTAGGAAATTTTTTAATTAATACCAAAGATAAAGATGACAATTTAAGCCACTCGGGCATTTATAAACTAAACTGTAATGATCGCCCTGCCTTCTATATAGGAAAAACAGCACGTAACGTGAACATTAGGGTAAAAGAACACTTACGATGTTTAAATGGTAAGGGTTTCTCGGAATTTGCCAACCATTTAATCTCAAAAGATCATTCTTTTAATAAAATTTCAGACACGTGCATGTTACATAAAAACAGTATAGGCATTAGATTAGATAATTTAGAAGCGTTAGAAATAAGAAAATCGTTAAATTCAAATAAGTCCGAATTCTTACTTAATAACCAAACCAATTTATCAAATCAAAAAAATATACCCTATAGCCCTATCTTCAACTTGTTTCCTGCCATTTTTTCCAACCCATGATATTATATAATATGTTACATTGTTGTTCTGATATGTTTGACTAGTAATATGTAATATTATTGTATTTAATTATTGTATAATTTTATCTTGTATAATAGATCCAACTTTCAATATGTCTATGATTACCAGTAACTGTTGTTTATAAATGTAAATGTGATACACATATATTGTTGTCTCCCTTCCACTTATTGATAATCCTTTTTATCTCTTTCTAAGAATTTGTCTCTGTCTAATTATGTTTCTTTTGTAATATTCTTTCTCCCTCTCCCACTCAACCTATATATAACCAACAACTCTGTCTTAGTATTTAGTTATTATTATATCCTGATGAAGCTCGGTCGGAGCGAAACCGGTGGATATATCAAATAATAAATATACGTGGTTAAATACTAAGTGTTTGTTTTATTTAAAATATAATGCCTAACCACAAAGTGATTGCTTCTTACGAAAAAAATTAAAAAAATCGTTCGTAATCCAACGTGTATTTTAAATGACTGATTTTTGCAGTTTTTTTATAAATTCTTTGACAAATCTATAGAATTTTGAATGAGAGGGCTAGGTATAATGCCAGTAGCCGAAATAATATATGGTAATATTTTTATAGTTTGAGAATGCCAAATTCTTTTAATTTCATATCCTTAATTTGTTTATTTATTTATTTTTCAGAAACAGATTTTTCAATGTTACAGGAATTTGGAATAGTTACATAATTGATATAAGTAATTTTTTAAATTTTGTCATGTAAAACTATATCGGGTCTATTATGACTAATTCTACTGTCTGTTAGTATAGTTTTATCGTAATATATTTTATAAAATTCATTTTCTAGAAATGAATTTGGTTATTCATAATATGGTATCTACAATATTACTATTATTACTACTGGCAATACTGGCAGTCAATCAAGTTAGTCTAATTACCAAACTTTGGTGAATTATTTTTAAAACCATACTATTATTAAATATATGTATTACTTTTATATGTTTATTTCAAATATGTATTTATATTTCCCTAGGCATCTGTGTTATTAAAAACCATCGCTTTTATGGAATAATACAAATAAGTTTAAGTCCACACAAAACATCTGTAAAAATATATTGCCAACTTTGTTGCAAATTTGTCAAATATTATTTTTAATATATTAATATGACCCAATTAATTAGGGGTTTAGTATAAAATCGCTAGCGAATGAACTTCTGGCATCAGTTTCATCACTTCGAGAAGACAATCAACAATCAACATGCGGCTCGCAACTGTCCTCCTCGTGGCCTTCGTCTTCTTGGCTTCTGCGATGGTAACACCTTATAAAACTTATCCTTTATTTCATTATCTGTTTCGTTTTCCCATATCGCATCTTAATTATCATACAAACTATTACACATAATTAAAATTATTAAAGTAATGCAATAAATAAATAGAATGTGATTTTTTTACTATATTTATTGAAATTTTTGAAGTTAAGTGCCTGAAGAATTTTTCTTGATTTTAAATTTTCATATAAAATTGTAAATTATCAGTTGGATAATCCTTTATTCCTACAATTAGATAAAGGTTCCCCGACAATACAGTATGTATTGTTGTGACAATTATACAAAGGATTCTTGCTACAACTCTGTTATAAATAGATTGTACAGCCGATGTTTTAATATGCCTCTAAGTATAAAGCTAAACTTATTAAATACTTTAGCAGTTCATAGTTTCTTCTTCATTTGATTTAATTTACTTTTTTCTAATGTAGGCATATAACGTTTTTTTCTTTGGTTTTGTTTGCTTATAATGTATTCAATGTTATAATTTTTCTATTCTATTTTTTAACATTACTTTAAAATATATTTAAAATAAGAAAGTACAAATTGTTGTCGGTAAGTTTCTTTGAAAATTTGACGGTCCCTTTTAACAACCTTTTTTCAGCTTTACTGTCTTTGCCTTTTTAACATTTCTAACAAGGATGTAATTTCAAATGACGATTCCTTTTTTGCGTTTATGTTTTCAAAAGTAATAAATAAGAATTTTCCCTTATTAATAAAATAAATTCTTCTCTTTTTCCCTCAAATAATGAATGCTGAGTGCTTTGGCAAAATTCTGAATAATAAAGTGATTTTTGTTTTTCCGTAATTTCAGGTCGGCTCTGCTGGACTTGTGAACACCGGATGGCTTTACGATTCCATCTCTTTCGGCGGCGGTCTCGGTGGCAGTTCCGGAGGATAATAGGGAATCATACAATGCACTCACTGTATGAAGTGATAAAGTCGACACAATGTATAAGACTCCCTAAATTGCGCTACTTCAGTTGCATAAAAATAATATCCCACCATTAAATATACTTAGCATAAGAAATAGTTCTGTTGGTGGACTAACTTTACCACTCGTATGAACTACAACAGCACAGCATTACTCTATGCAAAAGGGAATAAAATTATTCAATCAATTACCCCTATTGTTATTAATTATTATATATAATGTATCTATTTTGTTTATTACTTTTATAAACATATTTTCTTACAAAATGTATATGTCTCGTCTTATGAATTTATTGTCTTCTTTATTACCATGTAAAAAGTAATTTTCTGATTAGAAATCCACATTAAAAATTAATAATTATTATGAATACTTATGATAGTTGTAATAAACTATAAATTGTCCTCTCCTAAGCACAAGTAAAATCTCACTGAAGTTAATGTTTCAAAGACCCTATCATGTTTGATTATGTTTTAAAGTCTTCATTTTAATTATTATGAATACTTATGATAGTTGTAATAAACTATAAATTGTCCTCTCCTAAGCACAAGTAAAATCTCACTGAAGTTAATGTTTCAAAGACCCTATCATGTTTGATTATGTTTTAAAGTCTTCATTTTAATTATTATGAATTCTTATGATAGTTGTAATAAACTATAAATTGTCCTCTCCTAAGCACAAGTAAAATCTCACTGAAGTTAATGTTTCAAAGACCCTATCATGTTTGATTATGTTTTAAAGTCTTCATTTTAATTATTATGAATACTTATGATAGTTGTAATAAACTATAAATTGTCCTCTCCTAAGCACAAGTAAAATCTCACTGAAGTTAATGTTTCAAAGACCCTATCATGTTTGATTATGTTTTAAAGTCTTAAGTCAAATATATCTATATTTAAAATCACCATTTTACGCAACGTCAAATTTCATATAATATAGCTAGTCTCCGTCAACGGAAGCAATCTTCTAAACAGGCCTTTTATTGTTATGTTTGGTGTAACTCTAAGTAACCAGCTCAGGTACGGCGGCGGCTCCATCAAAGCCAGTCTTAGATACTGCAGATAGTACTCGTACACAACTGCGAATTCTGTACAAATCGCAAGTGCGTTGAACTTGGCAGCCACTTCTGATCTGGAGCCCCAAAATACTTGAAAAACTCTCGAGTCTGCACAAACCCCTTTGATAGATTATCCTGTATTTTACTGATTTCACTCTTCGTATTGTTTTTGTTTTCTCTTTTGTTTATTATTAGATATAATTTATTTTTTTGTATATTTTATAATTCAATTTACTTAATTGGTTTATCACATATTTATTTTACATGATAATTTTTATATTTAAAAATTAATGTTTCTTTGTTTGTCCCTTATGCGGTACCTAAAGAATTCATCCGATTGCGATGAAATTATTAACTATACCATTTATCCTATTGTGATGAAACTTTGATGAATTGCTATGTGCACATCTGCAAATGTTTCTATATATATAATATCAGGGTTGAGATGATTTAAATTCCTAGAGTATATCAATGTTTAAATCACTTGATTTAAATAAATACTTTTTTACTGCAATCAAATCACCCGCCTGAAGTGCCAAGGTACTTCCCCTGGCACGCGCACAAATGTTAATTTATTGATTATATTCTTACTTTTAAGCCTTTTTAATTTTCTTAGTTGTTATTTTTTTATTGAATAAGCAATAATTATTGCTAGTGTTAAAAAAAAATTCTCTCCAGGCGCATTTCCTGTTGCAGGTGGGTTGGAAAAAAATCCTTAAAAGACAAACCCCTACCTTTTGTGCCCTTTTTGGTTATTTTCTGTTTATTTTTTTACGTTTTAATGTTCAAAAATGTTTTTGTTAAGTAAAGTACAGTAAAATGTTAAATAAATAAATAAAAATAATGATATTGTGGAAAGACTGGTAAATTGATTTAGAAATTTATAAATTAACTAGCTGAAGTCCCCGGCGATGCCCCGGCTTTACACACAGTTTTCGAAATCAAATGTAGACAGTGACCTTCCTCTTTTTTTGAAGGTATCTATGTGCAAAATAAAATCTCAAAATGAAAACTCGGTATAAAACTGTAGATAGGACACACTGCCCGTTTACCAGCCTGCTCCTCCACATACAGACATTCTCCTTTGTATATT
Source organism: Limnephilus auricula (assembly GCA_951813805.1). Classification (NCBI taxonomy): domain Eukaryota; kingdom Metazoa; phylum Arthropoda; class Insecta; order Trichoptera; family Limnephilidae; genus Limnephilus; species Limnephilus auricula. The sequence goes on from OX638408.1 coordinate 22,684,785, forward strand.
ATATATTTTAAGCAATTTACACAAAACTTTGACAAAAAATTATACTTAAACCTTTCTCATGAATCACTCTATCTATTGGTGAAAACCGCATGAAAATCCGTTCAGTAGTTTTTGAGATAATCGCGAACTGACAGAGGCGGCGGAGGATTTTAATTTATAATATCAACTCTATGGAATAACAAGGTTCCATCTGTTGCGGTAACGTCATGCGATAATGAACTCTAAAGTAGCTTACTATAGATCCAATTATCGCACGACGTTACCAAGGCAACAACAACACTGTTTTCTTTTACGTAGACCGACTTCCGCGTTAAAATAGAGGATATATTTAAAAAAACAAATTTAATAAAATTAATCGATTTAAATCAAATTATTATTATTAATAGATTTTTATCCACCTTGTATGATAGTGAGCTCTGGGATCATGATTTGTGAAAAAAAAAATTACAATAAGTGGCACACAAGTTGTTTGGAAAAAAAAATATATATATTTTTACAATAGCTCCCACACGGGGAGGCTCTGAAGAAAATAATTCCATTCAGGGCCTATGTCATCTTTGGGGATGCTATGTGGAGGGTTCTTTTTAGGAAAGGAAGAAGAGGAGGTTCTGTTAAGAAAAACGGTATGAGGGGTGGGTAGGAATCTGGGGGTCAGTTAATCCAGTGAAGGGGAACGGGAACGAACGGGAAATGACACGAAGGGAGAAACGCATGCCTGGTATCAGCTAGTTTTAAATAAGTAAATCGTGTTTAATAATTTGAAAATGTTATCGTATGGATAATCTATGAGGAGGATGGTGAAATACCCCCTTAATGGTGTAGTAGATTAACTCTTTGAATGCCGATCTCCTTCGAGGTATTAGTAGCTACTTTATAGTCAGATATAATATGTTTTTATCTCTATAAAAAATACATAACAAGAAGTTCTAAAACATTGTTAGATTTTATCGCAATAATTTTTTTTTATTTAAATTACACATAGCTTGCAGATTGTAAATATTTTTCCCTTTAACAAATATAATTCAAATAAAAAAATGAAATATTTGCACGAAACGAAACTAGAGTCTAGAATAATACCCATTATGTTACTGTTATTACATTTCCTTGCAAGGCAAATAAAAAATATTTTATACGCCAATAAAAAATATAATAAATTCCGGGCAAGCGCGGTAAACCACTAATCCAAGTGGAATCGTCAGAACACTACGGGCACAAAACGTCAGATATTTACAGCGGATTTCTTGGCGCACTAACGGCCTTACTTATAAACGTGGTGTAAATTTTATACAATTGATTATTTTTTAAAACCGTGCATATGAAACCTTACTAACTAACTAAATAGGTCTAAACTGATATTTAACAGCCATTAAAATTTATACCGATTATTTACACAGCTGAAGAGGAAAGCTATTTTCTTTTTGATGATGTCGTAAAAACAAATACCACATTTAGACAATAGGTTAAATTTCTCATAACGTTTTTCAACTTTTGCATATAAATAATCATCTAGTATAACACGTTAATCTACCAAACTATTAAATGGGAATATAATTCACCGTCTCCAGATATTTTCATATCAGAGGGTTCGGCTCTGTGGAATTCCTAATTTGACCGATAAATCCTACTGATCCCTCAATATAAATATTTAAAAAATCTTTCGTAATTCTACATGTATTTAAAATGACTGATTTTTGCATTTTTATATACAAATTCTTTGACAAATCTAATATGCCTAAATTTTTAATAAGAGAGCTAGGTATAATGCCAGTAGCCGAAATAACAAAAGGTAATATTTTTATAGTCTGAGAATGCCAAATTCTTTTAATTTCATTTCCTAAATCTGTATACTTTCTTATTTTTTCAGAAACAGATTTTTGAATATTACAGGAATTTGGAATAGCTACATCAATGATATAAGTTATTTTTTTAATTTTGTCATGTCATATTATTTTTTTATTAATTGGAATATTTTAATTTCAAGTCTAAAAAAAAGTTGAAAAAAACCTCACATAATATTTTGTAGAAAATACGAAATTTTGAACACATTAATTTTATTGAGACACTTTTTCACAAGAGGTATATCATTTTTGGTTATGCTGTGTAGCAGGACTTTTTAGGGAAATGAAGGAGAAGAAGTTCTGGGAAGGAAAAGGGTATGAGGGGTGGGTAGTAATCTGGATTTCAATGTGTCTAGGAGTGACGGACGCATGAAATCATCCTTCCCGCTGCGGTGCAAGGCGATGGGTCGACTGATTTTAGTATTTTTATTTATAAATTCTTTGACAAATCTAATAAGCATAATTTTTTTATCAGAGAGCTAGGTACAATGCCAGTTGCTGGAATAACAAATGTTATGATTAAATATATGTATTTCTTTTATATATTTCTTACAAATATGTATTTATATTTCCCTAGGCATTTGTGTTATTAAAAACCACCACTTTTATGGAATCCTTGTTAAATTCATACGGTAACGAACAATTAAATTATAATATGTCAGAAATAAACTGACGTTTTCAAGATGGAAACCTCAAGCCAAAATGTAACTTTGCCGGCTCTTTCGCAACCAGTTGAAGACATTTTTATTAGTAGTTCCAAACAGAATTTGTACAATATTTATTCCATGTGCAACTAAAACACCATTTAGCGGTTGTAAGTGTTCCAGTTTTTATAAGGCCGTTTTAAGTGTATTTGTCATTGAGTGGTACCTACTTTTACATTGGACATTAGGGGTGTGGGGTTATAATAGTCTGATATTCTACTAGCCACAATGGCATTCAAGCCTCCACGACACAATTACAAAACTATATACAAATAAGTTTAAGTCCACACAAACCATCTGTAAAAATATATTGACAACTTTGCTGCAAATTGCCAAATATTATTTTGAATATGACCCAATTAATGCGGGGCTTAGTATAAAATCTCTAGCGAATGAACTTCTGGCATCAGTTTCATCACTTCGATAAGACAATCAACAATCAACATGCGGCTCGCAACTATCTTCCTCGTGGCCTTCGTCTTCTTGGCTTCTGCGATGGTAACATCTTATCAAACTTAGCCTTTATTTCATTTTCTGTTTTGTCTTCCCATACCGCATCTTAATTATGTTACAAATTATTACACATAATTATAATTATTAAAATAATCCAATTAATATGATTTTTACAATATTTATTGAAATTGTTGAAGTTAAGTGACAGAAGAAATTTCAATTTTCTTCAATTTTCATATAAAATTGTAAATTATCAGTTGGATAATCCTATATCCCTACCATTAGATAAAGGTTTCCCGACAATACAGTGTATATTGTTGTGACAAGTATACAAATGATTCTTGCTACAACTCTGTTATAAATAGATTGTACACCGGTGGTAACTATTTTGCTAATGTAGCCGATGTTTTAATATGCCTCTAAGTATAAAGCTAAACTTATTAAATACTTTAGCAGTGCATAGTTTCTTCTTAATTTGATTTAATTTGCTTTGTTCTAATTTAGGCATAAGAATAAATGACGCGAATGTGAATGGTAGAAGAAGCCGAGGACGCCAAAGGAAGACGTGGCATGATCAAGTAAATCAGATACTTGAGTCGGGCCATGTCAAGAGTCAGAATAATAGAAGAGTATGTATGAGAAGATGTATGAATGTGAATGAGGCAAGGAGTGTGTGCCAATACTGAGTTGTTTGGCGGTCCGTCCTCTCTGCATACCCCTGCGGAGAAACGGCGTGATGGTTAGTTAGTTAGTTAGTTAACTTTTTTGTTTTGTTTTGTTTACTTATATAATCAATGTTATAATTATTCTTTTCAAGACAATATTGATGTCGATAAGTTTCTTTGAAAATTTGACCGTCCCTTTTCACAACCTTTTTTCAGCTTTACTGTCTTTGCCATTCTTAACATTTCTAACAAGGATGTAATTTCAAATGACGATTACTTTTGCGTTTATGTTTTCAAAAGTAATCAGAATTTTTCATTATAATTAAAATAATTTCTTCTCTCTTTCCCTCAAATAATGAATGCTGAGTGCTTTGGCAAAATTCTGAATAATAAAGTGATTTTTGTTTTTCCGTAATTTCAGGTTATCTCTGCTGGAACTACGTACACCAAAAAGCCTCTCCTTTACATCTCCTCCGCCCCCTCAGGTGGAGGATACTAGGGAATCATACAATGCTCTGTATGAAGTGATAATACCGACACAATGTATAAGACTTCCTAAATTACGCTACTTCAGTTGCATAAAAATAAAATCCCACCATTAAATATACTTAGCATAAGAAACAGTTCTATTAGTAGACTAACTTTACCACTCGTATAAACTACAACAGCACAGCATCACTGTGTGCATAAGGGAATAAAATTATTCAATAAATTACCCCTTGATATACGAACAGAAAAACTATGAAATTTTTTATTTTTAAATCTATTAAAAAATGTTAGTACCACCATACAATTTTTTACTTGTTCTTCGGTTTATTATGTTTGTTATCAATTATTATTTTATTTTGTTTATTATGTTTATTATGTTTATTATCAATTCTATTGTATATATTTTGTTTATTAGTTTTATAAATATATTATCTTACAAAATGTACATGTCTCGTCTTATGAATTTGTTGTGTTCTTTATTACCATGTAAAAAGTAATTTTCAGATTAGAAATTTACATTAAAAATTAATAATTATTGATTATTACTATTAGTATAGTTGTAATGCCCTATAAATTGTCCTCTCCTAAGCACAAGCAAAAACTCACAGAATTTAATGTTTCAAAGACCCTATCATGTTTGAATATTGATGAATATTTGAAATATTCCAACTTTAGAAAACAGACGAAAAATAACAGACCTAACCTTTTACTTAAAATTATTAAACTCTAAATTTGATTGCTGTGAATAAATCTACATGTAGCTACACGAACTACTGGACAAACATTAACATTTTATTTACACACATCTCATTCTAACTATAAATTGCATTCCCCAATACAACGATTACATAGTCTTGGTAACCAATATTGATGTATTTGACAAAAAATTGAATTTGGCAAAGTTTAAACGCCGTATGTGCGAACTATTTCTACTTAATACATAAACTGTTGTAAATACCAATTTTATACCTATTATTGTTGATTTGGAGGATATAGGCAGGCTATCTATTTTTACTTTATTTATATTCTGTATTACCTACATTATGTCAACTCATATTTTATCTAACATATATTATGTTTCTTTATATTTTCTGTTACTTACAACTCTTCACTGTAATTAATCAAAACATATATTGCTTTATGTATGTAAAAGCGCTATGGGTGTTTAAATAAAAATAAAATGTTTGTAATTATGTCTTAAAGGAATACATTTAAAATCAGCATTTCTCGCAACGTTAAATTTCATATAATATAGCTAGTCTCCTTCAACGGAAGCAATCTTCTAAACAGGCCTTCCATTGATATGTTTGGTGTAACTCTACAGCCGTTGTGACCAACTTTTCAATTGATAAATCTCAGTATACCGAGAAGCGCCACTCAGTCAAGTGATCCTATAGAGATCCTCAGGAAACGCTCCTATTTGCCTGTGTCCATCGTAATAACTTTGACTACTCGTGTGTGGGACCTTCCTGTTTATAATAGAGAATAAAATGACGTCAAAGTAAACACTTTTCATGTTAAATTAATATTAAAACGTTAATAATTGTATTTATTATTTACATAAATTATTTCTTTTAAATAGTGTAATACATAAACTGACATTTTATATTTTTTAAATAAACGTATTTAATATGTTGAAAATAAAGTGTTGGCTTGACTTTCTTTTTTATTTATTTTACAGTTTGACCATAGTCTGACGTTTAACAGCTGTTCTATTACGATTTTGTTGGACGCGGATGGGCAAATTTTGAAACAGTTTCGATTTCTAATGTGAACATTTCCAGTTGCAGAGAATCATAAAGCTACAAGCAATTGATTTCATGACAAAATTGGGCGCAAAACATATAAAAAACACGTTTTATGTCATCTTAAAACGGTTGGAAAATCCTCCCATTATTTATTTCGATATAATTAATATCTGCCTATTATTGCCTCTTGTGTGACCCTATAATATAATCAACATGCATTTTCGTCCATCCCACAATATCTACTGTAGTCAATATGTCCATAATTCAAATTAAAAAACGCAATTCTAAAAAACCGGCAGGAGTGTGAATTGGTGTAAATGAGATGACATAGAGATGACAGATGTCAGACTCTGTTGGCAGTTTTTATAAGTACGGCATCCTCAGGAAACCCCAATCCACCAGGGTAGCTTCCTTACGTTGAGTAGTGTATGGCAATGATTGTGGTTTGGAAAGAATATATTTATGCATTTGAGTAGGGTTGAGCCGAGATTTCGACTCAGTAGTCGATTATTACGATTGGACACAACGGCTGTTAGTGACCAACTCAGGTACGGCGGCTCCATCAAAGCCAGTCTCAGTGCTGTACGGGGCCCACAGATACTGCAGATAGTACTCGTACACAACTGCTAATTCTGTACAAATCGCAAGTGCGCCCCACGGTTAAATTTGGCAGCCACTTCTGATCTGGAGTCCCAAAATACTTGAAAAACTCTCGAGTGTGCATAAACGGGCGGTCCCTTTGATAGATTCTTCTGTCTTACTGATTTCACTCTTCGTATTGTTTTGGTTTCTCTTTTGTTTATTATTATACGAATATTTATTGGACAACCATTGGACCATTTATCGGACCAACTCCGGGAACCATTTATTGGACAACCGACACCTCTGCCACAGGTCACCCCAAATGGTTCGCTACGTTTGGTGACTTAGCAGGGGTGCCCGGGTTCATGGGGTTAGGTTTGTCCGGGACTTAGCGGAGCATGTGTCTGCCCACCAGCTGCGTGGCAGGCCGGATCGGGAGCACCGCAGTGGTGGGGATGGCTTCACACGTCCATCACTCCTGGAAATATTGATCCCCAGATTCCTACCCACTCCTCAAACCATTTTCTTTCCCAGAAATTCCTCTCCTTCCTTTCCCTTAAAACTCTCTCCACACGGCATCTTCAAAGATGACATAGGCCTTGCGGGATTTTTTTCTTTAGTGCCTCCTTCAGGGTAAAAAAAAATATATTTAATTTATTTGTTTGTATATTTATAATAAAATTTACTTACTTGGTTTATCACATATTTATTTAACATCGTAATTTTAATATATAAAAAATTATGTTTCTTTGTTTGTCCCTTATGCGGTACCTAAAGAATTCATCTGATTGCGATGAAACTTTGGTGATTTGACGTATATATATACATCCCCGTGAAGGTTCCTATATTATATAGTGCATGGTGAGCTCTAGCGTTATGAAATTTTTAACTATACCATTTATCCGATGGTGATTAAACTTTGATGAATTGTTATGTGCACATCTGCAAATGTTTCTATATATATAATATCAGGGTTGAGATGATTTTAATCACTTGATTTAAATCAGTGATTTAAATCGCGATTAGTATCAAGTGATTTAAAAAAAAAATCATGATTTAAATCAATAATTTTTTACTGCAACCAAATCACCTGCCAAGGGACTTCCCCTGCCTAAAATGCCAAGGTACTTCCCCTGGCACGCACACAACTGTTAATTAATTGTTAATATTCTTACTTTTAAGCCTTTTTAATTTTATTAGTTGTTATTGTTTTATTGAATAAGCAAAAATTATTGCTACATTTTGTGCTCTTTTTTGTTATTTTTTTTTTCTTTATAATGTTCAAAAATATTAAATAAATAAACAAATATAATGACATTTTGGAAAGACTGGTAAATTGATCATAAAATTTATAAATTAACTAGCTGAAGTCCCCGGCGATGCCCCGACTTTACACAGAGTTTTCGAAATCAAATGTACACAGTGGACCTTCTTCTTGTTTTGAAGGTCACATGTGCAAAATAAAATCTCTAAATGAAAACTCGGCATAAAACTGTAGATTTGCATACAAACCAAATCCACACTGCCCGCTTGCCAGCCTGCTCCTCCACATACAGACATTCTCCTTTATATATTATATATTTCAACCAATTTACACAAAACCTTGACAAAAAATATACTTAAACCTTTCTCATGAATCACTCCATTTATTGATGAAAAATGCATGAAAATCCGTTCAGTAGTTTTTGAGTTAATCGCGAATAGACAGACGCGGCGGAGGACTTTAATTTATAACATGTAGAGATAATTAAAATTAACAACACTGGTTTTTTCCTTACATAGACTGTCTTCCGAGTTAAAATAGACGAATATTAAAAAAAAAAAATTGAAATCAAATAAATCCGATTTTAATCAAATCAATCCGATTATTTGATTTAAAAAAAAATCATGATTTTAATCCACCCTGTACGATAGTAAGCTCTGGGATCATGATTTGTGTAAAAAAATTACAGTAAGTGGCACACAAGTTGTATACAAAAAAAAAAATTTACAATAAAAAAAAAGGAAAAAAGGTTTTTTTTTACGGTGCATACCTCACAAGAGTCCCAACTGCTCCCGTCTGGAGCCAGTGAGACTATGAGTTATCCGGTCACCAGCAAATTCATGTGTCTTCGAGTTTGGGTCCCGAACTTCAGGAATTCCCCCGACATTATTGTTTAGAAATAAATGCTACAGCGCTGCCATAAAATAAACTAGGAAATATTCCACCAAATGTGATTACTTTTCAATATGGTTGGATAATCCAGAAATGTCCAGAATCCCCAGATTTTTCCCGCAAAATACCCAATTCTTGAAAAATCTGAAAAATTCACCGCAGTTTTGGAAATTCCCCGCAAATCGGCAACCCTGGGATAGAGGAAATTATGAAATGAAATGAAATTTTAATAAAATGAGGATAGAGGAAACCATTAACAAACCGGTGACCGGTCTACTCATTGAAAACTTTTTAAGAGGCTTGACTTTGAACCACACGCGGAACACCCGCGTCTGTTATTCTGTCCCGCTCACAATAAGCTCACGCTCACTTACAATACATGCGAATGCGAAATGTGCGAATGAGACAACGCTCAAATTTACCTACCGAAATCGCTCGAAAAGGGGTTTATGGAGAATACACTTTTCTACACCGAAACTTTCACGAAATTGAAATTTTAAAAAATATATATTTTTTAGAAAGAAGAAGCTACGTCGGTAGCTTTTTATAATTTTATAATTCTTTATGAGAGTTGAGTTAGCAGCACTTTTTTGATAAATCGTACATGTTTGACAGTGAATGTTTACGTTAATACGAAACGCATCGAAAATTCGAAAACATACCGACATAGTTTTCACCCTCTAGTAGGTAGTATAAATAAAATATATTCATGTAGAAAAGTGTTTTTCCCGGGCGTCCTTTTTGTATGGGCCGAAAAGCGAAGTCTTAAGTGTATGAATATTAAGTACAAACCTTTCATCGAATGTTAATTCCTCATGTCTCGAAGCGTCGAAAACTGATAATTGGGGTTTTTATCTTTAGGTTAGGTTAGGTTAGGTAAAGGGGGGGATGGAAGGATAGGTTAATGTGAGTTATGATGTGATGAATTATCATGTGAGGAAGTATCGTGTCTGAATAAATTTACTATGGGAATTCAGACTTCAGACGCTGAGATCTCATAGTCCGATTAGACATTGAACCAAACAAACCAAGCTACCCGCGGGCCACGAGGAAACACAAAAAGGTGTTACCATAGACAATATATTTTCCTTCGGAGCCCACTCAATAGGGTATTTTCACAAACTAGGAATTCTGTTGAAAATGTTTGCAATATTTGAAGGTAATTTTTTTTTATGTTAATCAAAGTACTAAAAATGTTTGTTTTTTACGTTTTCATTCAAATTTATTCATTTTAAAAACGCTCAAAAGCCTACGAAACCAAAACGGCCCGTGATTGCCAACGACGTACGTCATCAAACAAACGAAGTAGCATAAATAAACCAATAACCGTACCAGAACTGTCGGAAATTTGTCAAGAACGAGCAACTCTTATGACGTCACACGTCGAAATGCCTTTTCGGCAGGATTAAAAAATGGGCAACTTAAACTCGCTGTAGAAAATTTATTCGTCAACATAAAAATAAATTAAAAATGCCATAATAATTGTAATTTTTTGCTAAATCTTTTTAATCGTAGAAATACCCTATTTCGTAGCCTTAAATATAATTTTTAAAATAAAAATTTGGAAACGTCAAAATATTCCCTCAAGACAACGACAAAGGTACATCTGAAAAAGTGTTGTCTTGAGAAAATGAGCTTTAAAATGTTCTCCTTTATAGCTCATTTTCTCAGGACAGCGCTTTATCAGATGGAAACCCGCTGCCCAGTAACAATACGAAGTGTCTTAAAAAGAGATATAAAATTAATTGAAATTTCAATCCTTTCAAGATAAGAACATTTTCAAATATGATTGTACTTTCCTACAACAGTATCGAATTTTAACATTTCTCTTATTAATTTTTAGGGGGAGGATTTGAGTTTTAGGGGGGATTTGATTGGGCATTGATTTTAGCTTCGACCAAGTATATTTTAGCCTTTTATATTAAAAATAATATTTTATATGTGATAGTTGTATCACAGCAGATGATGGCAGATGACCATCTGGCCATTAAATACCATCAATACGGTAAAAATTGAAAAGTTAGTTGTGGTAAGTGCACCATATGAAACGATAGATGAAATTACGACTCCCACACAAAAAATTTACATAACATATATTTAAACACCATTCACAGTCATTTCACACTAACTACGGTAAGCAATCCATTAGTTACGAGGGGGGTAACTTATATAATTGCCTTCCAGATGATATTAAAAACAAATCAAGTGAGTAAATTTAAAAAAATATATTCATTTTTATTCACAAACAACAAAATAGTGGAAGTTAATAATATCGCATTGTAATATAATGTACTGCAACCTAAAAAGTGTGTAATGTAGATTTCTAGTTAACTAAAAATTTAATTTCCTTTTTTCTGGAATAAAAACTTAAAATAGATTATGAGAAATCGTCTTTGTAAACTTTGACACCTCATAAGAACAAGGTGAAATCAAATTACCATACAGGAGACAATGTCTGAAAAAAAAATCCTCAGGACCAATATCATCATTGGGGATGCTGTGTGGAGGGATTTTTTAGAGAAAGAGAGGAAGTTCTGAGATGGAAAAGGTAAATCAGGGTAGAAATTAGGTGATCGATGTGTACAGGAGTGACGGAAGTATGTATCAATCCCTCCCACTGCGTTGTAAGGCGATGGGTCGAGAGACTCCGGCTGGAGAAGTTATGAGGTCTTTCTCAACCAGTCTCTCCCGATCCGGCCCGCGACGCAGTAGGTGTGCTCACGCATCCGACGCAAAGACCTCAAAAAACCTCACTCCATGAACCCGCGTACCCTTGATAATTCGCAGGGGTGTTGGTTCCCGGGGTGGCGGTACCCATACTTGCCTTTTAAATTGAAAGTTAGAACCTTGTCCAACCAAAGTGACTTGGTATTATCATGATAAGTTTTATGCATCGACTTTATTCCTTATACGTACCTTCCAATCAGTTATTATAGTAGAATTTGTTAAAACTGAATATTAATTTATGAATTGGTGCAAAACTGTATTATTTGCTAATATTATAATTTTTTCATATGAATACGATTTAACTTATTTGCCATGACCCATGACTGAGCAAAATATAGATGTGGTGAATAGGATTGTGTACGTAGTTTCAATGCCCTTCAACAGATGTCGTTCGAAGTTATATGTAGTTTTGAGGTGTCTCAACAAACAGCTGATGATATGCGATCAACAGCTGGGCACCGTGTTGTGTTCTCTTATTTTAGAATTACGCAGAGCATCCATTAGAACGGACATTTGGTCCAGTTAAATATTCACTATAAACCACAGAATAACATAAATAAATTGACTTGTAATCTAATTTTATTGAAGCTTCGAACTTTATTGAAGATTCCCGATCACATATCAAGTAATCCCAATCACTGGGATTGGAGAACATTACAATAACAATGGAAACTGCACCTAAGAAGGCACAAATTTAAATTAAATTTATTAATATTATTTGTATTAATTTTATGTTTGGTCTCGGTTCTCTTCTTATTAATCTAGTGAAATATTTGATTCCTTTATAATTCCTTTATAATAATGACCGGTCAGTGGTTCAGTGGGCATCGCGTTTGGGTCCCACCCAGGCGTTCCGTGTTCGATTCCTCGGCTGGCTAAGTCCTCCACCACAACACAAGCAACATCTTCCGCTTAGTGTGGTGGTAGTAGGAGATTTTCAAATGTTGTTGGGTTATTCGTAACCCGGGAATGTTTGTCTTTCTTTTTAAAAAAAAAAAAGTCCTTTGTCCTATAATGAAATACCTATTCCAACACTAATGCTTCATTTTGAAACTGTGGCCTCGCTAAATTTTCATTTCGAACCAGGATTTATTTTATATGTTTTTATGTACCTATTAAAATACCAAAATAACAGATTATCATGTTATTTTTTGTAGCTAATTTGGAATGTTAAATTATTGGAAAAAAAGAGTTTGCTTTTTAGAGGTCTTAACAATGTAACTGTAGTTTTTAAAAGTTTGAGAAAAGTACAAACAAAATACATATTTTTTATTGAAAATCCTTTTTACAAACAGTAATGCAAAAAATCAGGTGCATACTGTTTATATTTAATACAAAAAAAAAAAACTTTTTCAAATACCCGTCGTTTCGACGGATGGTTAGCTTAAAAGGGGTACGCCTGAATGTTAGCTATCCAGGGTTAAATATTACAAAAAATATTAATGAAATGTACAATCCTTGTCTAATAATGATAATATTTTAGGTGGACCATGGTGATTTTGAACCACGCGCTTTGACCTGGCTAGGTTATAACAAAAATATTCAAATCTCTGATCTAGTTTATAAATTGGCGGATCTAAATGGAAAAATCGCAGGTGATTTTCACGTTAAGAATATTATTAAATTGGAACTAAACCCTTGATTATTTTCTTGGTAAAGTATTAAAAACAAACTCGTTGTTTGAGGCGTAGCTAACTTCTCACTGCGAGGCGAATTGTTCTATTACATACGCACCATATTTATGGTCTATCTTTTTTTTGTTCGCCTTTAGTTTATTATTATCTGTAAAATTATCCAATAGTATTTTTTATTTGTGCCATTCTCTAATTATAAGTTTTATAATTTTTTTATTTTACTATTTGAAAACTCTGTTATCCGAGTTAAAAACAATTTATATTGAGTTATTTTTCTATTTAATATAAAAGGCTAAAATATACTTGGTCGAAGACTAAAATCAATGCCCAATCAAATCCCCCCCCCCCCCCCTAAAACTCAAATCCTCCCACTAAAAATTAACAAGAGAAATGTCAAAATTGATACTGTTGTAGGACAGAACATTCATATTTTAAGATGTTCTTATCTTGAAAGGAATTGAAATTTCAATTAATTTTATGTCTTTTTTTAACCGCTTGGGCACATAAGCTTATTTTCACGACAATTTAACGTAGGTAGACATAGGAATGACGTATGCCCCGGTCCTGAGTTTTAAGACACTTCGTATTGTTGACGGGGCAGCGGGTTTCCATCTGATAAAACGCTGTCTTGAGAAAATGAGCTGTAAAGAAGAACATTTTAAAGCTCATTTTCTCAAGACAACACTTTGTTGTACGATTATTATGGCGTTTTTAATTTATTTTTATGTTGACGAATAAATTTTCTACAGCGAGTTTAAGTTGCCCATTTTTTAATCCCGCCAAAAAGGCATTTCGACGTGTGACGTCATAAGAGTCGCTCGTTCTTGAAACATTTCCGACAGTTCTACTTCGGTTATTGGTTTATTTATGCTACTTCGTTTGTTTAATGACGTGCGTCGTTGGCAATCACGGGCCGTTTTGGTTTCGTAGGTTTTTGAGTGTTTTTAAAATGAATAAATTTGAATGAAAACGTAAAAAACAAACATTTTTAGTACTTTGATTAACTTCAGAAAAATGACGGATAAATATTGGATATGATTCCATACATTTTCAACAGAATTCCTAGTTTGTGAAAATACCCTATTGAGTGGGCTCCGAAGGAAAATATATTGTCTATGGTAGCATCTTTTTTTTTTCCTCGTGGCCCGTGGGTAGTTTGGTTTGTTTGGTTCCATGTCTAATCGGACTACGAGATCTCAGCGTCTGAATTCCCATAGTAAATTTATTCAGACACGATACTTCCTCACATGATAATTCATCACATCATAACTCACATTAACCTGCCCTACCCTTCCCCCCCTCACCTAAGGTTAAAAACCCCATTTATCAGTTTTCGACGCTTCGAAACATGATGAATTATAATGTGAGGAATTAACATCCGATGAAAAGTTTGTAAGTACTCAATATTCATACACTTAAAAAGTTTTCACTGAGTAGACCGGTCACCGATTTGTTTAAGGATTCCTCTATCCTCATTTTTTTAAAATTTCATTTCATACCATTTCATTTCATCATTTCCTCTATCCCAGGGTTGCCGATTAGCGGGGAATTTCCCAAACTGCGGTAAATTTTTCAGATTTTCAAGAATTGGGTATTTTGCGAGAAAAATCCGGGGATTCTGGATATTTCTTGATTATCCAACCATATTGAAAAGTAATCACATTTGGTGGAATATTTCGTAGTTTATTTTATGGCAGCGCTGTAGCATTTATTTCTAAACGATAATGTCGGGGGATTCCTGAAGTTCGGGACCCAAACTCGAAGACACGTGAATTTGCTGGTGACCCAATAACTCAGAATGAATTCAACTCAACATCTCCTTTGAAAAGTAATTAAAAGTTATGATAAAAAAATTATTAAATAGGTTATGTTAGGTTAGAGTATGGGCTATTTAAATTTTTTTTTTCTTAGCTTTTAACGTTTTTTTAAAGATGTGTTGAGTTGAGCTGATTCTAAGTTGACATAGAACCGTAATAGTATGTTTTAATCCTGGTAATATTCCAAGTAAAATAAAATAAATTAATAAAAATGCTAATTTCTATAGAATGTTGTATTACTTTGAAGGCAGAATTTTAAAGGAACCTGTGGGGAATTTGCGGGGAATTTGTCATTTTGCTCTCCCCGATTTGGGGATTTTGAACATTCGTTGCGGGTATTTTAGAACATAAGCATTGGCAACCCTAATCCTCAATATTCTTCAATCCTCATGGTATCTCTATGGTCGATATTTTGTGACGTCATGTAAACTGCAATAGCACGCGAAGAAAACCGTCAAATATTGGTATTGTTCATACAAAAAGCTCAAAGTTATCATAATATGCGAATGAGTGGTTTATTTATGTTTTCAAATTTCAACGCGCCAAAACGGTCTCAACGTCAACGTGATTTATTTATGATCTCGACGCTAACGTAAATATTTTACCGCTTGTGAAAATGCTTCCTAAATATAAGTGCAGTGTTAGAGGCTGTACAGATGTAACTTCAACTCGTCATAAGTTTCCAGACTACAAAGAAAAGAAGAATCAGTATCGGGAATGGTCGTTGAGAATTGACAGACTTGAATATATTGATTATCCGATTTTGGGAGCTTGTTCATATATTTGTGGATCTCATTTCGCGAAGAAATACAAAACGTCCAATAAACAGTTAAGACGAGACGTTTTGCCTTTGCCTACCCTTAATCTTCGCAAAATCGGACAGCATCCGGATTTGCCTGTGGAAAACAAGACCCTTGGTCGTAAACAAGGTGAAGGTGCGAATTTCTTTTTTAATTTTTTTTATACACCTCAAAGTGAAATACCTCACAAGAGTCCTAACTGCTCCCGTCTGGATTCTGTGAGACTATGGCATCTTTAATTGGGGTATGTTATGAGGCTGAAGATAAGTGGGGAAGGAGACGAGGAAGAGGGAGGTGGGGAAGTACCTGGCTATTCAGATCTAGTCACTTAACACGGCTAAAGCCATTTCAAGCAACATTTCAATTCTGAATGGTGGTCTTACACCAGGGCGATATTAAGAGTATCTTCCACTCTTGAACGTGCCGCAAATACACTGTATATATTCTTTTAAAAAATTAATTGTGAAATAACACAAATCAATTATATAAAATTTATTTGCCCACGCCGGGTTCGAACCCGCAGTTTTCGGAATGGGAGTCAAACGCCCTACCGCTGGACTACGCCTGCCTTCGTTCGTTCCTTCAGTGTTCCTAATGTATTGTGCATCTTTGGTAATTATTGAATATCGCTGGCATCGGTTAATATGCACTTTTTTTGAAAAAATCTTTTGAGTCATCTTAATTACATTAAAAGACAACTATTTGCATTGGGGGAAGTGAAAAATATTTCAATCTAAATTTCATTTACCTAAAATTAAAATTAGCTTTCGTATTGCGAGATTTTGGCCATATTTGTAACCATTTGCTCGTTCGCTGCCACTTTGGTATGTTGGTATTCCTGATACATTTTTATGTAGAGCGAACGGCTAGAAGATTTTGAGGATATCACGAAATCTGGGCGTATTAGGTAAACACTAAATTACCGGAGTTTTAGAAATAAAATGAAAACATGTTTTTTTTCAGTACTTAATTATTTTTTGTAAATAATACATTCACTTTTCTATCACAAACCATGTTACACAAACCTAGCGTAGCCGCTAAACTACTTGAAACCTGGCATGTTTTTCTTGCATTGACGTGAGCAGGCGCTATAAAGGGGGCACTTTCTTTTGTATCACAAACCATGTCAAACAAACCTAGCGTAGCCGCTCAACCACTTGAAAACTGGAATGTATTTCTTACCTTAACGCGAGCAGGCGCTGTATCATCACAGAAATAATTTTCAAAAATAAAATTTTTATGAAAAAAATAACTATATTTTAGGTAAATACTAATTAGACGGAATTTTAATTTTTTAACATTAAAAAAAAAAAGGTCTGCGTGATTTTGTGTCTAGCCGTTCGTTGTTATTGTGTTTTTTAAATTCTTCGCCAAAATCCCATTAAGTCTGCTACGCTACGCTCTAGCATCTCTCCGTATAGTATCAAGAATACTAACATAACAAAATGATATTTGATAATAAATGTTTGAAAATGGACGGTCTCGTTTCACAGAACGAAAGCTAATTTTAATTTTCGTAATTGAAATTTAGAATGAAATATTTTCCACTTTCCCCAATGCAAATAGTTGTTTTTAATGTAATTAAGGTGAAACAAAAAAGATTTTTTAAAAAAATGTGTAAACCGATGCCAGCGATATCCAATATTTACCGTAACTTAATCTAAACTTCACTTTTTTATGACAAATTAAAACACTTTGTTTTTACCACGATAATCTTTATTTTAACAAATCGACATGTTTCGAGAACAATGTTCTTTTCCTCAGGACATAAAATGTACTAAAACTAAATAATCAAGTATACAAAGCTATGCGTGGGTAGAAATTGAAGTAGGGGGGGAGAGAGGTGAAGAGGGGAGGTGCTTAGCTTTCACTTTATTTATTTATTTATACAGGGTTTTACAGATGTTCTCACTTGCGTGAGAACAATCCAGTTACAAAAACTCAGTTATTATACAATTACAAAAATCTACAATTAAATACAGATACATTAAATAAATCTACAGTTATATACAATTAAATACAGATAGAGTACAATCTCACTAATCTGGCACTTTTAAAAACCAGAGGGTGCCGGATTATTGGAATGTTCGGATTACTGGATTATACAGAGAAAAAAATCATAATAAATAAAACAAAGCATTTCATAAAGAGAATATAATGTATGTAATGTATGCACATTAATGTGTTCTTGTTTGACAGGTTTTATTGTAACTGTAACATATCTCAAAAATACTCCTTAATTGAGGTCTGCTTTTGACTTCTTTAAAATGTCCATTTTGTCTTTCAAATCTAGTGTCTTGTGTTTCCGTTTACTTGACATTTTTAATAACACACTATTCTCACTTGAAAACAACAGGCAAATACGTACGCACTTGCATACGAGAAAGTGTTGAGGTTAGACTCC
This sequence comes from Limnephilus auricula, assembly GCA_951813805.1. Classification (NCBI taxonomy): domain Eukaryota; kingdom Metazoa; phylum Arthropoda; class Insecta; order Trichoptera; family Limnephilidae; genus Limnephilus; species Limnephilus auricula. The sequence goes on from OX638408.1 coordinate 22,702,801, forward strand.
TAGACGGCGACGCGGCGATGGAGCGCATAACATTATTACTAAATACAAAAATTTTAAAATACTACAGGTCGCCTCAGAACAGGAAACCCTAGTGAGGAGGACTGTGAAAAAAGACAAAAAAAAATTTTTATACCTACATACTGTACATACTTTGCTATTGAAACTAATAAAAAAAAAAAAATTGAAAATAGGCGAGGGAGGCGCGGGCGGAGGGTGCCGGATTATTGGACGTATCGGTCTAGTGAAGTGCCGGATTAGTGAGTTTGTACTGTACATACAATTAGAAAAACAAAAACATCACAAAAAAATTATATTCAAGCTCACTCAGTAATACATTACAATGAGTGGCAAGAGGCGTAAGAAACATGAGAGGCATTCATAGAGAGACAATTGACTGTATGAATCTGTACAATTTATTGATACTATACTTATATACTTCAGCACACTCTATCTTGTTGTATAGTCGACACATCTGAGTCAGAGGGCTGAAGTAGGCGATATCTTTTTTAAATGTATTCAGGTGAAAAATGTTATGGCGTCTTAAACAATGGGAATTGGGGACATTTATTTCAATATTGCTAAGACATAATGTAGTATCAAGATAGCCTAATAACTTCAGAATTAAATCTGTTTTCATTTTTAGGCCGTATCCGTGTTCCACCAGCATTGTCCAGCTCATATTTTGATAACATTCAAGATCACAATTACATCCTAAAAGGTATAAATGTCTTCAATATTACATTGACTTTTTCATTTTATTCATGTGATTTAACCGGCATCTTTATTTCAGAGCGTAATGTCTTCCCGGGGCCCACCAGTGAGTCTGTTGATGCGAAAGGGGTCGTAGAAGATATAAAAGGTATACATCTGATGGTATACATTACTCTGAAGGGGAATAATATTCTTTATTTCGATCCTATGGAATAACAAGGTTCCATCTGTTGCGGTAACGTCATGCGATAATGAACTCTAAAGTAGCTTACTATAGATCCCATTATCGCACGACGTTACCAAGGTAGATGGAACCTTGTTATTCCAAGGGGTTGATTTATTAAAACTTAAAACACTTTATTATTGAAGAAGAAGATAACAATAATAATCTAATTTTTTAAATTATGAAAATGAACAAGACACAGAAAAATAATAAAATATAATGGCTGCAACTATTAGACGTGAGGTTCTGGGTTGGTGTCCCAGTTGCAGCCATTATATTTTACCAATTTTCTGTGTCTTGTTCATTTTCATATTTAAAAAAATTGGATTATTATTGTTATCTTCTTCTTCAATGATGTATTACATCGATGGGAATAACCTTCAAAAGTTAAAAAGAGAGTTTTTCTTATTAAAAAAAAAATTAAAACATTCTCTTGGGTTTGAAAGACATTTTTCCAAGTTTAAATCCTGTTCTTTCTAAATGATTTTTTTCACAACTAAAGTTTGGCCCACGTCAAAAAAAGGTCCACGATATAATGAGTCTAGTTTTGGACTGTTAATTTGTGGTGGAATTCCATTGTGTTAGATTTGAAATTAAACAACTTTTGCACTTTGTTCCACTTATTTATTTTCACCAGGACCGGTTTCATCCTACTACGGACATTTTCAGACTGTTAGTTGAAATTCTTATGCTACGGAATTTATACAAACTTAGGTAGGGGTACACAACATTGTCTCTATATCAGTGGTTTTCAACCTGTGGTACGCGTACCCCAAGGGGTACGCGAAGCAAAAATGGGGGGTACGCAATATCGTGGCACGAATGTAGGTTTTAAAACTCAGCTAAATGTTTTCAAATTTCGGCAGTTTACGCTCGGTGGTTTTGTCAGCCTGCCGTTTAATACCGTTCACAAGCACGAATGTTTGTGAAAAGGCATTTTTTTCCTAGGCATTTATTAAAAATAAAGGCTGAACTAGTCTTAAGGCTCCCTATGTGAAATTGAGCCAAAATTTGTAAAAATTTGCTCTGCAAAGCAAGCTCAGGGGTCACATTGACTGTACGTGTACATTGTATGATTGATTATACAGGTGTTACAGGAAATCTGGCTTTTAATTTACCTACTAATACATGAGAAACGTTTTTTCTACAAAATCTTTTGAGGTTAAAAAAATTCATCCTCTCAATACTCTTTGTGTGTGGAATACATGAATTTTTTTCGTTGAAGTGGAACATAATTTGTTCAGTTTTGCTTATAGAATCACTGGTTAAAAATTTCCGAAGTTGTGTTACACTGTGTATAAAATTGCATTAATTGTATTTGTGTGACTTGATTATTATAAATTCATGTAATAATGAGAGTATTAAATATGTAAAAACAAATGAGCAATATCTTTCATTAACATGTACACAAGATAGAGGGTAGGGCGTACAACAAATTTGTAGTAAGGGTCAAGGGGTACGCAGGCTCAAAAGGGTTGACAACCGCTGCTCTATATAATGAATGTTTCTATTTTGTTAATTTAAGGTACATATATATATATATATATATATATATATATATATATATATATATATATATATATATTCCCTCCTTGTTGCTTAGGGCTTAATTGACAAATTATTACCATAGTGCTATCAATATTTGTCAATTAAGCCCTAAGCAACAAGGGGGGATCCCAACATTACCAAAATAAAATATCAGTAATCACAAAACTTTTCAATTATATAAATTCATGTGAATTAAAAACATCTATTTACTATGTAACATCATCCATAATTTTAATAATAAACTTTATAATTACCTGTGTGTACCTTAAATTAACAAAATAGAAACATAGGAAAAAAAATACTTCAACAGTTTACCGGAAAAGATAAGAAAAATTGAAGACGATAAATGTCTAATAAAAGCGATTAAAGAGCAATTCAATGTAAAAACAAATGAATGATGAATTTATCATCATAATTAACATATCTAACTATCTATTTATCCACGTATTTTTAAGTTCAAAATTCCTTATTAATAATTTTAAACATCATAATTAATTATAGATACAAAATATTATTCATTCTGACACTCGCTCCTCTTCTAAACACAAGTGTCCGCTTCTATAGGAGAGACACAATCAAAAATCAAAAAAAAAATCTGTGAAAACTTATTTTGTAATTTATTGTTATCAACATTGTTATACCTTGTAAACTTATAATTTAATAAAAAAGAAAAAGAAAAAAAAATCATTAGATAGATATGCAGCATGTTGTGTACCCCTGCCTAAGTTTGTATAAATTCCGTAACATAAGAATTTCAACTACCAGTCTAAAAATGTCCGTAGTAAGATGAAACAGGTCCTGGAGAAAATAAATAAGTGGAACAAAGTGCAAAAGTTGTTTAATTTCAAATCTAATTGCTAAATATATAAAGGAGGACCAAAATGTTGTTGATTCTTGCCCAAAATTTATGCAACTTTGAATTGTTTTGGAAAATATCCATATCTACTACCACCAATTAAAAGCGAGACCCGTTATTGTGACAAAAATAGCAACGCGAATCTCTCTTTGGTTTTTCTTAAAATGTTCCTAATGTGTAACTTCACCTGTACTTAATTGGCCAATAATTGAATTTATCTTTTTTAACCCAATCCTAGTTCCGCCAGGATCCTGCAGTGACTATCATGATGCCATACAAGACCACAATTACATCAAACAAGGTATAATTGGGCGCTTTTAATATTCCCACGGTGACGGCACGGCACAAAAAAGTTTAAAACCTGCATTCTTTTTTATCCCAATAATGCTGCATCTCTTTCGAATACACTAAATAATTCAACCATTATCATACATCTCCCTCATATGTAATAAAAAAAAAAAATAAGCCACATGCTGTCACCGTGCCGTTGCCATGGGAATTTTAAAGGAATTCTCTTCTACATTGAATCGACCTATCTTATTCATTTTACTCTTAAGCCTGCGACAAACGCAGCGTTAAAAGTGCTAGTGTTATTGAGCGTGACCTACGACGCACTACATTATAAAAGATTTCTTCCTACCGCAAGAAAGGGGGTCAGTTGAACTCGGGAGATACCATTTATTTGTACTGGATCTGTCAACTTCACGGCTTACAGCTGCTTGAGCACGGCGGCTCCTTATTTAAAATGACCCCCTCTCCTGTTTACGGCAGAGGGGGGTCGCATAACTTTTCAAATATAACGCATTGGCAGCGGTTATGGCGAATAACGGCGAATAGCGAAGACCTGAACTGTGCTTATAACGCATCTTTTTTCGTGTGGCGGGTCTGTTTGGGTTTGTACAGCGAGAACTATTGTGTTATAAAGTATCTTTTGATAATAACTTTGCATCTGTCGCATTAACCACTGGAGCGATAGCGCAATTTAAAACTTTTTTCTCGGATTGCTCAAGATTTTTTGGTGATCATTTTCATACAGTGTATATATTTGTTAAGTCTTCAATATATGTTTTTTATATACCTACATATTTAAAAAAGTTGTATGTAATTTTATTTTTGCTAAAAACAAAAAAAAGGCAGAGAAAAGGTTAATGATGGAAATTATTGCAAATCCTTGCAGGAGAACTTGAATAACTTTTATATCTGGTGCTCTCGTCACCAGAACCTCCGTAAGGAATATATATTATATTTTGTTCACTAACTTTGGTTAATGTAAATAAATATATTTATTTCAGAGCACAATGTCATCCCAGGGACCAACAGTGTGCCTGTTGCTGACAAAGCGGTCCTAGGAGATGATGAAGGTATATATCTGTTTTACATTATTTGAAAGGGTATATTCTACGTTTTGTTCACTAACTTTGGTTAATGTAAATAAATATATTTATTTCAGAGCATAATGTCATCCCAGGGCCGAGTGGTGTAAATGTGGCTGCTCAAAGGGCCCTAAAAGGTTTTGAAGGTATACATTTGTTTTAAATTACTTGAAAGGGAATATTTTACATTTTGTTCACAAGCTTTTTTTAATGTGTTGAATATATTTATTTCAGAGTTTATTGTCTTCCCAGTGCCGAGCGGTGTAGATGTTGCTGGCAAAAGTGTGACAGAAAATGATAAAGGTATATATATATGTATAGTATATACGTAGAATAATTTTCTCGGTTTATCCGCGTAACGTAGTCCTTAGAAGGACTTTTTAACTCCTGAAGTTTCGGACAGATATTACTGTCCATCTTCACAGGCCTTGTGTCTTGAGTTTTGTATCAAACTGACCGCTTGTGCATGTCTGTTCAGTCCAAAAGTCAAGACTTAATATGAACACCAGAAATGACTCCCAACACCTGGAAAGTTATAATTGATCAAAATTCCCCCAAAACGGCATTTCCAGAATCCTCAGAAGTACCTCTAATTAGTTCAAAGCCACCCAATCAAGTCTCTACACGCAAATCACCTACCCCCTCCACCGTCAAATCACCTTCTACCCATGTTACGCGGGTAAACCGAGAAAATTATTTTACATCTTACACCCGTGAAACCTTAATCATAACATATACATATATACATATGTTTTAGATTATTTAAAAGGGAAGTAACTTTGTTAACATACTTTGGTTAATGTTTTCAATATATTTATATATTTATTTCAGAGCATAATGTCTTACCAAGGCCGAGCGGTGTAGTTGTTACTGCCAAAAGTGTCACAATAGATGGTAAAGGTATATATCTTTTTTACATTACTTAAAAGGGAATAATATTCTACAATTTGTTTACAAACTTTGGTTAATGTGTTGAATGTATGTATTTATTTCAGAGCATAATGTCTTCCCAGGGCCGAGCGGTGGACTTTTTGCTGCCAAAAGTATCACAACATATTGTAAAGGTATATATTTTTACATTACTTGAAAGGGAATAATATTCTACAGTTTGTTTACAACTTTGGTTAATGTTTTGAATGTATGTATTTATTTCAGACCGTCTTTTTAATGTCTTCCCAGGGCCGAGCCGTCGGCTTCTAGCTGCCAAGAGGGCCCTAAAAGGTGATGAAGGTATACATCTGTTTTACTTTACTTGAAAGGGAATATAATACAATATTAATTTCTTTTCTACGTGTTGTTACCGTAAAAGAGTTCTTCGTGGCCGTAGGCTTTATAGCGGTGAGCAATATTCTCTTTAATAATAAGGCCGTGGAGAATAAACATACTTTATTGGGTCAAAAAGGATTTCAATTATAAAATGGTATTCATATTGAACGAAAGGTTAGCGTATATCTTACTAATATTATAAACGCGAAAGTTTGTATGGATTAGTATGTTATTATTAGTATGATTAGTATGGAAATTAGTATGTTTGTTACTCTTTCACGCAAAAACTACTGAATGAATTTTAATGAAACTTTACAATAATATAGCTCATATGTCAGAATAACATATAGGCTTTATAAAGCTAACTATTTTCAATACATTATAAACAATAATTATTTTTTATTAGAAAATGTCAAATTTTGAGAATGACATTTTGCAAAACAATCAAATTTCATTTAAATCAAAGTTCTATTTTAGAAAATCAGTGAAGTACTCGCCAAGTAACACTTTGAATCGAATCAAGAATTATAGATATTTTAAATAAATAGTTTAAGAATTTTGGTATAAACATAGATGGGACCTGCGCAGACGAAGTCGCGGGCAGAAGCTTGTTTATTATATAACAAATTCCTTAGTTGTAGATAAAAACTTAAAACAAAATATACAGTTATAACATTAGAAGAGGCTTACCGCAGGATCGACCATTATAATAACCTATCAGTCTAGCTATTATGATGATTATGCCCATCCGTCCGGATTCTGGAATTTCATCACTCGAAGAGACCGCTCCAACCAACGAACAATGTTGCGTTCTGGCGAGTCAGATCTCCTCGAGGAAAGTTGTAATGTCCAAATTCCAAGTGTACTTGATCGTACGGGGGCCAGTCATCCTGTGGTAATCATACTTTCAATAAGAACACAGGGGTTAAAATTCTTCACCGTAATAATAAAAGCAAAAAATTAGATAACTTAAAAGCACTTGAAATTAAAAACTAATAAATTGAATAACCAAATAAATTTATCGTTTAGCCCCATTCTAGATATATTTTCAATAAACCGGTCTGTTATTGCCGGATTTCCCCCAATTACCCCTTCCCCTTTGTTAACCTCCCACTTAAACACCTAAAAAAATTTTTTGTATATGTCTGACAATATTTTGTATCATAGGTTAGTTTTAATATTCTCCTGACGAAGGAATGGTTCTTCCGAAACCGGTAGAGTTTAATTAAAATTTAAAAGTGGTCTAAAACAAATTTATATATTTTTATTGTAAATTATGGCGAGCCACAAAGTTAATGCTTAATACAAATATATAATTATTTTATTTCAGACATAAGTGTTCCTGTTGGACCCAGCAACAGTAATACAGTTACCACACGGCAAAACGGTCGTTCTAAACGTAAGCACATTTTTACCTTTTTGTTTGGTTTTTTTTTGTTTTTTTTTTTTGTTCATCATTGTTTGGTACCTTTTGTTGTAATAGCTGGCCTAAAATATTTTATTTTTCTAGGTAAGAGAAAGCAGCAGCCCTCAGTTGAAGAACTTGCTCTCAAGAAGCATAAACTACAATCAATAATTTCAGAGGCCAGGTGTCAACTACAATATATACAACGAAAGAATAATTGTACTTTAAAAGAACGTTTTGCTATTGCAACTCGCTTCAGAGATTCAACCTGTTTGGAAGATTCTTTTTCAAGTTTAAATTCCATTCTCCCTAAATTCATTTTGCCACAATTAAATATTCCAAAGAGACTTCCAAAATATAGTCAAGAAGAAAAAACTTTGGCACTTGCTTTATACAACGGAGGACCAAAATGTTATCCATTCTTGGCTAAAATATTTACATTACCTTCACCTTCGACTGTGAACAAAATATTGGATTCAGTATCTCTTAAACCCGGAATTAATCAAAATTTATTTGATCGTTTAGAAAAAAAAGTAGATTCTATGGAGGATATTCAAAAATACTGCATCTTAATGTTTTATGAGATGAGTCTTTCTCCTCGTCTTAATTTCAACACAGGTAGTGGGATTATTGAAGGGTTGGAGGATAATGGTAACACAAGAAGAAATAAATTTGCTGATCGTGTTCTAGTCTTAATGGTTAGAGGCCTTACAGTTCCCTACAAGCAGCCAGTTTTTTTTTCTTTTTCAGAAGGTGGAACTAATTATTTAGAATTGAATGAAATTCTTCGAACTGTTTTAGGCAAATTGTTGGATTGTGGTCTCAAGCCAGTTGCAACTGTGTGCGACCAAGGCACCGTTAACCGTAGGGTGGTTAAAGCCTTGCTTGAAGACACTCGAACAAGATGTTTAAGTGATGAAACAGAATATACGGGTGGATACTTTATGGTAAATGAAAACATGATATTTCCCTTGTTTGACACACCTCACCTTTTGAAGTGTATTCGTAATAATCTTTTGGATAAAGATCTGAACTTTTATGAAGGTGGGATACAAAAGTTAGCTTCATGGGACAATTTGGTGTCGGCTTACAATTTGGTACCAGCTGAATCATTCAAGAGGATGTATGGAGTGACGGACAAGCACATTATTCCGCAGAAAATTAATAAAATCAAAATTAAAGTTGCTTCACAAGTTTTTAATGACAAAGTGTCTGCCGCACTGGAAACACTAAATCATTTACGTCCAGAAATGTTTACTAAAAATCCATTGGAAACTGCTCGAGTTTTGCAATTTTTTGATGCATTATTCGCTACTTTCAATGGGACATCAGTACATCCCAAAGGAGAAAAAAAATATTGTGTGGCTTTATCGAATCACTCCCCACACATTCAATTGTGGAACGAGTCGTTGAAAATAATGAGCACAATGAAATATGTCCATCAGACAACAGGTGCGAACATTAGGACTTTAGTTCCTGTAATAGATAATTGGATATTTTCCATCCATGGTATTATTAAATTATGGAATTTATTGGAAGATTGTGGCTTTAAACATTTAAAATGTGGCTACCTGAACATAGTCCCATTGCAAAATTTTTTCAGAAACATTAGAAGGCGTGGTGTCGGAAATCCCTCCTCTACCTTGTTTACCGGTGCTTATAAATCTCTTATGATTTGTAATTTTCTATTGTGTGCACCTTCGCCTAGTACCAGTAATTGTGAAGCCGATGATTCTACCATTTTGTCTAATATTGCTGATATTTTTGGTCACTCCACTTCTTCCACTTTAATTTCAAATGTAACTTCTTTTATAACTATACCGGACAAGGATGTTCAATTTGGGAAAATTTGTGATTCATTTTCTATACAAAAATCGTGTACCGACCCTTATATTCCAGAATATTTGTTTAAAATTCTGTTGAAATTCATCCGACGTTGTGAGGAATGCAAATCATCTTGCGTTGGTGATCCAAGTGATCCCATCAACTCATTTCCCGAAATTTATGTCGCAGGGAAACTTTATCAATCGAAAAACTTTGCTCTCAACACTTTGGAAATTCAATATGTCGTCGAGTATGTATTAAATCGTAATTGCGAAAATGTACATCTTATGCACATAATTAAAGAAACTATTTTCAAATATGTAAGTTTTGATTGGATTCATTGTGAGGGGCATAAAAAAAATTTGACCGAAGCAATTATAAAATTGACTGTGCCCTTTATAATAAAGGCCTGGTGTGCAGACATCAATTCAAAATTATGTGGCAGAGATAAAAAAAAATATAACGGACCAGATTTCATGCGGAAAATGGCCTTACTACATTATTTAAAATCAGCCAAATGTAGGAACAGAAGATGATCTAAACATCATTTTTTATTATTTGACTAGTTTTTTTTTTTATTACTTACTCGACGACATAATGAATATCTTTCAACACCTTCTTTAACCTAGCCAGGTCGAAGCGGGTTGTTCAAAATCCCCATGGTCCACCTTAAACATTATAACTAGACAATTAATCCTATATTTCATTCATATTTTTAGTTGAATTTTTTGCCATTTATTTATTAAACTTAAAATAATTTCACTTCATGTGGTCTAACGTGTATTTTTACATCTTTCTTTAAATTACATTTTTTATTTCACTGGGAACTAAGCTATATGTTAGTGCAAATTGCATTGCGCACTAAAATATTGTGTGCATTTCGATACCATTCTGTGTGTCTTCTCTTTATGTTTTGTGTCATGTTATTTGTTTCCCTCTAACTAACATATCGAGCCATGATCGCCAAAAGATCGTAACCGACAAAAACAGAATTTTACAGGAGACGTTTTTTTCTTCTCATTTTTTAAGTAATGTACTTATAGTACCCAACTTTATAGAGAATGTTTGTTTTTTTGGTAACGTCCGTCTTACATTATCGAAATAGTTAAATTGGCGCTACTTTGGGAATAAATGGCGGTTATGTTATTTTGCCCAATTATTACGCAATACATTTGTTAATTGTCACTTAAGATGTCGTTTACAATGTTTTGCACAAAACAGACCTACTTTAAAAAAAAATTATATGTTTTTTTAATAACAATCGGTAGATTCATGTTTTGTTTACATTAAAATGCTAAAAAGTATTATACGCACGTTCATTGGTTCCATGACAACTCAGAATCATGCAAATTCATCCCTTTAAAAAGTCAAGTGATGAAAAAAAAATAGTCCATAACCTAACGTAACCTATTTAATCATTTTTTTTCATCAATTTTAATAACTTTTGAAAGGAGGTGTTGAAGTTGCGTGATTTTGAGTTGTCCGGTCACCACATTCTTTATTATTATTCAATCTACAACACAAACATAAAAACAGTCTGTAGCTATAAAAAAATAAATACAATTTTTTAGAACAAAAACTTTGCATTTTAATTGTTATAAAAGATAATTTCGGTGATGATTGTTGAAGTGAGTTTATATTTCAAAGCCTCGTTTATAAAATAAATTATAACAAACGAACATTGATGTATCAAAAGACATAAAAGTTTACGGTAGAATTAAAAATGCTATAAAGCATTGACCTCATCGAAAATTATCCCATTTTCACATAATTTTTTCAGGTCTTTATATTTTTCTTTTGACACTTGCTGTCTTTCTGTGTATAGTTTTACTGGAAGAGAACCGATAATTGAACAATTTTGGCGAGATCTAATAATATCATATCGATAACATCTACCTTGCTATCATCAAAAATCCGTATTTGAGATCGGTATTAGGGCAGCCCTGTTTAAAGAAACCATTTTTGAGTTTGTTAAATTTATTTTATATTAAACCGGCAAATAAGACACGTCGTGTGTTATCAGTGTTTGATAATTTTGAGGATTAGTTCTTGCATTTGCAATCATTGGGAGCCATTCCAAGGTCCCCAAATCACTCTTTGACTTACAAAGCTTTCAATTGACGCCCTCCGTGGTCGAGTAGTAAGGCTATCGACTTCCAATCTTTAAGGTGTGCAAGTAATTAAAAAGTATGCTTGTGTGGAGTGGTCAGCACAAATGCAGGACCTTCGCCTGGGTTCGAGTTCCAAATATGACCTGATCTTTTTCTGATTTTCTGTTTCAGATTTTTGATTGAGTTAATATTGTCTTCATTAATACAAATCTTTGGGTTAGATTTATAGGAGTTCAGTCGATAATATTACCAAATAATGTTACAGATAGACCAGTCAATGAAGGGAAAAAAACACCCAATGTGGGAACTAATTCCCCGGAAGCTGAATTTTTCACAGATGATAAAACAACTTTATATATGTTTAAAAATAAAAATCCCCGGTTATCCCCCTTGTGCTTTCCTCCCCACCCCCCCTTGAGTATATTTTGCAAAGCCTTTCGGAAAACGTTCATATCTCCTTAACCACTGTATGAAATTAGACTATGTTTTTTCTTTTAGTTGTTAATTAGTTATTCTAAAAAATAGGTTCTTTTCAATTTTGCGATAAAAGTACTTCTTTACAATTTATTAATAAAGTAAGAATATCAGTTTTTAAAATAGTATTTCTGAAAATATTTGCACATAACTTTTTTCTGAGCATGTTAAAGAAAAAATGGTTCCAAAAAAACCTGTAGACAATATTTCTAGCTTTAAAATGATGTATATAATTATAGGCTTTTGAATGATGCATATAATTATAGACAAATGCGTATCTCCTTGTTGAGGAGAAAGTTGGGCCTCAGGTTGGAAGAAGAGATATCTGTGAGTCGTGATATCTCCGCGTGCTGTAGGTCGGAATAATAAATACGAGGATGATTGTTGATGGTGTATTTACGATAATTGAATTATGCACTATATACAAATGTGCAGTATTTACAATCAGTAATATTATCCCGACCGAACTGCAGATTGCGAAGTTGAGTTACTAGGCAGCTGGCCTGTTGCCGTGAAGACTGAGTAAGGACGACTGTCTGACTGGGCTTGCTCGAGTCCTTATATGGGCCGAGCCAAAGGTACTCGGAAGGTAGGTCAAACATGCACACGCGAGAAGTTTCTCGATATGGCGGCGCAGCGCTGTATGTAATGTGTGGCAGGTCCGAGCTCTTTCCAGAAGGTGGTCGAAATTAAATTGCCTAGCGAAGTAGCAGGTAGAGGCGGCCGTGCAGTAATTAAGTAGGCCGCTACGTAAGTAGGTGAATCGCTACAGGCTTGATATATATATTAACTCTGCGGTGCCCGCGTGGCGTATCGGGATTTTCAAAATAGCCCTTGGAGCAATACCAGTTGGGCACCACTGCACTAGACCCATTTCTAGCATTTAACATAACTTATCTTTAGAGAAAAGCAATAGATGTGAGAATCCTCTGAAAATTTTGGGGTCGGGGGGACCCACGGACATTTTTTTGCCTTTGTTTTCTTACCTTAATAAAAATGCTGGAGAGAGGTAGTTGAGGAGAGAGAAGAGGTTAGTAGTCTCTAGAAAATTGCGACCTCTGCTACGTAAATCGTAGCGGATGTCACAAAATTCTAAACATTCACGCTACGCCGGAATAAGGAGTGGGGGGTATGAAATAAATAAGGGTGTGCGGCCCATTGCGACACACTCTACTACCGGCCATCACCGGCTAATCTTATTCATCTGCTCGCCCTGACTACCTCTCAGGATCTTCACACTGAACTTGGCTTTGACTTTGCTTCCCCCGGACTCCCGCCTCATCCCCCTCTGGATACCACGGCCACAGCAGTTCTCTGCAAATTCGACCCTAGCACCCACTGGACACTGGAAGAGCAGCACCCACAGTGGCTACCTACGGCTGACCGGCACCCTATGTTACAGTCTACTCGTATGTGAGAGACAAGACGTCCCTTACAATTAGCATCTACTTTTTACAAAAAATTATTTTTAAACGATTTTCTCTCATGATTAAACAAGAACTTCTGAGCACAGGGGATACAAAGCGGCTAACATTGTGCAATTGCTTTTCCGTCACTATTTTCGCTGAAGCTTCCACCGTAACCAAACTACTGTAATTATTTATAACTTAACGTAATAACTTATAAATTTTTATAATCAATAGATTGTATTGAGTGTAAATTATAATAAAATTTAACATAATAACTGTTTGCTCACGAATTTTAATATGTGACTTATGGTACCGGCAGACATGCTCATTAATAGCATGCTCTATTGCTACTGATGGTACTGGCACACATGCTCATCAGTAGCATGCTAATTTCCCCTTCCGCCTGCAATGCTACCTATTAGCATAAGTGACCTTGCTAGTTTTGAGCACACTCAAATGAGCATGCTCATTAATCAACAGCCGTTTGATTTGTGAGCACTCTCATTGATTCGCAGGTGAAAGGAGAAGCACTCTAAGCATGTGTGAACAGACTTATTTATGAGCACGCTTATTTCAATCCGATCTCAGTTCGCGGCAATTGCACGGGCAAAATAATCGGAAATGACCCATTGGGGAGATGAAAAAACTTTTCTATTTGTGACATATTATCGTTCTCATGAATGTCTGTGGAACACAAGGTCATCATCCCTGTATAAAAATATTATAGCGAGAAATAATGCGTACGCTACTTTGTGGGATAATATGAGCAACTTAAAATCCTTAGAAATAATTTTTAAAAAAATAAAGAATGTAATGTCATTGTACCATTTTTTCTCCACTATTTTATTTTGTCGAAGTATTCTTTAATAACTGCGTTAAGAAACAAGTTTGCTTTGTTTAGTTCTGGGCGAATGAAACTGAGTCTATCTGTTGACATTTTATTTGAGATGAGCATGCTCATTAAAGTTCAATTTTTGGCATTGATCATGCTCATTCATGAGTATGCTCAAACCAAGCATGCTCATTCATGAGCAAATGTGTACAGTCAATGAGCATGTGTGTCAGTACCATAATGAGCAAATTCTACCTAGTTTTAGCATGTGTATCACGTGCAAATGAGTATGCTCATTGATTTGGGAATGGATTTGAAGGATTTGGGAATGGATTTCAAGATTCTTAAAAAATAAAACCTTTAAAGATCGTCCAGACTCCAAAAAAAATTGGATATTTTAATTTCAAGGTGAATTTTTTTAGACATTGCTTCACAAGTGCTAAAAATTGTGTGGCTTTAAAAAAATGATGTATGCTGCAACCACCAAAGAATAACTTTTTCTTCAAGTCCAAAGAACTTCATGGTGAATAGTAAGAGCAAGGCATATTGTTTCACCAAAAAATAACAACAAACAAATGATTGCTCTCGTCAACAAATTAATGATAGTGAAATATCTAATGTTTCAACTAACTTCGAAGATTAGTTTGTCAACCAAACAACAAGAACTAGGTAGTTAATGTGACTTTACTTTTACCTTTTACCAGTCTTCTACTTCGCATCTTTCTCTAGATGGGAAGATTCCCGCTGTTGATCATTTTCCAGAATCCGTGATCAGTATGGTCTATCATTATGACATATTCAGCAAAGAAATTGTACGTGGTTGGTAACCCAAGATGGTTGACGGCGGCAAACTCTGAAATTACTTACTTATATTTTGAAAAACATAGGTATATACGGAACGTGTAGTCCAGGGATAAGGCTTTGGACCCCCAATCCGAAGGTTTCCCAATACCTGGAAATCAACGTGCTGCTCTCCAGGTGCGAAAACCACTTCAGCGAACTCCTCCAATGACGTGCAGATATATTTTCATTTATACAATAAAAACTGTTTTTCTTTTAAAATTCGTATTTTCTTCCCTCCATATCTCCTTAAGCATTGATCCTAGCAAAAAGGTGTATAGATTTTTATGTAAATAATTTAGTTTAGACATTTTTTCACTAGAGGCAGTAGTTAGGATAGCATTTAGCAATTCCGAATAATTCATATTAATTGCGAATGACGCGCCGGGCATCAAAGATGGCCGACAAAATGGCCGCCGCATGATAATATGAAAGGAGTCGTAGTCTATATTTTTCATTGTTTTTGATATAAATTCATTGTGGAAAGCATAGATTTGAGTGGATTATTAGGAAGATCGTTTTATCTACATTATTTTCATGTAATTTTTGTAATATATCACAAAAGATATGTTATAAAAATTGAGTTCGTAAGAAAGGTGAGAAATGTGAAATTTTTTACGTCGTATTGAAAAAAAATATTTTTCCTATGCTGGCTTTCAAAAGGTTAATACCCCAGCTCGTATTTGTTTAAAGGGTAATATATAGTTACGAGTGGCGTGCTCCTTACCATCTGGTCTGACGCAGAATGTAGCCGTGGCCCATCGATCGCCCGAACAAGCACCAGTGTTTTCTAAAGTGTGGGATATATTTAAATAAAAACAATTTTACATACTTACTGCTCTTTATTTTTCAATAAAATTTACCATCACTTAAATTAATTTAAAAAGAAAGCATCACATAACAATGGATAAAATTCTTATATTATTATAATTACTTAAATAACTTAAACGTCTTTCTCGTGTTTAATGTAAAAAAAAACTAAAAAAATAATCAATGAAAATATTTACTCCAGCTGGTCGGGATTAAGGTAGGGACAGACACGAAGCTCACATCAAAAGATACTGTGTTATAAAGTATCTTTTTTACCGACACACTACGTTATAAAAGATTTCTACCTACGGCAGGAGAGGGGGTCAGTTGAATTCGGAAGCGGCCGAGGGAATATCATTTCTTTGTACTGGATATGTCAACTTGACGGCTGACAGCGGCTCGACACGGCGCTCCGCATATTCAAAATGACCCCCTCTCCTGTTTACGGCGGAGTACAGCGGTTCTGCAGAATAATAATTATTAGCGAAGACTCGAACCGCGCTTATAACACATGATCTTTTTACGTCTGGCGGGTCTGTATGGGATTGTATGATGACTGCTATTGTGTTATAAAGTATCTTTTTTTGTGAGCTTCGCGTTTGTCGCCTCTTTTAGTCTCATACATTTCGTACCAATTTTGTGAGATAAATGTTTGCTGCGTTATAGATTTTTCTCAACTTTTAAAACTTTCAATGAGAAAATATCACTCTAATAACACCAGATATAGATTTTAGCTAAGTTTGAGCATGTAATGTCACATTGGGTTAGAGTATTTATGAGTATGATTTTATTTTTTTAATTTTTTAAATATCACCAGATGGTAAAGGTTACATATGATAAGGTTGTCCTGAATGTCATTGGAGATGAAAATGATTTGGAAATAGAAGGATATTCAAGTGAAGATGAGGACAATGTTTCTGGTGCTCGCTCATTATTAGCAGACAAATCCATTAAAGAGAAAGATGTTAAAGAACGTTAAAGAGAAAGATGACATGTTGAATGATGTAGAACCTATGGCATCCTCTACATCATGAAACAAATCCACAAAGACATAAAAGAATGTTCGGGGAACAAATTATAAAACAAAAAATACCATAGTATTATCATCGCACTTGGATCAAAATCAAAAAATTTACCCCAAAAACCATAATACACGTTTTGGACTTAGAAGCCAAAAAACTGAAAATTAAAACCCCTTTGGATATTTTGTTTAGAGGTGAAGCTCTTACTTAGAACTCCAGAATGAAAAATAAAATCACCTGAGGATCTGAACGAGGAAGAGTTTGAACATACCCAAAGTAAACAACACCAGCCTGTGAATCTGCCAATAACGGATACGAGATTTGAAGGTTATGACCATTTAGCAATTTTTGATGATAATTGTTACACAAAGAAAGGAAAATTTTGTGTGAAAAATGCAAAATCTAGAGTTTGTTAATTAAGAGTAGAAAATATAAAAAATGGTAGTAAAGAATTTGTAGGCTAGCAACACCAATTTGTCAAATATGAATAATATTTTCCTGTGGAATTATTTTGTTTAGCAATAGAGCACCGGTTTTCAAGTGATATTGTATTTAAATAACACAATATGTACACTATGTATAAAATTCTTTAATAAATAAATAAATAAATTGGCATTATTTTCGTGTTTCAACTAAAATCTATCAACACGAATAAAACAATAAAAGTGGTAATTTTTTAAGTTTTTCTACATAGTCTGGAAGAATCAAAAACCAAAAGATTCTCAATTGATACAACAGACATTTATTTATAGGCGAACTTCTGAGATGAATTATTTAGTGAAGTTTAATTTATTTATTTTTAAATTCTGGAACACTTTAAAAATCATATTTCTTGAGAACTATTGCTCAAAGACACTCGAAAATGACTTTTTATTCAAGGTTATGTTTACATTCTGTTGGACAGTTTGGTTAAAGTGCAGTGACACTGAATATGTACACTACTAAGTAACATTTTTAAAAAATTATCTTTTTTAACATAAATATTTTTAATTTTATTTGAATATAACAATTTTAACACACAATGTTTCAATATTTTCAAAGACGGATACATGTTTTAAGTATGATTTTATTTTATTTACCTAGATATACAGTATTGTTATCTAGCAGTCGTACTTTTTTTCCTAGGTAGATCAGAAAGTACCATGAAGTGAATTGTCAAGGAGAGCGAAACAAATGGGGTAAATTCGAAACTCCAGGCAAAATAAGAAAGGGTCGCCCTCCGAAAGCTATAGATAGTTTTGACACCAGTGCTATTCATCAGAAGGTACATTTTTTTAGGGAGATGATCTAAAGCCCGGGCAACGCTGGGTACTTCAGCTAGTATTAAATAAATGTAAGGATTTTTTTTACTGCTTTTTATTTTAATACAATATTGTTATTCTTCATTGTGATAACACAAAATTGCAAAGGTAGATAATAGATAAACCTTATTAAATTCTAATTTTTAAATCAGTGGCTATTTATATTGCAATAAAAAATATTTTTCCCACTTTTGTTTTTTTTTTACAAAATTGTAGGTTACACAGCTTTACATTTCCACCTTGTGTTATATTTTTAGTATTGCCATTTAAATAACAGTGGCACCCTTTTATATTTTCTACTCTTAATTGACAGGCTGTATGTATATATATCACGAAACAATCACTGTTCTAAATAATTTCACACTAAATCCAAGTTGTACTTAGTAATTTTCGTACTCTTCCATAATAAATCTTAATTCTGCACACATAAGTTGGTTTTATTTAAAATTTTATTAAGTAATTTTAACAAATAAATTAATTTTGGTTTGAATGAAGACAGTCCTGACCGTCACAATCGTGTTGGAAAATTGTATTTTCCGAATTTTTCTGTTCATTTATGGGAGTTACATCCCATCCCAAAAATACTCGAAATATTACTTCAAAAATAACTAAATTCTGTAAAAAAAAAAAAACTTTTTTTCCCTCAGGACTAAAAGGCATATAATACAAGTAAAAGAACAAAAATGCACAAAATAAATTACTGTTCATACATTATTTTTGGCAGTATATATGAAGATCTGCAGTCCACAAAAAAAAGGGGTTTGATTTTTACTTTAAAATATTTAACATTATGGAACCACAGTAAGCTCCCAGGGAGCAGACACGCACCAACTACCTGTGAAAGGAATTGCAAGTAACAAATGCAGCGCAGAATAACAATTGTCTCGCTCCTTCACATCTGTGGTACTGGTTATTCATAGTTAGTTAGAGTGAAACAAATAACTTGACACAAAAACATAAAGAGAAGACACACAGAATGGTATCGAAATGCACACAATATTCTAGTGCGCAATGCAATTTGCACTAACATCTAGCTTAGTTCCCAGTGAAATAAAAATATATACCTAGATTAAGCATATCAATTTAAAGAAAGAAGTTAAAATTAAGTACATACATATAATATTATGTAAATATATATATGTTTACATTAGACCATGTGAAGTGGAAGTATTTTAAGGTAATAAAACAATATTGGAAAACCAAAAATGGCAAAAAGTTCAACTATCAAT
Source organism: Limnephilus auricula (assembly GCA_951813805.1). Lineage (NCBI taxonomy): Eukaryota > Metazoa > Arthropoda > Insecta > Trichoptera > Limnephilidae > Limnephilus > Limnephilus auricula. The sequence continues at coordinate 22,722,035 of OX638408.1, forward strand.
TGTAATATTTTCTTAGGACTACAAAAAATATTATCTCCATGGTCGATTGGATGGAGATTTTGAACAACCTGCTTCAACCTGGCAAGGTTATTCAAAATTATTTATTCAAAGAAGGTGTTGAAAGATATTCATTATGATGCGAAGTAATAATATAAAAACTAGACAAATAATAAAAAATTATGTTAAGATGACCTTTTCTTCCAACACTGCAGATTTTGAATAATGTAGTAAGGCCATTTTCCGCATGAAATCTGGTCCATCATACGGTCCTTTATCTTTGCCACTTAATTTTTTATTGATGTCTTTACACCAGGCCTTAATTACGAAGGGCACACTCAATTTTACAATGGTTTCGGTTAATTTTTCTTTATGCCTCTGACATTTAATCCAATTAAAACATACACATTTAAGAATGGTTTCTTTAATAATGCGCACAAGATGTATATTTTCGCAATTATGATTTAATACATACTCAACGACATAATGAATTTCCAGAGCGTTGAGTGCAAAGTTTTTTGATGGATAAAGATTCCCTGCGACATAAATTTCGGGACATAACTTGAATGAATTGATGGGATCATATGGATCACCAACGCAAGACGATCTGCATTCCTCACATCGTCGGATAGTTTTCAAAACTTTTTTTAACAAGAATTCTACAATATAAAAATCGGTACTCGATGATTGTATGGAAAATGATTCACAAATTTCCCCAAATTGAGCATTTATGCCTGGTATACTTGCAAAAGAAAGAGAAGTTACATTTGAAATTAAAGTGGAAGAAATGGATTGAGCATAAATACTAGCAATATTAGACAGATTGGTAGAATCATCAGATTCACAAATATTGGTACTAGGTGAAGGTGCGGACACTAAAGAATTACAAGCCATTAGAGATTTATAAGCACCCGCAAATAAAGTAGGGGAAGGATTTCCGACAACACAGCTTTTGATACTTCTGAAAAATTTTTCCAATTGGTCTAGTTTCAAGTAGCCACATTTTAAATTTTTAAAGCCACAATCTTTCAAAAAATTCCACAATTTAATAATGCCATTAATGGAAAATATCCAATTATCTAATACAGGAACTAAAGTCCTAATGTTCGCGCCTGTTGTCTGATGGACATATTTCATTGTGCTCATTACTTTCAACGATTCGTTCCACAATTGAATGTGTGGGGAGTATTTCGTTAAAGCCATACAATATTTTTTCCCCCTGCGACGTATTGTTGTCCCGTTGAAACTAGCGAATAATGATTCAAAAAATTGCAAAACTCGAGCAGTCTCTAATGGATCTTTAGCAAACACCTCCGGACGAAAATAGTTTAGTAATTCCAGAGCGGCAGCCATTTTGTCACTAAAAACTTCTGAAGCAAATTTAACTTTCTCTTTATTAATTTTGTCCGGAATAATGTGCGTGTCTGTTAATTTATACATCCTCTGAAATGATACAGCTCCTGCAAAATTGTAAGCCAACACCAAATTGTCCCACGAAGCTAACTTCTTTATCCCACCTTCATAAAAAACCAGATCTTTGTCTAAAAGATTATTACGAACACACTTCAAAAGGTGAGGTGTGTCAAACAAGGGAAAAATCATGTTTTCATTTACCGTAAAGTATCCACCACTATAATCTATTTCATCACTTAGGCAACTTGTTTCAGTGTCTTCAAGCAAGGCTTTAACCACCCGACGGTTAACGGTGCCTTGGTCGCACACAGTTGCAACTGGCTTGAGACCACAATCCAACAATTTGCCTAAAACAGTTTCAAGAATTTCTTTCAAATCTAAATAATTAGTTCCACCTTCTGAAAACGAAAAAAAAACTGGCTGCTTGTAGGGAACCCTAAGACCTTTAACCATTAAGACTAGAGCATGATCAGCAAATTTATTTCTTCTTGCATTACCATTATCTTCCAACCCTTCAATAATTCCACTTTCCTTGTTGAAATGAAGACGAGGGGTAATCTTCATCTCATTAAACAATAAAATACAGTATTTTTTAATATCCTTCATAGAGTCTACTTTTTTTTCTAAGCGGTCAAATAAGTTTTGATTAATTCCCGGTTTAAGAGATACTGAAGCTATTTCTTTATTTAGGGACGAAGACGAAGGTAATGCAAAAATTTTGGCCAAGAATGGATAACATTTTGGTCCTCCTTTATATAAAGCATGTGCCAAAACTTTATTAGCGTGACTATATTTCGGACGTCGGTTAAGTTTTACTAGTGGCAAAATGAATTTAGACGGAAAGGAATTTAAACTTGAAAAGGAATCTTCCAAGCAGGTTGAATCTCTGAAGTGAGTAGCGATAGCCAAACGTTGTTTTAAAGTACGATTATTTTTTCGATGTATATATAGCAGATGACGCTTGGCCTCTGAAACTATTGATTGTAGTTTCTGCTTCCTGAGAGAAAGGTCTTCAACTGAGGGCTGCTGCTGAGTTGACCCAACGTAACTCGAAATGCCCTTTCTCTTACCTAGAAAAAGACAATACTTTTGGTCAATAATTACAACAAAAGGTAAAAATGATGAACATACAAAAAGCTAGAAATGTGCTTACGCTTAGAACCATTGTTTTTCCGTGTGGCAACGGAATTACTGCCGCTGGGTCCAACAGAAACACGTTTGTCTGAAATAAAATAATTATCTTAGTTCTTGAAGTAATTAATGAAAGAAAAGATCTACAAATTAGATGAACAAAATACAGAATGCTATTGGGCGCTTTTAGTATTCCTACGGCGATGGCAAAAAATGTATGTTCCTGATCACAATAATGCTGCAGCCTTTTCTTACACAAAATGGTAGTGAATCAAACAACGTCCATATGTCTGCTTCCTTTAAAGGAAAAGTAATCATTTTCTTGCACCTGTGCTGTCGCCGTGGCACACCAAGCTCCCTGTAGAGTCGTGATAGCCATTTTGAGAGTGTGTGTTATAGTTATGAGGATAATTTTGATATACTGGGTGTCCCGTGGCAGATTTTGGATTTACACAATAAATATGCAATGTGAGTTATAAATAATTATTTTATTTATTTATTTATATTTAAACGCCCAAAGGACTTTTACATACATAAAGCAATACATGTTTCGATTAATTACAGTGAAGAGTTAGAAGTGAATAAAATAAAGGTAAGTAACAGAAAATATAAAGACACATAATATAGGTTAGATAAAATATGAGTTGACAAAATGTAGGTAATACAGAATATAAATAAAGTAAAAATAGATAGGCTGCCAATATCCTCCAAATCAATATTAATAGGAATTAATAAAAATGTATAAAATTGGTATTTACAATAGTTTATGAATTAAGTAAAAATAGTTCGCACATACGGCGTTTAAAGTTTGCCAAATTCAAATTATTGTCAAATACATCAATATTGTTTAAATATTGATTACCAAGACTATGTAATCGTTGTATTGGGGAATGCAATTTATAGTTAGAATGAGATGTGTGTATATAAAATGTTAATGTTTGTCTAGTAGTTCGTGTAGGTACATGTAGATTAATTAAATGCAAGAGTTCACAGCAATCAAATTTAGAGTTTAATAATTTTAATAAAAAGGTTAGGTCAGTTATTTTTCGTCTGTTTTCTAAAGTTGGAATATTTAAAATATTCATTAATGATAAGTAATTTATGTGCTCTAAAGGGATGTTAAGTTTAAAATTTACAAATCTTAGAAATTTTCTTTGAATTCTTTCAATATTATGTATTTATTATCAAATTAAAGATACAAAATGGGGTTTTTATTTTATTTTTATACCGTCTAAATGTTTTCTGTCAAATAACCCATTGCAACAGTGATTGTGAAATACCGTTCACTTCTCGCACAATATTTTCTTTTAATGCCGTTATGTCCTTTGGGTTGCTATTGTAATTTTAAGTTACACATCCCCCTTACTTATAATTGCGGTATCCGCCGACTCATTTTTGGTTTTGTAAAGTTGGCCTTAAACCCCGTTATAACCATACACACGCAGTGATAACGAGTCAAGTTTTCCACTGTTATGACATAATACGACGCGTATTAGTTATACTACGATTATAAGTAAGGGGGTATATTAGTTAGGCGTGTCATCGAAGACGAAGACGATTTTAGTTTTGGCCAACTTCGTTTTCTATTGCACACATTATTTTTATTTGTTCTAATGAGACTAACAAATTGTGAAATTTTTGGTGACACTTCTGATGTTCTGTTCTTTCAGTAGTTGTACCTAAAACCGAACGTAATTTCCGATTTAAAAAGTTACTTCCGTCCAAAAAAGATCTGGGTTTCTCTTGGTAATGCCGCTAAAGAATTTTTACTTCAAAAAGTTTGGGAAACCCTGACTTAGAGTAATTTATAATGAAGAAACAGATATTATATATTATATGAAGAACTTTATTTTCTGGAATGATTTTTAATATACAAGTGCTAACAACTTTTGATAAATATTTTCCAAAAGAAGAGTTATGTATAACGTAATTATTTATGTCTAATTTAAAACTTTGTTTCTAGTTTTATTATGTAATAAGTCACAATGATTTAGAACGCGACAGTCTGTTTTACACATTAAAACAAGTAATTTATCCGAGAGTATGGCCACAACGGCGCGGCGAAGTGAAAAATACCCAGCAGAGTATGGCCGCAACACTGCGTCCACGGCTATAATTCAAAAGCCGGCATATTTATTGAAAATATTTTACTTGTAGGCATCTATGGACAACTGCACGTGATTTGTTGAATTTTTATAACACTTAGGTACCTACAATACTGACTTCAGAGTTTTAGTTTCAAAATTCTTGTGGCGTCATTCAATGCTGCAGCTCTTTCTAACACACTATTTTTTTTTTTTTTTAAAGAGCGGAGACGGTTTACTAGTAGTTCCCGTGAGCACTTAGGCCATAGGCCCATTGTGCTGTCTCCCATTTTACCTCATTCCTTTAACAGTAACCCAGCCCCTTTTATAAAGTTCACCAGGGTTGTCATTGGATAGGAGGCCATATCCTCTGGTTCCACAGTGTGTTTCCCAGGTCTCATCTCCTCTCCACTCCCTCTTGGTTCCCTGAAGGCCCAACAAGGGAAGAGCTACCCCCTTGGTTTCTCGAAGGAAGGTTTCCCACGAGGGAAGAGTTACATACCCCCTTGTTTTTAAGTACCATTTTAAGTACCCCCTTGGTTTCTCGAAGGAAGGCTTCCCATGAGGGAAGGTTTCCCATGAGGGAAGGTTTCCCATGAGGGAAGGTTTCCCATGAGGGAAGGTTTCCCATGAGGGAAGGTTTCCCATGAGGGAAGGTTTCCCATGAGGGAAGGTTTCCCATGAGGGAAGGTTTCCCATGAGGGAAGAGGGCCTAATATCTCCCCTCCACTCCTTAGTTCCCTGAAGGCTCCACGACGGAGAGTCCACTCCCACTTGGTTCCCTGAAGGCCCCACAAAGGAAGAGTCCACCCCACCTTGTCACCCTGAAGGCCCCACGAGGGAAGAGGGCTTAATATCTCTTCTCCACTCCCTAGTTCCTTGAGGGCTCCACGATGGAGAGTCCACTCCCCTTTGGTTCCCCGAAGGCCCCACAAGGGAAGAGTCCACCCCATCTTGGTTCCCTGTAGGCCCCATGAGGGAAGAGGGTCATCTAACACACTAAATAACCACAGTTGAAAAAGAGTCAAACGATGTACATCAGGCGCGGTCATAACAACAACAAAACACGGTGCGAGTCAAAATATTATACCAACATATCATAACATTCTCAATGCTCGAATGTCGCCTAAACACACCAATACCAGCAACATTGGATTCCCTGCTTCGTTTATATCCACGAAGCTGGATGTTTGATATTCGCGCATGCGCATTGAGTCCTGTGTGCCTAAGCTTGCATGAAGCCGGATACGTTTTCGATAAGAGCATCCAACGCACAGATAACGACTGTACCCTGTACAGATAGCAGTATAGCCAAAGCGGACTGTTTGCGCGATCATTTTTGACAGTTTGGCTTGAATAACTGCAACCGATTGATGCGTTGAATATCTTTCGAATACTTATTTAATTAATTTAATTTTGGAACCGTAATAATTGATGTAAAGCGTAAAGGATTTACAGAGCTAATCTGATATAGGTACTATTTTTAGTAATTGCATCTTGTTCGTGGGCTAGTCTATAGATTTTTATATTTGATAGTAAATACAGTGAAACCCTTTTAAGAAGTTCTCGCTTAAGATGTTTTCCTGCTTAAGAAGTTTGGTTTTTTCGGTCCCTTGAAGACCAAATGGCCCAATTTTTCCCACTTATAAGGTTTTCCCGCCTAAGAAGATTTTTTTTTCCGGTCCCTTGGAAAACTTCTTAAGAGGGTTTCACTGTATATACTTCAGCATCCCTTATTGTCATCCCTTATACATCCAAATAGTCACCGACCGCCACTGATGTACTTATTAGACGTGGGCAAAATTGAATGAATGATTTGAATGAATCAATTCAATCTTGTAACACACTCGATCTGACTCTCATTTTCAGAAGGAATTAAATCTTCATTCCTTACAGATTTTTTAAACGGCACCATATTTTTATTTCTATTTATTTTACATTAAAAATATATTTTATGTTAACGATTTACATATTTTAATGCTTCGTAGAAATTTTATTTAATATTATTCTGTATGTTTACTGCGCGGATAAGTTACCTATAAACGCGCGCCGCGAAGATACCGGAGGTAATGTGCTATATGCATTGTACTACCTCTATCACGTATAGTATATCCCGCACCGAAAACCCATAGGTCAGAGAGTCCCCACACCTCCAGCCCAGGCGACAAAACGTTGCGAGTCGAACGAAGTAGTTCCGAGTTCCGAACAACGCACCTCTCTTTTACAGTCCCATATGTCCCACTCATTCATTGAATTAATAAATGTATTCCTTATTCAGTTGTGTCGTCACAGTCCTACACGTCAGTCCGGACCGAAGCGGTCAAACCCAATCTCTTTGTCACTTCTGTTCCACTAATTCAACGAATGAGCGAATTAGTATGATCGCCTCTTTTCAAATCCCGCTCCCATGATCGAGTATGTACTGCCTCTGTTGAAGTGAGTCGTTAGGTTCGCGGAACGCAAGTAAATTAGGTCACAGCAAGTCAAAAGACACTTGCTAGTCGGAAGTTCCTAATCCAATCCTTAACGACCGCTGCGAATCGGTTCGTCGTTAGTCCCCGCGCAGCGGAACCGTCAATTTAGTTCCCAGTCACAAGTCCCAGGCAAGACACAAGACACTGCTCAAAAGATACAATTCATTCTCAATGCCTGCCGCAAATCCGTTTGGGAGTGCAGTGCGATTTCCCCGTGGGCCGAGCCGTCAATTTAGTTACATCGTAGGTCGAAAACTTCCGATTTCGAGCCCTGCGTAAATTGGGTAGAATGCGTTTTATATTCGATCAGACGAAGCGGAACTATTTTAAGTTTAAAATAAATATAATAAAAATAGTAAAACTGTTTAATTTGATGATTTATTTGATTTATTATATTCTGGATATAACTACTTATAAAAATACATTTTTCTATCGGTTTTGCTGTCATAACATCACATTAAAAAATTCAAAACCCCGTCGTCGTGGTTTTCGTCGATCAGTGTCTAATTTTTTTTATTTTATTATTATTTATATCTATATATAAATATATATATAATTTTTTTTTTGGGAATTTTATGAATTAAAGGATCGAATGAAAGGAATCAGATCAAAAGGCCGAGGGAATCAGACTGAATCGATTCACTACTGTGAATAAATCTGCCCATGTCTAGTACTTATGTCTGCACCATTCAAAGGAAACGTTCATTCATTATCACACATATTCTCACGTGTATCAAAGAAAAGAAATATACATTTATTTTTACTTGCTTATTATATGTATAAGGCTTATACTGCTATTTATGTATGTAAACTTTTCTGTAATTTGACCAACTTATGTATTTATGAATCATCATATACCGTTTAAATTGTATCATGTAATTGTATAAAATGTTGTCTCTATGTCCCTGCTGAAAAAACTACATAAGTAGTTTAGCAGGTTTAATTGTAAATAAATAAATAAAAAAAACACCATTCCCATTGCCGTCGCCATAGGAATAAATAATTTAAAAAGTTCAAACACAAAACATAGAATATTTCTCTATCAAGTAATGTAAAACAGATGTATACCTTCATCATCTCCTAGGACCGTTTCGGCAGCAACGAACACACCGCTAGTCCCTGGGATGACATTTTGCTCTGAAATAAATAATTTAACACATTAACCAAAGTTCAAACACAAAACATAGAATATTTCTCTATCAAGTAATGTAAAACAGATGTATACCTTCATCATCTCCTAGGACCGTTTCGGCAGCAACAAAGACACCGCTAGTCTCTGGGATGAAATTATGCTCTGAAATAAATAATTTAACACATTAACCAAAGTTCAAGAACAAATCATAGAATATTTCTCTATCAAGTAATGTAAAACAGATGTATACCTTCATCATCTCCTAGGACCGTTTCGGCAGCAACAAACACACCGCTAGTCTCTGGGATGAAATTATGCTCTGAAATAAATAATTTAATACATTAACCAAAGTTCAAACACAAAACATAGAATATTTCTCTATCAAATAATGTAAAACAGATGTACATCTCAAATAATGTAAAACAGATGTATACCTTCATCATCTCCTTTCAAATGATGTAAAACAGATGTATACCTTCATTATCTCCTATCAAATAATGTAAAACAGATGTATACCTTCATTATCTCCTATCAAATAATGTAAAACAGATGTATACCTTCATTATCTCCTATCAAATAATGTAAAACAGATGTATACCTTCATCATCTCCTAGAAGCGTTTCAGCAGCAACAATCACACCGCTGGTCCCTGGGATGACATTATGCTCTGAAATAAATAAATATATTTATTTACCAAAGTTAGTGAACAAAACGTCCAATATTATTTCCTATAGAGGTTCTGGTAGCGAGAGCATTAAACTCCTGGAAGGATTTGCCATAATTTCCATCATTAATGACTTTGAGCTTCATACTGTCATCAAACGGCAGTATTTGTACATGGAAAAATACTGGTTATGAATAAAATGGTAGATAAGGAATAATAAAAAATAGGTCATAAAGGTGGAAGTGAATTCTTAATATTCCCACAGTAATAGCAATGGCAAGTGGCGATTCATTCATTCATCGATAATGATCGCATTTTCCTATGGGGAGGCAGACATACATACATCGCTTCTAACTATTATTTAGTGTACAAGAGATGCAGCTCTATTGTGATAGAAAGAACTTATGTTTTATGCTTTTTGCCGTGTTGTGCCGTTTGTTGCCGTTATGTCACCGTGGGAATATTGAAAGTGCCCAATTATGCCTTGTTTGGTGTAATTGTGGTGTATGGCATCTGGAACAAGGATTGGGTTTAAAAAAGAAATTGAATTATTATACAATGAAGTAAAGATGAAGTTACACATTAGGATTAGGAACATTGTAAGAACAAAAAAAGAGAGATTCGAATTTCTATTTTTGTCCAATAACCGATGGTAAATACGGATATTTTCCATAAAATTGAAAGTAATTTTAAAAATGTGGACAAGAATCCCTCCTTTACATACATACAGCAATTGCCAAAAAAATTATCTGGGCGACTATATTATCGACCTTTTTTTGACAAGGGCTAAGCTTTAGTTGTGACAAAATTAATCTAGAAAGAACTTAGCGTTTGAACTTGGGAAATTATCTTTCAAGCGTCAAAAAGAATGTTTTAAATTTAAATAAATAATATTATTCCTTTACAAGTAATATAAAACAGTGGATAGAATGTAGCGAGTAAGAAACATTGCCAAATTCTATATTGAGTTTGTGATATTTTCCGATTTCTGGAAGGGTCGGTAAAGCGTTATTTCTTAATGTCCCACGAGGCATTTTGAATTTGATTGCACAAGCTTCCAAAATCGGGTATTCAATACATTCAAGTCTGCCGATTCTTAACGACCATTCCCGAAACAGATTCTTCTCACTTTCGTAGGTCGGAAACCTACGTCTAACTAACTTACTAACCATCACGCCGTTTACTCCACAGGGGTAGGCAGGACGGACCGTCAAACAACTCAGTCTTGGCACACACTCCTTGCCTCATTCACATTCATACATTGTCTCATACATACTCTTCTATTATTCTGACTCTTGACATGGCCCGACTCAAGTATCTGAGTCCTCGACTTATTCTACCATTCACATTCGTGTCACAAATCTCCTTTCTTCATTCACTCGCTCAACATGTCCAAACCATCTAAGCGTCCCTTTCTTAATCTTACTTATTACGCTCACATCAGCCTTGCATTCCTTTTGGATCTCCACATTCCTCACACGATCATACATGGATTTACTCTCATTTCTACAGCATTCAGTCTACTTTCATCCTTTCTCTGCCAGTTCCATGCTTCACTGCCATACATCAGGGTAGGTACCAGCACTCCATTGTGGACTGCTAGGTTCGCTTCTTTGGACAGCTTTTTGTTGACGCCAAGGGCGTTCAGTCCTCCATTAATGAAGTTACCTGCATTTACCCTTCTTTCAATATCCTTATCAGCTTTCCCATTGCTCGTAAACATACTTCCCAAATGCATAAACTCTTACCTAAAAAAATACTTACCTTTATGTAATTCCATGTTTCATCTAAACCGAATGTCGAATTGAATTTACGTCTGCACGGCCCATAAATGAAGCAAACCCTTAACACTGCACTGAAATCTATGAAGTTATTTTCACAGGCAGTCAAAATATTTACGTTGGCGTTGGGACCGTTTTGACGCGCGTTGGAAACACAAATAAACAATAAACCACCCACATAAATGAACCAATCTACCACCCAGTTGGAAACATCAACAAACCAATCCCGCCAATTCCGTTGGAAAACAAATATGGCGTGGTGTCAGTGATGCCAAGTCCCAAAAATAAAAATAAAACATGTTTCAGGGGTAAAAAAAAAAGTTTTACTATGTTTGAGGAATAAAAAAAAACATGTTGTTCGTAAGCTTTTAATTGAGAATTAAATAAGAAAACAGCGGTAGCTAATAATCAGTAATTATCTATAATGCTATTGTAGATAATTACTACTATGTCAAGAGTCAGAAAAATAGAAGAGAATGTATGAGACGATGTATGAATTCGAATGAGGCAAAGAGTGTGTGCCAAGACCGAGGTGTTTGGCGGTCCGTCCTCTTTGCCTACCCCTGCGGGGAAACGGCGTGACGGTTAGTTAGTTAGTTAGTTAGATAATTACTATAAACTACTAATTATCTATAAACCATTATTTTATACCTTTTTATTTATTTATTAGCCTTTGAAGAAAAATAGTGCTAAAATATATATTTTTAAAGTTATTATATTCTTTGAACGGTTACTTAAGTTCAATTTTCAATATCCATTTTAAATTAAATAAAAAAGAAGTAACCTCTAAAAAAAAGTTTCGTCAGATCCAAAAGAAAGAAGAAATTCTCCCACAACTCCAATACTTTTATTTTTCTACATTTCACGGTGGTTACATTTAATTTTATTGAAATATTCATATTATTGATTGACAAAGACAATAAACAGGTAAAGAGACAATGTGAACACATTATGTGTGAACTACATTCCTGAATTGAGTTGCTAAAAAATCGTGTCTCACTTAAAACTACGTGTTTTTGGTGGTGATCGGTCTACTCAGTGGCAACTTTTTAATAGTGTGAATTTTCTTGCTAATGTCTGAGAATACGGCCGTAGAGATTGTCATAATTCATTATTGTAATAAATAAGAACGGTTGTGATTAAAAACGATCAAAACTGAGGATTGTAATTTTAAGAATATTAATATTGAAAATACTTTGCCATTGACGTAAGTGCATATTTGTGAAAATACATAATAAGAAGTGTATTCTGAGGTAATTTATTCTGAATAGTTAATTAGATAAGTTATGATGCTGATGAATTATCAAGTGAGGAAGTATCGTTTATGAGTAAATTTATTATGAGAAGTCAGATGGTGAGATCCCATTTTACGACCTGATATGAAACCGTTTTTGGTAACCAGTTAAAACCGTGTCTTGTTCGAAATGTTTTTTTTTTTTCAAAAAACCTAGTAGGTATAGATGCCCCAAAAAAACATGGCAATAACAATCTATCTCGCAACACTGCGTGGCATTGGTGCAAGGTTGCCGATGCGGGATTGGTTTATTTATGCAAATGCGTATGTTCTAAAATACCCACAATACATATTCAAATTCCGCACAAGTTCTTTTATTTAAAAATTAAACAAAAATCTCTTGAAATTGGTATTTTTCTTATTATTTTGTCATTTTCATTTTCGTTCAGGCTTAAAAAACAAATTTGTTTGAACATTTGCTGCAAAATAAAATTAAATTATAGTACATTCTCAGAATTGTTGCAAATATTTTTTTTCAATATAATCAAGTAATGCCCAGAATCCATGCATTTTCCCCTACAAAAAGTTCTCCCGCAAAATACCCAATTCTTGAAAAATCTTAGCTATTCCCCGCAATTTGGGGAAATCCCAACGAGTTTGGCAACTCGGCGTTGATGTCAAACCACCATAGACATCATGCCGCTCAAAACAGATTTTTCCATAGACGGTGACGGGATTGGTTTATTTATGCCATAGACCATCAGAGTTTCCGGGGGGGGGGGTTATTTTTTTAAATATTTATTGAGTTAATACTACGTTAATATATAAACTAATGAGCACAAGGTAACTGTGGTGGGTTTGCACCTAGCGTGGTGCACGGTCTTCGTGGTCGAGGGCTTCCACAGATTTTGTAAAGGTGGTAGTCAATTAGAGAGAGTATGGTTCTTCTATTAGTTTATTGAGCACACAAGTGACTAGTAAATACAATGTATATCTAATGGAGATTTCGAGTGAAGATGGGCAATGGGCAAAGTCATAGCCGATCTTGCGTTAACACAAGCCCTGCTGTTAGACTTGGCAACATTGCGTTTTGTAAGTTATGTGAACCGATTTTATATTTAACAGATGAAAGAAAGACTGTCATAGTATTTCATGCATTTGTGGTAGGATTTTTAAAGAGGAAACAGTTCTGGTAAATTGATAGGTACCAGAAAGTATTCTAAAAACAACCTTATTTGAAGACTCTGAATACCTACATTAGGTGCTCTAGATCTAGATTGATGATAATGTGGCCTATCTAATTTTTTTTTATAGAGAATACCTCACAAGAGTCCCAACTGCTCCCGTCTGGAGCCAGTGAGACTATGGCATCCCCAATTGGGGTATTTGTGAGGCTGAAGGAAAGTGGGGAAGGGAAGGAGATGGGGAAGAGGAAGATAGGAAAGAACCTGGCTATTCAGATCTAGTTATGTGTCTAGGAGTGACGGACTTATGAAAACTAACAGTAGGTTGGCAAACGCATTTGCCGCCAAAACCTAGACATACCTCACCCCATGAACCCGGGCACTCCTGCTAAGTCACCACTTGGGGTGACCTATGGCAGCGGTGTTAATTATCCAATAAATGGTTCCCGAGTCGGAGGTACCCATACCCGCCTTCTAAATTATACTTTCATTCTTCATCTGCCTAATTTTGCTATTTTACAATTTGGTACATGGTATTACAACCCTCAGGGTCCGTGTCATCTTTGGGGATGCTGTGTGGAGGGTCTTTTCAGAGGGAGGAAGTTCTGGGAAGGAAATATGTATGAAGGGTGGTTAGGAATCTGAGGGTCGATGTGTCTAGGAGTGACGAACTTATGAAAACTCTCCCGATCCGGCCCGCCACGCAGTAGTTGGGCAAACGCATTTGGCCGCCAAAACCTAGACATACCTCACCCGGCACTCCTGCTAAGTCACCAAACGTAGTGAACCACTTGGGGTGACCTGTGGCAGGAGTATTGGTTATCCAATAAATGGTTCCCGGGTCGGAGGTACCCATACCCGCCTCCTAAATTATACTTTCATCCTTCCTCTGCCAAATTTTGCTCTTTTGCAATTTGGTAGGCAATTATGGGTACCGCCGCCCCGGGAACCATTTAGTGTATAACCAACACCTCTGCCATAATTCACCCCAAGTGGTTCGCAACATTTGATGACTTAGCAGGGGTGCCCGGGTTCATAGGCTGAGGTTTGTCCGGGTCTTGGCGGCGGATGCATCTGACCACCAATTGAGTAGCATGCCAGATCAGGAGAGACTGGTTGAGGGAGACCTCTTGACTTCTCAGCAGGGCTCTCTCGGAATATCACCTTGCACTGCAGTGGGAGGGATGGAATCGTTCATCTGTCACTCCTGGACACACTGACCCCTAGATCCTCCTACCCATGGGTCGGCAACCTGCGGCCCGCGTGACATCTTGGTGCGGCCCGCGAGATTCTCGCCGCAACGCACATGACGGACGATATTATACACAATCGAGTGAAAGGAAGCGAGAAAGGGAGCGAAGGGATAGTGAAGTTGGAGCGAAGGGGGAGCGGGGGGAAAGAGAAGGAAGGCAAGAACGCCACACGCACCTCGCATCATTCCGTTGTCGACCGCCAGTAACACTACACGTGATTAATCAAAGCCACTTTCCAACCCTCTCCTTTCCCATCTCCTGCCCGGTGACCCGACAGTTGATCCACCAACACTTGATCACCGGACACTTAAACTCTTGACATTTGATCCCCGATAGGCTCCCGACAGTTGGTCCCGCCGAAATTTAGTCCTTCCGACATTTGGCCCCTCCGAATTTAGTCCCTCCTATAATTTCCCCCCCCCTAAAACTAAAATATTTGTACATAAATATTGTATGTATACCTACTGCAAGTGCGGCCCGCACTGATCCCCATGAAAAATATTTGGCCCTTTTACAACAAAAGGTTGCCGACCCATGCTCCTACCCATCCGTCATACTATTAAACTACGAGAAACCAATACCTAGGTATTATTAATTTACAATATATTAACTTCAAGCTACACATGCCTATTCTCCACATGATTATATGATTTTTGAATTTTTATTTTGAGTTTGAATTGATTTTATTAAAGATTAGCTTTTGAATTCCAATTTAGACTTTGTATTTTTATTTCTGTGAATTTCTTTTTCTATTATCTATATTGTACGTGTTGAATTTGAGATCTGGTTTGATTATTTTTATGTAATTTAATTTAATTGTATTTATATCTTAATTTAATTTTTTTATTTTATTTCCTGTCTTTTATTGGAGGCACTGCTGAAAACTAGCTGCATTCCAGGAGAAATCCTGAATTGCAGCTGAGAAGTGACCTTTTCGTCAATAGAACCAATGAGTAATAAAAAATGTGTGCCTATATTGTAAAAAAAAAGAATAAACGATTTTATTATTAGAAATTTGTGTTGTGTAATACAATATTTCGTTTGAAAATTTAATAAATGTGCCAACGACCAACGGTATATTAATAATAAACATGGTTTTTCAAAATAACTGTCTTTCGAAATCAATTTATGTTTTTTTGTAAAAAGTCAATACACTAAAGAAGTGCCAAAATGCCCTCGTGTGTGATGAGAAAATGTTTTCATTACTCGGCACAGACTAGTAAAAGCCGAGGAATAACATTTCATTTATAAATACATGCAAATTACTTATTATTATTGATACAATATAAAAAATACAATTGTTTTCTGCCTGAAGATTTTACGCATCTTTAGAGAATACAAGGGCTAGAGAATAAAGTACATGGTCTGGGCCATTTTCGGAAAATTAAATACTTATCATTATAATCCAACAGATTGTATTTTTAAAGTGCGTAATAAGCATGTCCCTATTTTATTTATATTTACCCAGTTTTTTTGTTTTACATGGCGCACTCTTCTAATGCTGCGCCTCTTTTGCAGCGCCGGTTCTACGAAATCTGGCGCCCTGTGCAGGAAGTACCGATGGCGCCCCCCCCCCCCAACATTTTTTTAAAATTCAGATAAAAAATTTATATACATATAAAAAAAATATTTTTTTTTTTTATGCAATACGTTTAAAATAAATTAATATCCCGCCAACAAGAATCAAGAGTAACTTTTCCAAGTGACCTGGCGGTAGCTATCTATGACACTGGACAAAATAAGTACATCATAACAAAATATAATATAAAACAGGAGGCAGTTTAGTTCAGAAATAATAATATTCTGATCAGTGTGTTTAATATGGTGCCAAATCGCGCGCGAATGGCAACATAAATAAACCAATAACGCGACGAACTATCATCAAAGAGCAACTTGTAATCAACGAAGGGAGATCCGTACGAGAAGCGATCAATGAACCAATCACAATGTTTGTTGAATTTCGAACGATACAATGGTCGTAAGAGCAACAAGGAAAAATAGGTCTTACGTTCGTATGAAATATATTGTATTTGGAAAAAAATTCCTTGACGTAAGTCAAATCCGTATTTCGTTAAATTTTAACCATCGATGCGCGCACATTAAGGCTATGCGACACGACCAAGCCGCTTGATGGCAAGCACGTAGTTTCTTTTCTATGGCGCTTTGTGACAAGCCTTTTGACCGTCTCCAAAGCTTGCTTGCGGCTTTCTCACAAGCATTGCGCAATACTACGTGCTGGCGGTGGGGCTTGATGCGAATTTATATTTTTTCTGGAATAGACAAACGAGAATAGATAAATAAGTACCCATAGACAAAAAACATTACGATGAGTGGTGATTTTAGATATTGCGTATCGTGTAAAACAATTATATAAATCATATAAAATTATTATAAAGTAGGCAGCTATTGTTTCTGTGTTCAATTTGTCCATTTCTGGGTTCAATTCAAGAAATCCATTGATTTTTAAAGAAAATATTGTACATCAAATTCAATAATGTTATTTTTAAGTTCTGCAAGTAATTTAGTTTTTTTAAATATTATGAAAACTGTTTCGGCATTCAATGTCATTTTTAAATTGTAGTTAGGCCACTTTTAGACCACTTATTTATGCGATTCTATTAACGCCGTCCAATTTCAATATCCATGGAGTTTAAAATGATTTTTTACTGGTGTTAATAATTTTATATTTTCTTAAATGTTTAATAATAACGAAACTGCTATTGTCTTAATTAAATGTGTTAAATTGTACAGGTCTTGTGTTTAAAAAAAAATATTTCCAAACATTATGATTTGAAATTTATTAAGCAGGTTATATGTTAACTTTAAATTGTTATTTATTTATGTTCTTACATCTTCTTTTAATTTTTATTTAATTTCACAATGTTGTATTTTTTGTAAATATTATCTCAGCCCACTTAGTTTTTTTATTATAATTATAGTAATGTGAAAATCTGTTTAGATTTTATTTGTATTCTTTATTTTATTTTAATTGATGTAAACAATCTGTTGATTTTCCTAAATAAATAAATAAACATCTGAGAAATGGAGAAAAATAATTGTCCTTACTTTACTAATTAATGTTATATTACAATATTAATATATAAAATTTATTATAACTCAATAAAGAATACTTTGTCTTGTTATATTCCATTTCGCACAAAATTCACTTTCAACCCCCTTTCGACCGCCACGAAATAACCGAAGGCGTGGCCAGGCTTGAAGGAGAGGCTTGATGCGCCGCGGCAAGCCTAAAAGCATAGAGAATAATAGAAAACAATAGATAACAAATTTACGTGCTGGCCATCAAGCCGCTTGGTCGTCTCGCAGTCCCATTATGGGACTGCGAGACGAACCTATCGCCAGTGCTCTCTAAACAGTGGGATATATTTTTTAAATAAAAATAATTGTACAGTGAGTGTTATTTATTTTTTAACAAAAATTACAAAAATTTAAAAAGAAAGCAACACAACAATGGATAACTTCTTTACATCGATAACAATACAAATATTCTTTTAAAAATAATATCACTTTGACAATTTTGAACCTGTCCGCTCAAAACAAAAATTGACTTTCAAACTTTTATTTTATTGCACGTACTTTAACATTAAATATGTATTTGTGGACTTGTTCTAACGAAAAACACTCAAGAGTGCACAGTGAAATTTTAATCGACCTCCCCAAATTAATTTCGTACAAAACTTGCTAAAAAAGATATTCCTCGATTATAGCATGAAGTTTTCATATTAAATATTTTTTCAAAATGTGAACAAACAAATCCATATTTAGTAGCTAAATGCTTGGTTTCAATTAACAGTACTCGTAAACAACTAGCAGAAAGCGGAACATTAAAAATTGTTGTCAGTCATTGTCGTTAGATGTCGTTGCAGCCTCAAACACGGTAGTGCAAACTTTTGACATCTTTGAAAACAAGAAAGATCATTGACGTTAAGGGCAAGTCTTGACACTGAGATAAAGGGCCGAAAGAGAGAAGCTCTGTGTTGTTTTGCAACGGTGATTGGCAAAACGCTGAAGCCTTGGTGTTTTAAGAATATGAAAGCTTTACCTATAAAAAAAGGCATGAACATGATAACATTGTGTTATTTATTTTTGGGATGTTATGCCGTGTTACGCTACCTCCTTCTTTAGCCAACGTTACAGTGTCCATCATCAGGGCAGATGTGTAATAATATTTATTATAAAAGTGCATTCATTTTTTGTTTTTTGCATTATCACCACATACAGGAGGCCACGAGGAAAATAATTTTCCTCAGGACCTATGTCATCTTTGTGGATGCTGTGTGAATTTTAATGCAACAAAGTAGAAGAAATTCTGGGAAGGAAAAGGTATGAGGCGTAGGTGGGAATCGAGAGGTGACCAGGATTGCCATATGGATCCTGTAACTGGGAGCGGGCAGGATCAATAGTACAAACTATACCAATGAACATGATGTGGAGTACAATGGATTTGACCAATGAACATATGATGTGGAGTAGAAATGTACATATTGAAAGATATTCATTATGTTGTCTTAAGCAGTCCGCTTCGACCTGGCTAGGTAAAAGAAGGTGTTGAAAGATATTCATAATGTCGTCTTGAAGAGGCCGCTTCGACCTGGCCAGGTTAAAGGTGTTGAAAGATATTCAGTATGTTGTCTTGAACAGGCCGCTTCGACCTGGCTAGGTTAAAGGTGTTGAAAGATATTCATTATGTTGTCTTAAGCAGTCCACTTCGACCTGGCTAGGTTAAAGAAGGTGTTGAAAGATATTCATAATTTTGTCTTAAGCAGTCCACTTCGACCTGGCTAGGTTAAAGAAGGTGTTGAAAGATATTCATTATGTCGTCTTGAAGAGGCCGCTTCGACCTGGCCAGGTTAAAGGTGTTGAAAGATATTCAGTATGTTGTCTTGAACAGGCCGCTTCGACCTGGCTAGGTTAAAGAAGGTGTTGAAAGAAATTCATTATGTTGTCTTAAGCAGTCCACTTCGACCTGGCTAGGTTAAAGAAGGTGTTGAAAGATATTCATTATGTCGTCTTGAAGAGGCCGCTTCGACCTGGCCAGGTTAAAGGTGTTGAAAGATATTCAGTATGTTGTCTTGAACAGGCCGCTTCGACCTGGCCAGGTTAAAGGTGTTGAAAATTATAAAGTATGTTGTCTTGAACAGGCCGCTTCGACCTGGCCAGGTTAAAGGTGTTGAAAGATATTCAGTATGTTGTCTTGAACAGGCCGCTTCGACCTGGCCAGGTTAAAGGTGTTGAAAGATATTCAGTATGTTGTCTTGAACAGGCCGCTTCGACCTGGCTAGGTTAAAGAAGGTGTTGAAAGATATTCATTATGTTGTCTTAAGCAGTCCACTTCGACCTGGCTAGGTTAAAGAAGGTGTTGAAAGATATTCATTATGTCATCTTGAAGAGGCCGCTTCGACCTGGCTAGGTTAAAGAAGGTGTTGAAAGATATTCATTATGTCATCTTGAAGAGGCCGCTTCGACCTGGCCAGGTTAAAGAAGGTGTTGAAAGATATTCATTATGTTGTCTTAAGCAGTCCACTTCGACCTGGCTAGGTTAAAGAAGGTGTTGAAAGATATTCATTATGTCGTCTTGAACAGGCCGCTTCGACCTGGCCAGGTTAAAGGTGTTGAAAGATATTCAGTATGTTGTCTTGAACAGGCCGCTTCGACCTGGCTAGGTTAAAGAAGGTGTTGAAAGAAATTCATTATGTTGTCTTAAGCAGTCCACTTCGACCTGGCTAGGTTAAAGAAGGTGTTGAAAGATATTCATTATGTCGTCTTGAAGAGGCCGCTTCGACCTGGCCAGGTTAAAGGTGTTGAAAGATATTCAGTATGTTGTCTTGAACAGGCCGCTTCGACCTGGCCAGGTTAAAGGTGTTGAAAATTATAAAGTATGTTGTCTTGAACAGGCCGCTTCGACCTGGCCAGGTTAAAGGTGTTGAAAGATATTCAGTATGTTGTCTTGAACAGGCCGCTTCGACCTGGCCAGGTTAAAGGTGTTGAAAGATATTCAGTATGTTGTCTTGAACAGGCCGCTTCGACCTGGCTAGGTTAAAGAAGGTGTTGAAAGATATTCATTATGTTGTCTTAAGCAGTCCACTTCGACCTGGCTAGGTTAAAGAAGGTGTTGAAAGATATTCATTATGTCATCTTGAAGAGGCCGCTTCGACCTGGCTAGGTTAAAGAAGGTGTTGAAAGATATTCATTATGTCATCTTGAAGAGGCCGCTTCGACCTGGCCAGGTTAAAGAAGGTGTTGAAAGATATTCATTATGTTGTCTTAAGCAGTCCACTTCGACCTGGCTAGGTTAAAGAAGGTGTTGAAAGATATTCATTATGTCATCTTGAAGAGGCCGCTTCGACCTGGCCAGGTTAAAGGTGTTGAAAGATATTCAGTATGTTGTCTTGTACAGGCCGCTTCGACCTGGCTAGGTTAAAGGTGTTGAAAGATATTCATTATGTTGTCGAGTAAGTAATAAAAAAAAAAATTGACAAATAATAAAAAAAAACATTATCATCGTCTTCTTTTTCTAATTATAGTAGATCCGATAAGTAAGGCCTTTTTCCGCATGGTATCTGGTCCATCATATGTTCTTTTATCCCAGCCAGCTAATTTTTTATTGATGTCTACACACCAAGCCTTAATTATGAAGGGCCTAGTCAATTGTACAATTGTTTTGGTCAAATTTTTTTTATGTTGCTGACAATGAATCCAATCAAAACATACATATTTGAGAATAGTTTCTTTAATAATGCGCATAAGATGTATATTTTCGCAATCATGATTTAATACATACTCAACGACGTAATGAATTTCCAGAGCGTTGAGAGCAAAGTTTTTCGATGGATAAGGTTTCTCTGAGTTCATGAATGAATTGATGGGATCATATGGATCACCAACACAAGATGATTTGCATTCCTCACAACATAGGATGCATTTTAACATGTTTTCAAACAAAAATTCTGCAATATAAGGGTCGGTACTCGATTTTTGTAAAGAAAATGAATCAGAAATTTTCCCAAATTGAACATCTTTGTCCGGTATAGTTACAAAAGAAAAAGAAGTTGCATTTGAAATTAAAGTGGAAGAGGTGGAGTGAGAGAAAATATCAGTAATCTTAGATGGAATAGTAGAATCATCGGCTTCACAATTATTGGTACCAGGCGAAGGAGCACACAATAAAAAATTACAAACCATAATAGATTTATAAGCCTCCGTAAACAAGGTAGGGGGCAGATTTCGGACAGCATGCCTTCTAATAGTTCTGAAAAAAAATTCCAATGGGTCTAGATTCAGGTAGCCACATTTTAAATGTTTAAAGCCACAATCTTCCAATAAATTCCATAATTTAATAAAGCCATGGATGGAAAATATCCAATTATTTAATACAGGAACTAAGGTCCTAATGTTCGCGCCCGTTTTCTGATCGACATATTTCATAGTGCTCATTATTTTCAACGACTCGTTCCACAATTGAATATGTGGGGAGTCATTCGATAAAGCCACACAATATTTATTTTTTCCTTTGGGATGTACTGATGTCCCATTCAAACTGGCGAATAATGCATCAAAAAATTGCAGAACTCGAGCAGTTTCTAATGGATTTTTAAGAAACGACCCTGGACGTAAATGATTTAGTGTTTCCAATGCGGCAGACACTCTGGCACTAAAAACTTGCGCAACTGTAACTTTCATTTTATTCATTTTTTCCCGAATAATGTGCTTGTCCGTTATTCCAGACATCCTCTCGAATGTTTCGGCTGGTACCGAATCGTAAGCCGTCACCAAATCGTCCCACGAAGCTAACTTCTTTATCCCACCTTCATAAAAAACCAGATCTTTATCTAAAAGATTATTACGAACACACTTCAAAAGGTGAGGTGTGTCAAACAAGGGAAAAATCATGTTTTCATTTACCATAAAGTATCCACCCGTATATTCTGTTTCATCACTTAAACATCTTGTTCGAGTGTCTTCAAGCAAGGCTTTAACCACCCTATGGTTAATGATGCCTTGGTCACACACAGTTGCAACTGGCTTGAGACCACAATCGAACAATTTGCCTAAAACAGTTTGAAGAATTTCTTTCAAGTCTAAACAATTAGTTCCACCTTCTGAAAACGAAAAAAAAACTGGCTGCTTGTAGGGAACTGTAAGGCCTCTAACCATTAAAACTAGAGCATGATCGGCAAATTTTTTTCTTCTTTCATTACCATTATCCTCCAACCCTTCAATAATTCCACTATCCGCGTTGAAATGAAGTCGAGGGGAAATAGTCATTTCATCAAACAATAAAATGCAGTATTTTTGAATATCCTCCATAGAATCTACTTTTTTTTCTAAACGGTCAAATAAATTAAGATTAATTCCGGGTTTAAGAAATACTGTAGCTATTACTCTATCCAGGGTCGAAATTATTGGTAATCCAAACATTTTAGACAGGAGTAGATAACATTTTGGTCCTCCGTTATAAAAAGCAAGTGCTAAAGTTTTATTCGCATCACTATATAAGTAACGTCGACGTTTTACATGTGGCATAATGAATTTAGAGATTACGGAATTTAAACTTGAAAAAGAATCTTCCAAGCGGTATGTATCTCTGAAGTGAGTTGCAATAGCCAAACGTTCTTTGAAAGTACATTTATTCTTTTGTTGTACTCGGAGTAACTGACGCCTGGCCTCTGAAATTATTGATTGTATTTTCTGCTTCCTGAGAGCAAGGTCTTCAACTGAGGGCTGCTGCTGATTTGACCCAACATTTCTCTTACCTAGAAAAAGAGAATATTTTAGGTCAATGATTACTACAAAAGGTACCAAACAATGATTAACAAAGAAAAAGCTAGAAATGTGCTTACGCTTAGAACCACCTTTTCTCCGTTTGGCAAATGAATTACTGCTGCTGGATCCAACAAGAACACTTTTGTCTGAAATAAAATAATTATATTAGTTCATGAAGGAATGGAAGAAAAGATCTACAAATTAGATTAACAAAATGCAGAGACTTTTGAGGGCTTTTAGTATTCCTACGGCGACGGCACAAAAAGGCATTAAACCTGTGTTCATTATCACAATAATGGTGCAGCCTTTTCTTACATACTAAATAATAGTGAGTCAAACAACGTACTTATGTCTGCTTCCTTCAAAGTACCAAACCGTAAGCCGTGTCGCCGTGGCACACCAAGCTCCCTGTAGAGTCGTTAACGGCAATTTTGAGTGTTTGTTATAGTTACAAGAATAATTTTGATGTATGATCGAGTGAGTTAGTTGGCCGGGTGGTTATAGCGCAGTATATTGGTCCTAGGGCCTAGATCGACATAACTTCTCCCACCCACGCTTTTCATACCTCTAAAAGGACTGGAGGGTGAAGCAGTGAGCGTCTGTCCCACATGTTAGTGGCGGCTCATAAATAGTAGGTGTGGCAACTCGACGTATTCGGCTACTAGTCGCATACACCATACCTAATGGGTATTCAGGTTCATTAGTTTAATCTGATAATTGACCATACATGGGCAATGTTAGCGGATGTAGCCCTAGTCAGTTGGGTCACTCTGATTCCACATCTGACGTCATCAGTGGATAAAAAAACCTTATAGTCAAATCAACCAAAGCTTCATGGAAAAATGTATGCAAAGATGCACTACCCTGTCTGGCAGCGAGGGTGATTTTCTCCTCGGTGATCCAGAGACTGACATTGTGTCAGGGCCAGCTTGCAGGACTCCAGGGGCAAGCAAAATGAAGCGGAGGAAAGCCAGTCGTTCTGGGTTTGAAAGATATACCAGACTATTGTTAGACCCGCGATAATGTTTGGCTCCGAATGCTGGACCATGTACAACTCCTACTCTAGGCAACTCGAATCAGCAGAAATACAAATGCTTAGATGGTCGGCAGGAGTATCATTAAAAGATAAAATCAAAAGTTCACGCATTCATGGTAACGTGGATGTCACGGACATAAACAGCAAGCTGGAGGAACGACAGTTGAGATGGTATGGGCACACAAGAAGGAGACCACCAGACCAATAAGGCCACCATAACACGGGCAAGTGCCTAGTATGGCGGCCATAAATTCCACAAATGTTATATATACTATTCAAAGAATAAAGAAACATTAAAAAAAAAAAAAATGATGGCGGAAGCAGGCAGTGTCTAAGGAACTTCTTCGATAGTCATCCAGAGATAGACCAAAGATTTTCGAGATGTGTAGCGTTCTGTTAATTGATACAGACACTAACAGATTCTCCAATACTTTGGATGGAGATTATTTCTTGGAATAATAGATACTTTATGTTATTATCTGCGTTTATTATACACTTCGCGTATTACAATATAGATCTCATTAGTCGACCTAACTAGAAGCTGGCTAAATGGAATTTAAACCGTGTGTACCAGTGAACGCTCCCTCAGAGCTGTTTGACTCTCTCACTACAAGATATTAAAATACTTTATTCAGAACATGGGCATGTTTTTTTCACAGAAGTCACTAGAACGTGATTAATTAAAGTGAATTTAGCCTCCAGCGCCCACAAGAGGGCGTTATCGCCCACGTTGAGAAAGACTGGTGTAGACCATGACAGTAAGGGAGACACAATGATTTTTATGAGACCTATACGAGCTGTTCCCAAAAGTGAACAAATTAGCCTGAGGGTTTCAACATATTGAAAATGAGATAAAACAATGTACATATGTCTGCACCCCCCTTCAAATAATGTAAAACTGGTGTATATTTTCAAAACCTTTAAGGACCCTTTTGGCAATAGCAACTATGCCGCTCGGCCTTGGTAAGGCATTAGGTATGCTCAAAAGAAAATACATACATTCAACACATTAACCAAAGTTTGTTAACAAACTGTAGAATTTTATTATTCCCTTTCAAGTAATGTAAAACAGATGTATACCTTTATCAACCCCTGTGACGCTCTTGCCTGCAACAGCTACGCCGCTGGGCTCTGGGAAGACAATAAACTCTGAAATAAATAGATTCAACATATTAACCAAAGTTTGTGAAAGAACTGTAAAATATTATTCCCTTTCAAGTAATTTAAAACAGATGTATACCTTCAAAACCTTCAAGGACCCTTTTGGCAGTTGCAACTACACCACTCCGCCTTGGTAAGACATGCTCTGAAATAAATACAAACATTTAACACATTAAGAAGTAATATGAAGCAATCCATTATTCCGTTTTTGTTTACAGCAGATGTTTTTGCAACCATGAAGCTAAACGGTATTATTTTTAAATTTAATGCAAAAATTTTGTTATTAAGAGCGACGCGAACACAGGACCTCTCACGGCCGCATCTCAGCGGCTAATGAGTTGCGAGAATTTATGTCTCAAACTGCCATAAAAATGGTCAAACGGGAGAAGATAAATGAATGAAAATTATATACTTCTTAAAATTAATTTTTGATCAAAATAATTTATAATTTTTCAATAATGTCTAAACAAAATAAGAGTGTAAAAAAAACTGAAATATTACCTTAAATAAATAGAAAAACTGAGGTATTTTTGTCACAAAACGCATTCTAGGATTTATTTTTTAATGATTTTAATTTGTCTAAAATTTAAATCTTGTAAACTGTGTTGACTAGATTATATAATGATTTATTTTGTATATGATTGGAAATTTGTGTTGTTTAATGGAATCTATCGTTTGAAAATTGAACAAATCTGCCAACTACCAACAGTATAACTTAGTAGGGGAAGATTGGCACCATTCGTACACGGGGAACCTTCATACAGTGACTATTACAGCTTGTTAGAACATCGTATTTATTATGGCTATGCGTGCGTGGGTAGGCCGCGGGCGACCGCTAGTTGTCCCCGAAGTTAGCGCCAGTGTGGCCGCTGCGACCAACATGGGAGGAGATAATGTGTTTTCGCATGCTCAAAGTAAATATCTTGTCGATTTCATTGGATGTTTAGTGCTTTAGTGTGGCGTCATATTCTAACGGATTATTGCTCAATGTTAATTCAATAATTAATTGTAAAGATTTGGTTTTTGTTTTATTTATGTCAATTGCACCAGACAAGTATTTTACTAATGTGCCCAATAACTAAAATATTGATCTCTTCTTGTCTGATTATTAATTAGTGTTGGTAGTCTACACCGTGTTGTGTTTTTTCTCCTAATCGTTTTTTTTTCTGAGTAATGTATATTTTTTGTTGACGAAAGGTTTTGTCGTTTAGTTTAAATCGTTGGTATGTTTAAGGCCAATAAATAGGATTTTTATAATTATTTTGCTGTTTTACTTAAACTGTATAAAGCTACCCCACACTGTCTGAATGTTCCCCTACCCATGTATGAATGTACCCCATTAGTGGAGTAGATTCGGACAATTGTCAGATTTTTCTAAAACTCAATCCATTAATTTATTTTTAAAGTTATTGACTTTGAACTTTTTGAATAAGTAGCGGAGTGTTTGCTGAATGTTATAATAATTGATTGAGCAATCTATCTATAACCATCAATTTTTGAAAAATCAAAGTCTGAAAAGTGTACGAATGGTGCCAATCTTCGTCTTTTTTATAAATACACTTAGTTTTTCAAAATTTGACAATTGCGTGTACCAGATAAAATAACAATCTTTCAAAATCAATTTATGTTTTTTTGTAAAAAAGAGTCAATATGTCTAGAATTTGATTTAAAAATAACTAACTTCCGGTATTCCCTGGTAAAACACTCTTAATTAAAATTTGTAAACAAATTGTAGAACATTATTATTCCCTTTCAAGTAATGTAAACTAGATGTATACCTTTTTTATTTTCTGTAACCCTCTTGCCTGCAACAGCTACGCCGCTGGGCTCTGGGAAGACAATAAACTCTGAATTATATATATTTAACATATTAACCAAAGTTTGTGAATGAACTGTAGAATATTATTCTCTTTTAAGTCATTTAAAACAGATGTATACCTTCAAAACCTTTTAGAACCCTTTTGGCACCAGCAACTACACCGTTCGGCCTTGGTAAGACATTACGTTCTGAAATAAATACACACATTCAGCACTTTAACCAAAGTTTGTAAACAAATTGTAGAATATCATCCCCTTCAAGTAATGTAAAACAGACATATACCTTTATCATCTATTGTGACACTTTTGGCAGCAAAAAGTCTACCGCTCGGCCCTGGGAAGACATTATGCTCTGAAATTAATACATATATTCAACACATTAACCAAAGTTTGTAAACAAACTGTAGAATATCATTCTCTTTCAAGTAATTTAAAACAGATATATACCTTTACCATCTATTTTGACACTTTTGGCAGTAACAACTACACCACCCGGCCCTGGGATGACATTATTCTCTGAAATAAATATATTCAACAAATTAACCAAAGTTTGTGAACAAACTGTAGAATATTATCCCCTTAAGTAATGTAAAACAGATGTATACCTTCACCATCTTCTGTGACTCTTTCGCCCACCTCAGCTACATCAATGGGCCCTGGGATGACATTAGGCTCTAAAATAAATATCTCGTTCTAAAAAAAAATCCGTTTGCGAGCACCATTTTTCGACAAAATCAGAATTCTGATTCGCTGGTAACCGGGCCTTAAAGCCCTGTTCAGACACAGCTAAAAACTATAAGAGATCATAGCACGCCAAATATCGCTCTCCATACAATCCCTTCAGACGTTCACATCTAAGCGCTTTATGCGCAGATCAACCATAGACAATGCACATCTTACGCCGTAACCGCTCCTGAGGCTATATACGAACAGATAAGCGCCCCACTCTCCCGCCGAAAATAGGAGCTAGGAGGATAATGTCAGCTGTCAAATTCTCAGATCTAGTACAAAATCTACAAAGAAATGGTATCTCATATCGAGCTATCTAAATTCATCTGATCCCCTCTCCTACCATAGGAAGAAATATTTGATAGCTCGTGTGTACGATACAAAATATGTATAAGCGTTCGCGGTTCAACAGATACCTGCTCGCAGTTGTGTCTGAACATGGCTTAATCAAAACTTGTGAACAAAATGTAGCATATTATCCACTGGAGCGACAGATCAATTTAAAACTTTTTTCTCAGATTGCTAAAGGAAATTTTTCCGCCCACATTAAAAAATTATACCTCCGAATTTGAGTATGGAGACATACAAACCGATTTTAATTCTATATAGCCAATGAATTCACCTATCTTTTGTCTATTATCACATATTTGTAGGATTTATGAAAAAAAATATTATAAAATCGTTAACTTTAAAACATTTTAAAGAATCTAGAGAATATTTGCCGCATTGTGGCAGCAAAGCAATCCGAGGCTTTAGAAATAGTGCCATAATGTGGCAATAAGCGTTTATATTCCGTTTCAAGTAATGTAAAACAAATGTATACCTTCATCATCTCCTAGGACCCCTTTGGCAGCTGCAACCACACCAATGGTCACTGAAATAAATATATATATATTTTTTTTATTTGTATTTCTTGGGTATTAACTATGTAACATTTTCTAGACATTTTGTTTTGAAGATTTTTAATTTTCAATGTACTTTCGTTACTTAAATTTTAATTTTTATGCTACCGGTTTCGACACACCCGTGTCGTTTACCAGCAAATTTAAAATTAACTTAAAATTTATACAAATACAGAAATGATTAGATGTTATTAGGTGGGGGTAGTGGGATTTTGGGGGAGGGGAAGAACAGTGGGAGGAGTCGACATGGCACGGGAACATTGGCAAAAGGAATGATTTACAACTAAATTAATTTTCTATTTAATTTTTTTGTTTATTTCTAAGGTTTCTAAAGTGCACAAATTAAAGTATTTATTTATATTCGAATGTTTAAACTGAGTTTTTTGTCTTTATTGAAGCTATGATCTGTCTCTATTAAATGATTTGCGAGCTCGGAAAAGTTATTATTTCATAAACATAGTTCATGTTCCCTGATTCTAGTTTTAAAATTTCTAGTAGTCATACCTACATACTGTGCGTCACAATCATAACATTCTAAAGTGTTATCCCGTTTTTTTTCAAATTTATTAGAAACATCTTTCTTAATAACTCAGGTACGGGGTACGTCATTCCTATGTCTACCTACGTTAAATTGTCGTGAAAACAAGCTTATGTGCCCAAGCGGTTATATCCGCACCATACCCAGGTGTGAGCGACGATTGGTGACAGAAATCCGAAGCATTAATACTGTGTATCTATCTCATTAAAAAAAAAATCTGTTTGTGAGCAACGTGTTCATGGGGTAAGGTTTATCTAGGTCTTGGCGGCGGATGATCTAGACACACTGAACCCCAGATTCCTACCCAACCCTCATACCTTGTTCCTTCCCAGAACTTCCTCTCCTTCCTTTCCTTAAAAATACCCTCCACACAGCATCCCCAAACAAGACATAGGCCCTGAGGGAAATTATTTTCCTCAGGGCCTCCTGTGTGGACCTAATTTAAAAAAAAAAAAAACATCAACGAAATCAAAATTCTAATTCGCTGGTAACCGGGCCTTAATCAATTTGCAAACAATCCTTGTTTGTTTTAACTTAAAAACTTGACATCTCAAAATTATTATCTCAGTATTCCTTTCCGTATTCGTATCCTTTCATTTATTTCGTCCACACGCACATATTCTTTGAACGTCTATCTTTGTCATACACGAGCGAATTGAATTACGAATCGACTGGAAATGTAAGAGTGTTCCTTAGTTGCCACATTTAATTTTGAGTTTGTCAGACAATAGCAAATGTATTGTAACTTCGTTGATTGTAAGAGCTTCATGTCATCTGCAGTATTTCTGAGTCATGGAAAATGTTAGTCAAATAATTATTTGAATTAAATTAATAGGGTAAGTCGATGTAACGTAGGTGTGGTCTTATAAGGCTAAGGATTTTGGAAATTACACCGCCTTTCAACTTAATTACTACAAGAAACAACTAATAACGTATGGATAGATGGTAAAAGATGCATTAAAATTAAATTTTTATTCAAAGTTCAAAATTGTTTCCTTTGCCGCCATTTAAATTTTTTGAAGTAAATACTTCTTTACGCATGCTTGACTTGGGGGAAACTGGCGAATGCGTTACGGAAATTACAGCATTACGAAAAGTGAAATGCGTTGCAAGGCGAACGGGCTGTATCACACTGTAGAAGCAAGAGAGAGCAGTGCACGCGCACATTTTCTTTCTCTCTTCCTCTCATAGCCAGTGCATGAAATATTTCAATCAGTATTTTGAAATACAAATGACGCGCCAAACGCGGGGGGGAGTGGACGTCGATGCGCACGACTTGATCGGGCGAGGCGAATGATAATAAATTTAGATAAATATTTGTAGAAAATTAATATATGTATACATTTTTTACATATAAACATATATATAGACATACATATAGATGGAGCTAAAGAAGTATTTACTTCAGTTGTGTGGTCTAAAGCACACTCGTATTTTGTTTGTTGGGTGTATTTGACATTTGCGAAGTTGTTTCAATCTAAAAATGCATGAAAGTTTACCCGAACTAAGAACCTAATAACCTATTTTGTACAAGGAAATAGTTTCTTGTAGTAATTGTTGAAATGAAGTGTAATTTTGTACAAGGAAATAGTTTCTTGTAGTAATTGTTGAAATGAAGTGTAATTTTGTACAAGGAAATCAACATTATTAGATGAGAAATTATCACCTTTTTTTTCCTTCCGATAACAAGTTCTTTTTGGCTTAGATAAATCTGAAAATAAATCATCATAAATCATCAAAAATAAATTAAAATAAATCATCAAAAAGAAACATCAGTATATCTAAGGCATAGAAAATGCTGGTCAAATCATTATTTGAATTAAATGAATAGGGTAAGTTGATGCAATAGGGTATTTTCACAAAAGAGGGATTCTGTTGAAAATATATTGATTATTTAAAGGTCATTTTTCTGATTTTATTCATTGCACTAAAAATGCTTGCTTTTTACGTTTTCATTCTAATTTATTCATTTTAAAAATGCTTAAAAACAAACAAAACCAAAACGGCCCGTGATTGCCAACGTCGCTTCGTACGCACGTCATCAAACAAACAAAGTAGTACTGTAGGAAATTTTTCAAGAACGAACGACCATTATGATGTCACACGTCGAAAATGCCGTTTTGGCGGGATTACAAAAATGGCCAACTTAAACTCGCTGTAGAGAATTTATTTGTCAACATAAAAATTTTAAAAAAATGCCAAAATAATAGAAATTTTTTGCTTAATTTTTTTAAGCAATAAATTTTTTTGGTGGAAATACCCTATTTAGAGGGATTTATACCTGGTTTGAAGTAGTTGTGGTCTTGTAAGGCTAGTGGAACAGGGCCAGGGTCTAAAATAAAAGAAATTCAATTATTTAATCTTCCAACGGGTGTGCTGAGTAATTTCCCTTGAGCGGCGCTTGTCGTAAATTTTACGTCATCGAGTTTTATCCATTTAAATGGTGTTTTCTTTATATAAAATGAATGTTTGACATTTGATCTGAAGATAAGATGCTCTTTTCAATACAAATTTTTTTAGGTAGATTTTCAATGCTTTGGAGCCTTTCCTGGACAGGCAAATTGGTATAAAATTTGAGCATTTATGCCGCCAATATTCATTACGCCCTTCGTTCACGGAGCTACTTACAAGCAACTTAATCGCCGCTACCCGCTACCTGTCATACTATTTTGGTAGTGCTGCACGTAGCGGTGTTTACAAACACTAATAATAGTATGGAAGAAGTTTACAAACACTATAGAGAAGACGAGCGGCTATCGCATCGCTTGAAAGTAGCTCCATGGAAGAACGGCATAAGAATATAGAAAACTACATCTCTTTGTTATTCTAGAAAATGAGTAAGCGGCACACATTTTGTCGACTGTTTCCACTCCGCCTTTGGTTTCGTTGTAGTCCAGTATTACCTGAGGCTTTCTGGTGTTTTCTCACTTTCAGGCACGTGTCGTAAAATTTACGCTCAATGGAAATTTCCAAATATCAATGAATAACCAAAACTTCTAAGTACACCCTGTACGTCTGCAGTTTAGAGACACACTGACCCTCGAATAGCTCGGAGCTCGATGCTTACGACTAAGAGGTAAAACTGGGGGAAGTGATAAGGCGCATTTGTTGTAAATTTTACGACTGCGCGCCGCTGGAAGGTTAAGCACAGATTTTGGAAATTACACCATCTTTCAACTTAATTATTTCAAGAAACAACTAATAACATTTGAATAGATGGTAACAGATCCATTCAAATTCAATTATTATTCAAAATTTTCCATACAAAACGTTTCCTTTGCCGCCATTTGTTTTTTTTTTTGTATGGATTTGGCATTAAGTTTTGCTTCAATCTAAATAAGAATGAATTACTTAGTTTACTCAAAATAAAAATCTAATAACCTATTTTGTGCGCGTAAATAGGTAGTTGTTTCTTGTTGAAATGAAGTGTAATTTCCATAATCTGTATAAGTACGGCGGCTTATGGAACAAAAATAACCAATAATAAAAAATTACCAAAGTTTTTTTCTAAAAATTATTCGTGATAACCGTGGCCACCAATAACAAAAAATTACCGAACATTTAATCAACATTGTAAGAACATACGAGAGATTGTCACCTGTATTTTCGTCAAGATAAGGCTTCCTTTTTATTTTTGGCTTAGGTAAATCTGAGAATTTTCCGATGCCGGGAAGATCAAGCGTTGGCAACGCATACTTTATTAACCCGCCGTGAACTGAGTGTTTACTATTTTTTGTAAAATGACACCCACAAACCAACATTCCCGTCGCTCGAATCGGATGTAAAATAAAGTCGAGCCTGTCAATTCTCCATGCCCATTCTCGAAACTGACTCTCATTTCCATATACCGGATACCTATGTCGATTCGAATATCTGTTAGCACAGCCTTTAACGCAACACGGCTTTTCCTCTTTTCCTTGAATTATTTTAGCAAGCAACATTTCAAATTCAAAATATTTACGTATAAAATCAACCAAACCAGATCGATAACTTCGTGCCTTTTCTATATAAAAATTTTGTCCTCAACATAACCACGGATATACCCATAAATAAACCACTCATATGGATATACCATAAAATGAAAATACAGTGCCATTTCCTCTATCCATAGACGAGGATAGAGGAAACTCAAGGCATTTTTTATATGCAGATACTGCAATTATCTACTAGAGCAGTGGTCGGAAAATTACGGCTCCTGAGCCGCATGCGGCTTGCGGCTCTGGCACAAATGTTCACGGACAGGCGCGCAAGATGCGCCGATGGTATCGGAAATGGTTAGGTTATTATTATTATTTTTAAATATGAATAGGGCACAAGAGTCTCAACTACTCTCGTCAGAGCCAGTGCGACTATGGAATCCCCAATAGGGAAGTTGAGTGAAAAATATGTTGACTTATAAAAAATATTTTCATGTAGATGACATTCAAACTCAAATACCAGTACTTTTTTTAAAAATTTAAAGTTCGTTTTCATAATTAAATTAATTCTACAAGTTTGAATTTTTTTAAAGCCCGCGAATACGCCCTGTAAGAGTATGGAGAGTGTGTGACGTCGTCTCACGTCATCTGGTCCCTTGTTTGTGTGAAATATAATGCTACGTGCAGACTGCGGCCAACTTCCAACTTCAAACGTTTGGATGATTGTGTGGAGGGGTAGTTCGTGCGTTGGAAGATCGAGTTGGAAGGTTGGAGTTCGAGTTGGCCCGGGATCGCCTCCGAGGCGATCGCGACGGCCAACCCACACGAACCAGCCTGCCGCAGCCACACATCGGGATTGGTATATTTATGCACACATCATTCTGCGAACCGCTGGCGATCAAGACACGTGTTCCGCGTACCATTAAAATGAAAATATTATTACGGGAGAGTGGTATAACAATTGTTTGAAAACGTGTCATATATATACTTCTACGTAATAATTGTAGGCAACTGATTAGCGCCGAATCAGCTGTTCGACATCCGCCATGTTGAAATTCGGAGTTTGGAGTTGGAAGGTTGGCCGCAGCAACCACACGATCGGCCAATCTTCCAACTCCGAACTAAGTTCGGAGTTGGAAGGTTGGCTGCGGTGTGGAAGTACCATAAGAGAAAATATTTCGTAGTTAATATCTAACTACTACAACTTTTTTACTACTAAAATTGTTTTCGTCCATATTAAGCGTGTATCGGTTTTGTAAATATTTTCCCTTATATTTCACACAAACAAGGGACCAGATGACGTCAC